>JAIWWG010000037.1:0-312457 GCA_025435555.1 Chytriomyces cf. hyalinus JEL632 | reverse complement strand
GTCATTGGTGTAGAAATGTCTCCATCCCTTATTACCCCTTACGCAGACGAAAGCCTTCCCATCATCTACCTCGTCGGAAAGGGCGAATCGTACATTCAAATCTTCCACATCGATATCCCTTCCTCCGGCTCCACCGGCACGCCCGTGAAACTGACAAAATGTGCAACCTACACTTCATCGCACCCACAACTCGCGGTCTCCTTCCTGCCGAAATCTGCATGCGCCGTTCGTGATGTGGAAATTGCGACTGGGTTTCGATTGTTTGCGACGGGTTTGGAGAGGTTGAGTTTTAAGCTGCCTCGTTTGCGGAAAGAGGTGTTTCAGGATGATGTTTTCCCGGCCTTGCGATTGGTGAAGCGCGTGGACTTTGAGGCGTGGATTGCTGGTGGTGAGCTTAATGCTGTCGAATGGAATGTTGTTGATTTGTGTCCGGAAGGAATGGAGCGCTTGTCGGACGTCAAGAGTGTGGGTACACCGCGAGAATCACAGACTCGAAGCAGTGTAACGGTTGCTGTTGAGTTGAGTGAAGAAAAAAAGAAGCTTGCAGCGATGGAGCAAATGAAAAGGCTTGCAATGGCGGATGATGGCAAGATGGTCCAGGATTTACAGGAGGGAGTGGATGAAGACGAATGGGATTGATTTTTTCTTGTTTCTGTCGCCTTTTGTGTTGTTTCTGAGACTGTTTTTAAAATGAAGATTCTGGGTTCCCCAACAAGTGGGATTTTTTTACCCCCACCACTTGCCCCCCAAGACACACGGTTTTTATTTTCAACTTTGCAATGCTCCACAACCTGCCCCTTGAGATTTTGCACAGCATCCTGCTGAATCTTCCGATTGAATCGAATCTCGCAGAAACGGGTCTCTCATGTCGGCGGATAGGACGACTCCTTCTCAATGACTGCTCGTTCGCAATCCGACATACCCGCATCACTTTCGATCCGTCCAAACTCAGCACGGCGACTTCCACGTGGTCACTGTTACCGGTTCCGTATAAAGCCGCCGTCTTGTCCTCGCTCAGCGTCACCACTGCTATACCCCTCACTATTCAATGCTCGCATGCGCTGGCCAAAAGACTGATTGCATGCATCCTCAAGAACTTCAAGTCGTATTCACCCAATTGGAGCAGTTTGCTTTCCTGGTGCTGCTGTGGTGGCCACGAGGAGGCCGTGCAACTCATCCTCGAGAACCGAAAGACCGATCGTCTCGACATTTCTTCAGCATTTCGAAACGCTTGCATCGCGCGAAAGAGCTCCCTGGCACTGTTACTGCTCCACGATACTCGATTCGACCCGAACGACCGGTCCTGCGTGTTGGGCTTCATGTGGGCAGCGCGACTCGGATATGAAGACGTTGTCGCGAAACTTCTCGCATTCCCTGAAGTGGATCCAGGTATCCCTGACAATTACGCGCTGGAGTGGAGTTCAAAGATGGGACATGTCGGGGTTGTGAAGTTGTTGCTGCGAGACTCGAGGACGGATGTAGCTGTGAACCAGCATTGCGCGTTAAGATGGGCTGCTGAAGCTGGGAGGACAAGTGTTGTAAAGTTGTTGTTGTCGGATGGGAGGAGTGATCCGTTTGCGTGTGGTGGGTATGCTCTTGAGTGGGCGATACGGAATCAGCATGAGGAGGTTGTACAGGCGTTGTTGGCGGATAAGCGGATAAGCGGGAGTACGCGCGAGCATTTTACGCGGGAGTGGTGTCGGAGGTTCATTGCGCACAACGCGTTTTGAAATTAAACCCTTGGAAGTATGGCTCGTTCATCTCATCTCATTACGTAAAATGCACGCACAATTTGAGGAATTGGCACACAACAGAAGTACCAGAAATAGTCAATGCGCGATGTTTGGTTTGACTTAAATAAATTCAAGGTGAAATAAAAAAATCTTTACCGCCCCAAAAAAAGCTGCTCTCACCACGAGTCGGTTCCTACCGAACGAAGTCCCTCTCTCTCTCTCTCGGTTGCTCGATCGTATCTGCCGCCCATTCTCTTCCGTTCGCGTCGCCCCGGAATGGGTCTGCCACGCTTGTACAGAGACGCCCTAATGGCGCCTCAATTTACCTCAATTCAAACGGCCAACCCGGTTAGAAGGCAATGGTTCGATTTCTTCAAGCGTGAAAAGTTACACTCAGCGAGCTGGGTTTTGTTAACCAGGAAAATCCCGAGTCAGGACGGCGGAGTCTCGAGATGGATGACGAGGCGCAGCCACAGTCGAACAAGGTACGTGTGCAAATAGAAGTATATGTTCTTGCGCCGTAACTCATCTTGCTGGGTCATAGTGTTGCCAGCAGAACGTGCAAGTGTGTGCGTTGGGTTTTTTGTTTTGGCGACCGGGGAAAATTTTCGTAAGTGACAACGGGGGTGACCAAGATGTGAAGAGTGGCTATCGCATTCAAACTTGCTCTTTCAAAAAGACCTACGTACAATCCCGAAGTCAACATCCAAAAATCCTGTATACACACAGAACCAAAATGGGTCTGCGACTCCACAGGTAAATATCTTTGCCACCGGATGTTTGCGAATGCTATACATAGTCCTTAAAAATCAACCTTCTTTATGCATTTCCCAGACCAAAACCGCGGATCAGCCGTAACTCATCATCCGAGTAGGTACAACACTGAAAAACCAAAACTTAGCCTGAAGAAAAACGCGCAAAATAAAACAGGCGACCTGCGTCAACAATGTCGTCAGCTCGAAATCACGGCCGAGATTGACAACACAAGTGTCCCCGATTCTGTACCAGAGCATTTCAAATCTGCACTCGAGCCTATCGATGAAGGCATCGGCATCGAGTGTTGACGGCAAAGTTGGTGGTGGTCCAAGAAGAGATGGATAAATTAGTCAAGAACCAAGGAATCAAGGTTCTTGCGTGCTTTTGAATGCGGAAACATCGTTGAGACTCATGAGCAATTGCAGGGCTGGCAGAGAAACTCAAGTTTTTTCGATGAAGGACGGTCTAAGATTTCCAAATACATGCAGACACTCAAGGTTTATTCCTGCTTGTTGATTCTTTTGCGGTACTTGCTCTGATCAGCTGTACCGCCATGGCCCTCTCCTACATATCGGTATATCTGAATCTTTCTGTCGAAAGTCGCAAATCGAAAAGGTCGCAGGTGATTTGAAGACCAAAAACGAAACATTGGAGGAGGCTCTTTGAAAAACGTCCGTGCAAGTGTGTGGATGCTGATCCTGTGTAAAAAAAAAAAAGGAGCTGGATGCCGTTTCATAGTCGCAGAAGACTGTCGAGAGCAGCGTAAACTTGAAAGATCTCAGGTGAGGTCAGCGAGGAAAAGGATCCAAGCAGACGGCTCACATTGATTCTTGTCAGATTGAATTGCGCTCTGGATGACGTCCACAAGCTGATACAGGCCCTGGGCAAGACGAAATCCGACTCCAAGGTGATATATACTTTCAACACCACCACCACTCCCACTACCATCACTAAAAGCCCACGCTACAACGCACTCAACTCACCTAACGTACACAGGACAAAACGGAGACCCTCAAAAAAAACCTTCTCAATGAAAACAAGAAAGTTGCAAAGCAAACAAGAAAGTTTCAAAGCAAACAAGAAACAAAACTTGTTGGTCTACAACTTCAAGCGGCAGAAGCTTCATCTTGAAGCAGCATTCTGCGCCGTAGCTCATCTTTCTGGGCCATAGTGTTGCCAGACAGTCCTCTTCAAGCCCGGGAGATTCAGTATCTTACAAGTCAGCATCAGGCCGATAATTCCGCCGTAACACTGGTTCCAAGTTTTTTCAGCAGACGGCGCATGGGCTGTTGTTTTGGCGAGTTGAAAATTTTCTCAACTGGCAGTTTGGACAACGAGCCCATCAAAGGCGGGAGTCCACTCCTCATGACACAGCAACTACCCGCTACTGCCCAGTTGTCGCTCGAAGTCCAAGCCATGCTTTCGCTTCTACAACAGCAGCAGCAGCAACATGCCAGTTAACAGCAACAGCAACTCCAGCTCATGCAACAACAAACAACAACAACCGATGCAGACCATCGCCACCAAAGTCACCGCTTTACGGCAGTTGAAGCGCAAGATGCAAAGAGCGGCTGTTTCGCATCTAACGTTGCTGACGGTATTGGTACTCCCCTCTGTTTTGCTCTCTGTTCACAAGGGTCCTTTCTTGTGACACCTGCTGAGGCTTATCCAACGTTTGTGATCCTCAAGTACGGTCGGAGTATCCAGCGAGGGTTTTATTTATTGACCTAATAACCTTGTTTGCCCTTGGGGTAAGAACAATCCTGTTTCTCATCCATTCGAAAAGCATTCCGCATTCATGAGTAGACGCGTCATCACTGGCTTAGGCGAGTTTTCCATCATGGCTGACCATTACGTAATCACGCTCATTGACCCCCATTGGTGCCGACAATGGGATCCTTCCAGCACCAGTCTTGCCAGCAAAAGAATTCCTGCATTGGTATCTTTCCCAGTCAGTATCATCGCGGATAAAGGTGCGACATGCGTTCATCGTATGTTCGCACTCGCAGTACATAATCCCCGCAGAAATGACGCCTCCATCTGCATCATTCTAGTTTAGTAAGATTTTTATATGACAACTTTATATTTGCTGCATCAACTGGATGAGGATGAAAAATAAGGTTGCGTGCATATATTTTGGAGGTTTGAAAGCAATGAAAGAGCTGTCCGAATTTGCTTTTAATTTTGATGGTTAGCGGTACAAGACAGCAGTGAACGCTCTTTCATTGGTTACGAATTTTTTTATTGTACGGCGCGTTAGTTGGGCATTTTCCAGAGGGGTGGTTTTCGGTTGCCACTCCGAATTTCAAATTAGCGTTTTACTCCAAAATGACCCGGGTAAATATTTACCAATTCGGCGCCGCAGCTCCGGCCGCCTGCAAAGACCCAGCGCCGTACCGCCAGTACAGCGACAGTGGCATTTGTGCGTCAAAAGGTGAAGTACGTAATGGGGGGGTCCGCACATTACATAATACGGACCATTTGCAGATTGTCTTTCACCACAAACAAAAAGGAAAGAAGCGCCAATGAGAGAAACGAGCGACGCGGGAGATGAGCAGGAACAGCCGGTGCAATCAGCGCAGAGCAATGTGCCGGGGTCATCCAAGTCAGATTCGCAGCATCCAATAACAACAACGACGGCTTCAATGGCTTCAGGAATGCTGGGACAACCTGGCACGGGCTTATTCGCTGGTTGCACGACCAGCAGACTGGGCCAAGGTCATGCAGGCCCCTTACTTCCGGAAGGTGAGAATCTCGGTCTATTTTCGCTGGAATTATTTTGTTTGATTGGCGTGCTGCGAATTGGGAAGGGTCATGCAGGCAGATGGGCATGAGGATCAGGGCAATGTACTCGCATTCGAAACTGATGGTATTGATGGCGGTGTTGCTGTTGTTGTTGCTGATGGGGGTTTCATGGCGGAGACGTTGTTGGCGCTCAAATTAACCTCAGGCATCCTCAGGTGAATCTTCCGACACGGCACACAGGAACACCGCGACTGCATCATCTGGACCAGAAGTCGGGAGCATGCCAAGTAAGTGCCACTCTGTTACGCCTGTCTTGAATACACGGTCCAGAGGGGAGGGTGGAAATCAGGGATTACGTAAGCGCCGTTAATCACGTGATACGGCCCACCTGCTCCACGCAAAGGCTTTGTGACGGACACTTTCCAAGTCACGGGACCAGGCACTCAATTGTTTTCCTTTCCAAAACAGACCCAACACTGGCGCCAACCAACTCTGATGAACATATATCCAAGAACGGCTTTGGAGGTCAGTGGCCAGTCATGCATGCAACACACCCTGTATCTAGAACACCAATTCGTACAAAGCAGATGCGGCAGTGTCATCCTCACTTGCTGAGTCCTCTGGTGAATATTTAAACTCACTCACCTCGAGAGAATGAAACATGATTGTTAAACCGCTCGTACCTCTTCCCTGCATCAGTTTGTGAAGAGCAAATGGCAAAGGATGCGGACAGTGGAAGAGCCATGTCCACGGAAGGAGCCGGTACTTGTCCGAATCTCTTTTTTTTTTTGCCCGTTATTCTCAAGTAACCAGTCCGCACAAAAACGACAGGCAGCGCCGATGGACTTTCAGACACGCACAAACGGGATCATTCAGCTGCCGGTTTGAATTTAAAGCGTGACACGTCAAACGTCACCTACTATGGCCGCATTGAAAGCCCAATGGACGCAAGTCTTGTCATTGAGGCTTGCATTAAAGGGATTCTGAAGGAAATGAGCGGCGTTGTGGAGGCTTCAACGATTGATATCCGGCCCGGCACGGTGCTGGTTATCCATGAGCGTGGCGGGAGTATCCAGCGATGGCGCGTAAGTACTTGTTCGTCCGTCTTAATCAACCAGCTATGTAACAAAATCATCAACAGGACGGGCATCAGTGGTCACCTTCTCGAATCAGCGGGAACTTTCTTATATACCGGTTAGTCTGAATGACGCATCCTTCAGATTCATTCATTATTAAACACGGGAAAAACGCTTTTCCACTCCGCAGGGAAGTCGAGCGGCTAAACATGAAAGATGTGATTCCTTCAACCGACGATTCCCACAGGAAATCAGCGCTGGCTCCCATTAACGGTTCAAAACAAACAAAACCAAAAATGTACTCAATTTTGCCAGAAGGTCTCACCAAAAAGACCATCAGCCTGGTTGGATCGGATCGCCAAACGTATCGAGTTATTTCTTACTACGAGACTGAAGATCCCAAGGTCAAATCCAGCCGCACTGACCTACGAGGAGTAGCCGACGGCTCTCGGGTTTCTTCCAACGACGCACTGCCACGACCTTCGCAGGATGAGTCGTTCGCGCCGCTTGATCTGTATCCAAAGGATCCAAACGCATTCTCGTCGAACGAGGACATGACCAGGAAGAGAAGGAAAACAGTGCAGGCACCGCAACTTTTCGATCGGCGCTATCCCGAGTATGTTCCTCAAATGTCTGATTACCCTGTCATGTACCCGTATCGGCGCGCTCCAGGTGCAATGATGGGCGTTCCGCAGGAGACACCTCCAAACGGCGGTCACGACTTTATCAACCGAAACGGGTTTCCCTCTATGGCGTCATCGTATCATCCGCAAATTCCATCGCCAATTTCTCAGCAATCTCCGGCACCCTTTTCTGGGCAATCCTCTGGGCCTTACTCTGGACAGCAGCAGCAGCAGTACATGAACATGCCCCCCACGTCACACGTGGGATACAGGCCATTTCCCAACAGCAACAATAGCAATGACATGCCATATCATCAGCAGCAATCGAATCCTTTTTATTATTACCATTCAAGCCAGTATTATTCGTATCACGGACCGATTGGAGGATCCGTGGCGGTGCTGCAACAACAGCTCCCACCCCCGCCGCCGCATCAAAATACCCTTGGGGGAGCAGTTTACCACCAATCTTTTAATGATTCACCGCACCACCCGTTTTCGTCCAGTGTACCGTTACCATCTGTTGCGCCCCAATAAATTAGGAAGTATTGTCAGTTCTTTCGGCGTATGTAAAAAAAAAGCGCGTTTGATTCTGCTGAAAGATGGGTTGAATTTGCAAGGCACTGTTTCCCAAGCTTTATTTTCCGTGTTTGGAGTGTCAAGAACGAAAAAATGGGAAACCAAACTTCCAAAAAAGAAAACGGTGCGGTTCAATCCTTCTCTCACTTTGCAGGAATCGAACCTTCATCCAGCAATGTTGCAACAAACTTGTCCACCTTGTCGTAATCCTGTCTTGCCATTTCGGCAATCATGAGAAGCTTCTTGACGCCAATCGACGGCTGGCTGTCACCCCACGCATCTCGGAGATATTTCATGGCGCTGTATCGCTCCGTGTCGTTGAACAGATTGATTCCCTGGAACACGCTTTCTTTCAGGCATAGTCCGTAGTTGGAAGAATGGATGCACTTACAGAAACGACTGTTTCAATTGCCCGGATGTTCTGAATCGATGGGACGTAAATGTCCGAGTTGAAGGCTTCTTGCAAGTCCATTTGCTGCAACACGTCGCGATGTGTCGTTGTGGCAAGAATCAGCAATCTGTGGCCCTTGGGTGGCTGCTTCTTCAAGAGGACAAGCAGCGTTTGAAGGACGGCATTTGAAAAGCGAGGTCCGATAGGAACCCAGTCTTTGAGAAGTGAACAGTAAGCAAAAAAAAAAAAAAATAATCATGCGCGGAGCAAGAGTTAAAAGTTTTACCCAAAAGACGCTCGATGCAATCAATCACAATCACAGACATGGGGGATTTGTATGCATCTTCAAAAACTTTGGCAATCGTGGCCATTTTGGCGTTTTCAGAGAATCCAACCATGGTTTCAGGGGAGACGAGTTTGATGAACGGGAAATCACTTGCAGTGGCAATACTTGCAGCGAGCGCAGTTTTTCCGCTTCCGTTGGGTCCGTGTAAGAGACAGCTCACAAGCGGGGTTCGGTCACTGTTGCGAACTTGGTCCACAAACAGTTGGCCGTCTGAAAGAATCCGCTGATGAAAAACAAAAGAATGTTTGAGAAGAAATGATACGAGCAGGAATTTTTTGCAAGATGTTTTCACCTCAATATGGTCACCAAATTTGATGATTCCATTGCTGACGCAACGCTGAAGTTCCGCTTCGGCAACACCAAATGAAGGACGAACTTCCTCCAAAGCGCCCAAAAAGTCTTCGCGTCCAACTTTGAGTTTATCATAATCCTCACTGACACCAGCAACGGTGCCGACTTTCACGTGCCTGTTGAAGGACCATGAAGTGGCTGCCTTGATCAAACCCGCAATTTCAGCACCAGAAAAGTTTTTGGTCAATGAAGCCAATTCCTTCACATCCACATCTTCCTCCAGAAGATTGTTTTTGCGCATCTGGAAAACGTGAAACGTTCCATCAAATCAATTCAGTTGCTGGATTAAAAAAAAACACGCATTGATCACTCACCTTGGCAGTGTGCACATTTAAAATCTGAACACGTCCCGCCTCATCTGGTAAACTAATTTCCATCTTGATTTCCATTCTTCCCGGTCGCAGCAACGCTTCATCAATCATATCCAGCCGATTCGTCATTCCAATCACCAAAATGTTATTCAACGGCTCCACACCATCCATTTTCGACAACAACTGGTTCACAACACTGTCTCCGACACCCGTTCCATCATTTTTAGACCCACGCTGTTTACAAATCGCATCCAGTTCATCAAAAATGATGATGTGGAGGCCAGATTCCTCGCCACGCGCTTTGTACTCGGTTTCGGCGTCGATAAACAGCTTTCGAATGTTTTCTTCTGAGGCGCCGACAAATTTGTTGAGGATTTCGGGACCGTTGACGATTTTAGGTTCTTTGGCGTTGAGCATTTTGCCGATTTGACGGGCAATTAGTGTTTTTCCTGTTCCAGGGGGTCTAGGAAAGATGGTGAGATGAACTCAGTTGGGTATGGCCAGGGTAAACAGGTGCATATTCTTACCCGTAAAGAATCATTCCTTTCACGTGCTGAATTCCAAGTTTTTCGACAATGTGCGGTGGAAAAATACGCGAAGCAAACGCACGACGGAAAATGTGACTAAACTCCTTATCAAGACCTCCGATTCCCATGTCCTCGAATTTGAAGTTGGGTTGAATGAGCACATTTGTGTGGCTGTTGAAATTGTGAATTAGATAGTTCATTTGTTTGATTTGCATTCTTTCCCAACCTCTTTGCACCGCCCTTCAATTTAATGTTGCTGTCCGGCGATTTCGTCAAGTTCACAATTGTTTGGTCCAGTAAGATACCCCTCTGTCCTCCGCTGCCTGGAAAACAAATTGCATTGGTATTTACCGTATCCATATCAAGAAATACATACCGGATGGGGGATTAGCAGCGCTGATCTGTCCTGCCTGCACAGTCCGTAAATCCACAGTCTCCATTCCCACGACCGCGCCCATAAAGTTGAAGCCGTGGTAGTCAAAAATGATTTTCTGGCCCACAGAAAGAATCAAGTTTGAAAACGACTGTTTTTGCGTACGCGCGCGTGACTGAATGAGCAATGCAATCCACGATTAATTAAATTGGAGGAAGACACACGCACTTGAAGCAGTGCTTTGCCCATATCGCCTCCGTCGAACGTTTCCTCACTCGCGACGCCTTTCCGAATGTACGAAATCTGTCAAATTGATAAGTTGAGACATATCGAAAAAGTTGCGTAACAGTGCACAAAAGGAGGCGCACCTGAATATCAATCCTCGAAATAAAACAGTTTGGGTCCTGGAACGGATCATACACAGCTACGTGGATATCCTGGTTCAACGACAGGAGAGCCCACTGTCGCTGCACGTTCGATACGCCAAGTTGTCCGCTTGGAAGATCATTGATAGCTCTGGGGTTTATTGCGTTGAGGGGGGAGAGAGAGAGCCTTATTGGGCGGGGTACACATAATGGGGCGGCCGGGGGGGTGGGGGTAGTACCTGATGGTAAAGACAAACTGACGCTCGACGATAATGTACTTAACTTGCGGGTTAAAGTCGCGGCTGCTGACAATGGCGCAGTTTGTGAGCGCGAGTTCGTTTCCTGGCGTTTTGACAACGATCATGGCGCCGATTATTTACTGATTATTTTACATTTTAATTATGAACTCGATCCGTCTCGGTCTGGAGTCCATCAGTGCTCTCCTCGCTGCGCTTGGGGACCCTCAGAAGCGCATGGGCGCAGTTATTCACGTGGCTGGCACCAATGGGAAGGGGTGAGCCTGCCGACTCAACCCGTGACTCACGCTGACTCACCGTCCAGCTCCGTGTGCGCACTGCTCCAATCAGCGCTGTCCAACACGCACTCGAATCTCAAAATTGCACGCTTCTCTTCGCCGCATTTATTACATCCGTCAGACTCAACAACAATCAACGGCACTGCGATCGCCGAGGAAACGCGACAAGATTTCCTGCTCCAAATCTCGCGCACAGGTCTCAAAGCGACGTCTTTCGAAATCGAAGCAGCAGTTGCGTTTGCGTGGTTTGCGGCAGAAGGGGTGGATGCAAGCGTGGTTGAAGTTGGGCTTGGCGGAAGACTGGATGCAACGAACATGTTCGCAGATGCGCTGTGTGTTATTACGTTGCTTGGGTTGGATCATACGGAGTTCCTGGGTGATGCGATTGAAGCGATTGCGAGGGAGAAGGCGGGAATTGTTCATCCAGGGTCGCGTGGGTGTGTTTTGGGCGCCCAGTCGTTTGAGAAGGCAGAGCGGGTTGTCGAAGAATGGGCTCAAACGATGAATTGCGCGTTGTTTCATGTGAATTCTGTGGTTGCATCCCTAGACCAAGCCGGCAGTGACCCCACGCAGTTTCAACGCGTAGAAGGCGCACTCTTTGATCAACAAGTCCACATCAACCTGCCTCTTTTGGTAAGCCTCATTGAAGCCCATTTCCATCATCCCCATTCACACTTTTTTCGAACCCAGGGTCACCATCAACGGGATAACCTTGCCATCGCTCTCGCGACTTTATCAACCTTCTACATTGTGTATCCCAAATTCCCCAAACCAGCCGATTCCGCTCTTCTGATTGCAGGCATTGAAGCAACAAAATGGCGTGGCCGTCTCGAATTCATTTCAATCCCAGGACTTCCTCAAACTTCTCAAAAGCGCGTCCTTGCGGACGGCGCACACAATTCACAGGGCGCAGTCGCTTTACGGCAGTTTATTGATTCGTTTGACCCCGCGGCTGCCAAGAATCGAAAAATCCTGTGGGTGTTTGCGTGCAAACAAGGGGCTAAGCAGCGCACAGACGCCCTTGTTTCGACCCTTTTTCGAAAAGGTGACAGCGTCTGGGTCACTTCATTTGAGACTCCTGAGGGCATGCCATGGGTAACAAGTGCCCTGGGTGAGGAGGTGTGGGAATGCGTGGAAGCTGTGTTTGGGAGTGGACGTGTGAATGTGCGCATGTTTGATGATGGCGTTGCTTCAGTGGTTGCAGCGCTGAAAGAGGAGAAGGTTTTGGAGGCTGAAGATGGGACTTTGGTCGTGTTTTGTGGGAGTTTGTATTTGATGGCAAGTTTGCATCGGTTTTTGGAAAAGGAATAGACTCTGAATGTGTTGGTCCGAACAATTTTTTCTTTTATCTGTCCCGGAAGGCACACGAATTTCAAATAAAACAGAAACTCGTATTTCCTTTTGACGATCGGTATACCCAAAAAAAAAAAAAAACAGCCAGGAACAAACAGCCGTCAAAGCAATAAAGTCCACTATGTCCAGTCACTTTCACAATCTCCATTTCTTTGACCCGAGACCATGTAGACTAACACTTTGGCAACAGGCTGGAGAATTTGAACTTGATCTCCACTGGTATCAGTGATTTGAACCTTCCGATAGACAGATCTGTTGCTGATACAGTTGGAGTCAACAGCCTCAGGTAAGTTGATTGTGTATGTGAACTCCTCTGTCCCAGGGTCATTGTGGAAGTATTGGACAATGGCTTGGTTTGGGGCATAGTCGAAGTTCATGTGGCTTGGATCCACAAAGCTTCTTGCTGCAACAGTCTTGGGCTTGACTGTGCACACGAGTTGCTTGCCGTCAGCCGTGACATTGTACGTGATCTCATGATCAGTCACAATACGCAAAATGATCTGCACATGGTGCAACCCTGTGTTTTCATCCATGAACCTCATGAGATCATGGAGGCGTAAGGTCGACACAAGTGGCTCTCACAACAGCTTTGGTATACATGTTGGCATCCATGACAGTTGTTTTCTTGGGACTCTCAGGCTTCTGGTGCTTGTTTGGCTTAGCTGGAGTGGAAACTGAGGCTTGGCTGGGGTCATGACACATAACAGGGAATGCAACATGTGGTGGAGGAAGGGCGATCTCAGCATCAGAATCTTCGGCTGGACAGGTCCATTGGCATGCTGTCTTGGCGTGGATTGTATGCTGAAATAAATTGAACAAAAAATTGTTAGATTTTTTGTGTAATAACGCTTTTGTGTAACGAAAATTGTACTTGCCATCTCCATAATCTTGAATTTTTTGGCGAATGCTTCGAATTTTTGCGTTCAGCATGGGTGCCTGAAAGGCTTTGAGAGTTGGAACTGCTTCTTTGACATTGGTGCCCGTCTTTTTCCCATCATCATGCTCTTTCAAGTAGGTGTAGATGAGAGATTCATGCTGTTTGTTCCAGTCTGAGGCACCAAGTTCTGCCTTTGGTCTTTTCATTGTGTGCACAAAAGAACAGCACAAAGAGCAGTTTATATAGCAAGCAAGTCTGAAACCGGTGATGGGGGCTTGTTTTTAATCTGTTTGTTTTTTTTTTTGTTTTTTCATTTGATCTTTTGTCTCATAATTTGATCACGCAGTCAGTGAATTCATGAATTCAGTTTGCACCTTTTTCAAATTCAGAAAATACAAAGGGTGAATACTCATGAACGCCAGCAGTATGGTGTGAATACTTTTTAATGGATGACCTCGTAACCACACCTCTGTTTTGTTGTCATAACTTATTTAAAATAAAAATTTTAAATTGAGACAGCATGAACTTGGATGAATCTGTGATCTCTAAGCTCATGTTCACAGTTTATTCATGGATGCATGCAGGCATTCATGCAGAATACGCCATGTTGCCTAAAAAATGTGCAAACCTCAAAAAGTGGATTCATGAACTTCAGTGGAATTCAGCTCAATGCACCTTTGAAAATTTTCATATTCATGTGGTGATTGATTAGTTACACCGCCAACGAAAAAACCGACCGATAACGGCCGCGAAAGAAATCGGAGCGGAATCGGCAAAGCTTTCGGCCGAAATCGGCGTCGGCCGGGATCGTCACCGATTCGGCAACGATGACCGGTTATGGTGAAGAAGGTGAGTTGATGGCATTGAGTATGAATGGCTCTGTTGTGCTGAACTAACTTTGCATTAATAGATCAAAGGACACTACAATAAAAACACCGCTAATCTCACCCTTCAAAAATACGCTGTAGTTGTATTCGGTGATAGGTGCAAGTTGACGAATGACGTTCTGAAGCGTGCAGCGTTGATGGTAAGTGTTTCACGATGTTTCGCAATTGTGACACGAATATAAATACTCACCTTCACACAGCGCAGAGTCCGTGGTATGTTGAGGGTGAGGGTTCCCTACTTTGCGATCCTCATCGAGGAGATGAGGCGCATTGCAGGTCTTGGGCCGGGGGGTCCTGCTGAACTGGAACGGATCAAGGCCTTAGATCTGGCAACATACACAGATCAGGGCCCACAGGCAGCCGCTGACTCAAATGATGAGAACGAAGGGGTATAATCGCTGCTCACCTCAACAGCGGCATTGTTCCTTGCGACGGGTGGTCTTGCGACAGCTGGTCTTGCGACGAGTGCTCATTTTATACATAATAAATTTTTAACTTTACGAACGATAAATATTTTATTTTACTGCCCATAAATCCAGCTTTTGGGTTGACCGTTCATCGACTGGTTTGCAGATACGCGGCCGATATGCTTGCGAGATACGGCCGATAGGTTTCCGATGTTCGACCGATAAATCGGAAGAACATCGGCCGAATGGCGTGAGCGTCCGGATCTCGGCCGATTTATCGGTCGTGTATCGTCGCCGCATCGTCGCCGTTTTCGACTGATAAATCGGCCGATTTCGCCCGTGAAAAGATTGGGGGTGTAAGCAAACTGTAAATTATAGTCCTTGAACTGTAAACCCTAAATGGGGGTGTGTTGGGTTGCACAAAAAGATTGTTTGAGGTGGCTGAAAAGAAAAGCGAAAATATCCAAACCCTCAAACCCTCAAACCCTCAAACCCTCAAACCCTCAATTTTGGACCCCTCGCAAAGGGAGTGTTTGATTTGATCGTCGTCGGACCGTGCGTTTCAAAAGTTGGAAATTTTGATGAAATTTGATATCATTTTAATCTTGCCTCAAAATGCAATGCGGCTTTTTTATTTTTTTTAATTTTTCCTCAAAGTGGATCCCGAAATTGCATCAAGAGTGTCTCAGGTTATTTTGGATCTATCTGGCAATAAAATGTCCGAAACTGAATATAACTGAATTTTCATGGAATAATAAACTCCGTCCGTAGGTAGTGGACTTTACCTTTATTTTTGGAATCTATTCTGCTTCCATTTTGATCTATTTTACCTTTTCCATTTGAACCCCCGGATCTTCTTTTTTGGGTAAACTCCACTCCCACTCCGCCTTCCCAAATCTTATTCCCGAAAACCCCCCAGCTCCACCCACCATATTGTATTACATGCCGTCTCCATCGTCCAATCCCATGCCAGTTTCTGCCGAATCATTGCTGCTGGATTACAGCTTTGACTTGGAAACCTCAATCACAGCTTCGAAACTCATGCTACCCAGTCTGACAACAGCGTCATTGGACTCCTCCATCTATTCCACCAGCTCCAGTGCAATCAACACCCCGAATTTACAATCACTGCAGCATTCGCAATACTCGAGTCAATACAGTAGCCATGAATCTGATCTGTCGCTTCTTCCCGCCATCGTCAAGACGGAAATTGTGGACACCTATTTTGGACTCGCACCCAGCACCACCCCTTTTCAATTGCCCACCACGAGTTGTCCATTCACTTCCGACGCTCCCGTCCCGAGACCGATCCTTTCCGAGAAGCACTTTGTCATCCAAGCGGAAATGAATTTGTCTGATACAAACTCCGACGAAGCTTCGTCATCGTACTACCCCGCCTCCGACATGCAAAGTTCGCCGGTCCAGCTCATGATTGATGATTTGTTATCGGCGAATCTTCCTGAAGAACCAGGCATGGAGTTGTTGCTATTGTTGGAGGGAGCGCCTTGCCATGAAAGTAAACAACCATCAGCAGTAACGACGACAAACAAGTCAAACAGGTTCCGCGCAACTCCGAGCGAGTTGAATCTGCTGCTATCCATATTTGAGCGAAATGCGTTTCCGTCGCGGATTTTGCGGCAGAAATTGGCGCATCATTTGCGACTGAGTGTAAGACAGATTCAGTTGTGGTTTCAGAATCGACGGGCTAGTTTAAAGAGTCATGGGAGTGTGTTTAAGCGGGATGTTCATGTCAAGAGTGGGTGACTTGTATGCAGTGTGTGTGTGTGTGTGTGTGTGTGTGTGTGTGTGTGTGTGTGTGTGTGTGTGTGTATAAAGAGAATTTGGCTGGTTCCAATGGTTGGTTGCTTCAATGGAATTTTATTTATCCACACTGCCGACTTCCAGACTGTGCTCACTCACACGCTCAGAATATAGGTCGCCGCTGATGACGCGAACGAACAAAAAAATTTTAATTGAGTGGCATAAAAGTGTGACCAAATTTTTTTCTTTCTAAAAATTGGGCTTGAACCGCCTTGAACTTTTCATTCGTCATTCCACAAATGTACCATCTCCACTCACTGCGTCGATTGCACCAATAACAAATAAAGAACTTGTGGAAAGAAGAAATTATTACAAAATCCACCTTCTTTTATCCCAACCAACCAATGATGTTGATGTTGTTCGACGAACAGACCCCCGTGGCTTCTCCATTGCCAGTCCTTGAGCAAGACTACCTGTCAGACTACAGAGACTCCCTCAACAACCACAACCACAACCAACACTACAACTACGACAACAACCAACACTACAACCACAACCACAACCACCACCAACAACAACAGATGACCCCGTCTTCCTACCATTCAAACTTCTCATCAGGCACCTCGCTGAGCCTGGAAGCCCTTCTCATTGAACATGGCTTGCTTCAACCCACTGCTGCTACAACTACCTCGCCCCAACTGCACTATTTAGAAACCGGGCCACGATACAACACATTGATGGTGCCAGGAACCACGTACCGATCCGTCAAGAGCCCGTCTCCCATGGAACAACAACAATACACTGCAGTATCACAGTATGCGACTGCTGCACCACGTTTCCTTGCATCTTCTCCAACTTCTTTGATCGCTGCTGTTGGTGCGGCCGCCACTGAAATGTCTACTAGAAAATCGTCCAAGTCCACGCCTGTGGAAGAACCCGGAATGGATATTGTCCACCACGCCATCAAAACACCCATCAACCCTAATTTGCGGATCCAGCGACGGAGCAGTAGTACTGCAGCCGTGGATGAAGTCACCGCAGGATCAACAGACGGAAAACCCGTCCGATTTCATCCGACACCATGTGAACTGCAAACACTGGTTGGCGTGTTTGAAGTGAACCCGTTCCCGAGCCGAGTTTTGAGGGAAAAGTTGGCGCAGCATATGGGCATCACGATGCGACAGATTCAGTTGTGGTTTCAGAATCGACGGGCGTTCAAGAAGGCTGCTGGGTTGACGTTTACTCGGCCGTTGAAGAATACGCGCAGAATGAGTGCAAAGTTTTGAAGTCTTTTTTTTTAATATTTTAATTCATTTATTATTATTATTGTTCTTTCTTCTTTTCTCTTTAAATGTACATTACTACTGCGAAATAAATGGCTATCGATGGATGATATCATGATTGTTGGTTGTTGGGTGGAGTTGCCTCTCAAAAGTGCCATCGCCGACTACCCTGAAAAATTGTAAATTTTTTTTAATTTTTTCCTTATTTAATTTTTGCTGCACAAAAACGTGGGAAGCAAATTGGATGACTCAGCACAGCAAGCACCTTCTGATCTGGCATCTGGGCGGGATCCAGCGCTGGCTGCTGTGATCGCAGAGGCAGACATGCTCAACTCGTTTCCCCATTGGTACACCATCGACAGCTGGACAGAGTGCCGGATCACACAGTCAGAAGGACCAACAACAATACAAAAAATGGCAATTCCTTGTTTCTCAAACAAAATGCATCAAAAACAGACAGCGACTCAAGCACCTCCTTTCCGCAGCAAACCCCAAACTCCGTCCAGTACAATGCTCCAATCCTACTAGTGTCGCCCAGCCCCCGTACCGCCATTTTACGCAACCGTCCAAAAAACAAATCAAGTTCGAGGACGCTTGGTAATGCTGAGGTACAATTGCACTGAACCATCGGCAGTGATGGTTTGAGGCAGGGGCATTGCGATCGATGTGGGATGAGGCTTTTCTTGTTTGATCGGTATGTACGGAAGTACGGGAACGATGTTCCGGAGATGGACCGACAACCGCCCGGAAGATAATTATCCTCAGACGATATAAGCACCGCGCACTGTATGTGGAAATGTACAAAGTTGTTGCAATCAAGGGCCACAAATAGCCCCCTTAAAAGCAAAGCAAATCATTGCTCAAAGCGCGTGGCATGGCATGGGATGGATGGATGGATGGATGGATGGATGCATGCATGGATGCATGCATGGGAAAGGAATGTCTTGTCTTTTTAAGAAGTAGCGCTAATGATAGCCAGTATAGTATGTATGAGATAGTTCGCACTGGGGTAACACTTGTTTACTTGTTGAACGTGCTTCAATTCTCAACTTACAAATGCTTTTAAATATTATTTAATATATATAAAATAAAATATATTTCTGTAAATTGATATTTTAATCAAAAACAATTTTCACCCTCACACCAACATCACATCTCTCCTGTTCCGTTGACCGGCACTCCAGCATCCATCCATCCATCCATCCATCCATCCA
This sequence comes from Chytriomyces cf. hyalinus JEL632, assembly GCA_025435555.1. Taxonomy (NCBI): domain Eukaryota; kingdom Fungi; phylum Chytridiomycota; class Chytridiomycetes; order Chytridiales; family Chytriomycetaceae; genus Chytriomyces; species Chytriomyces cf. hyalinus JEL632. The sequence goes on along the minus strand of JAIWWG010000037.1, from coordinate 293,967 downwards.
TCCATCCATCCATCCTCCCTCTCTCCCTCGCAGCCTCATTCCATCCTCATCTGAATACCATACAGAATGTCTCATTCCGTCTCAGTCCAAGCGCAGTCCAAGTCTCAACTATTCCCTATGCAGCAACAGCAGCAGACACTCTCTATGCAACAGCAGTCTCTCTCCATGCAGCAGCAACAACAGACATTCAATATGCAGTATCCAATGCTGCCAATGCACGACTCCACACTGGACGTATCACTTCTGCTGGCTCAGAACCAATCCACTCTCGATCAACTCGCCCATTTAGCTCCTTTCCAACCCATGGCCTCGCTGGACGACGCCGCCCTCTTTAACTGCAACATGAACTTTAATCTGCAGCTGGAACTGCTGAATGCTATGGCCCTCTCGCTCGACACTCCCTTGTTCCCTACAACATCACAAATGAGCTCACCCAGCCACTTTTCCAACTGGCACCACTCCGATGCTGTTTCTCTTGCTGGCCAAGAGGACAACACCACTGACTTTATGCTGCATGGCTTTCATGCGCCGCCAGCTTCTTCGCTGCCCATTGCTCCACAGCTGCCCTCCAATTTCGTCCCTTTCACTCAACGATCCACCGTAAAACTGCCTCATAGCCCTGTCGAAAAATTCAACTGTAACCTGAACCCCATAGTCGTGCGTCCATGCCCTCCACCACCGTCTCGATCAGCATCTCTCTCGGACGCTGGAGCTCTGACAACCCCAACGACACCACCCTTGTCTCCACCGAACCAATCGCTTCTTGTAACCCCACCGGGACCGGCTCCTAGTGGATACAGTAGACCTCCTCGGTTCAAGCCTACTGAGAGTGAGCTTGCGCTTCTTATGGGCGTGTTTCTCAAGGTTTGTTTTATTTTTTTTTGCAATTCAGGCGGGTTTTCTTTTTTTCCGCCACCCCTCCTTTCTTAATCCCATCTTGTTCATGCACAGAATCCATTCCCAAGCACAAATCTGCGAAAGAAGCTTGCGGATAAGCTCAATCTCGAACCACGACAAATTCAATTCTGGTACACAACATTTGGATTATATTAATTTTTTCATTTCACACATAACTGACACACAACTTGTTCAGGTTCCAAAACCGCCGAGCGTTGGTAAAGGCGACGGGTGTTTCACTCCATAAACCGAAACGAGGAGACCAGCTGGACTGTTCTCTCTCGCCCCCGCCTTTCATCAAACGTGCGCAGGACTCATGATTTTTTTTGAAAATGCTGTGTTGTTGTAGACTTGTTACCCTTTCCGCATTTTTTTTTTCCTGTTATTTCATTTTTCTCCCCCCCTCCTTACGAATGAGCCGGACCTCATAAGCAATGCTGTCTTCGGATTTGATATTTTTTTTGGCACTGTTTTTCTGTTGGCGCCTCCTCACTTTGTTTTATTTGGCGGGAAAAAAAGGGGCTGGTTTCCTCCTTCCTTTTGGCAAGTGACTGTTTCATAACTTATGGTGTGTTTTTTTGTTGTTTTTCTGTGGTGGGTGTCGTTGTTGGTTGGACAAGGATTGCCTTTGTCGGAACTGGATTTCCGATCGGGGGGGTTTTTTTTTGTCTGATGTGCGGTGGATCAAAACGGGGTGGGGTGTGAGTCGCGATTGATTTTGCGATTGGCTCGGGTGTGTTGACTGTTTGTTTGTTTTGTTCGAATGGGATGAGTTACGCGCTGCGGCTGTCTGTGAAGCTTGGGAAAAAAAAAAATAAACGCAAAAAGACTTTGAATGAGTTCATTTCTCAAGCTTCTTCCTTCTTGTCAAACACGCGACAAAAACAAGCCGGCAATAACAAGGAAGTAAGTTACCGCACATTTGGATAAAAAAAAAAAAATCTGATTCATTGTGGAGCGTGACTTTTCATTGGTCAATGAAAAAAAAAAAACTCATTCACGCATGTCTTGAAACAGTCACGCCCGTGTCGCCCAGCGCACAATTTTTAGTCCACTCTGGAATTGCGTTGATCGTTTCCCCCCTGTAGCTCCCCTTTTTTTTAAACCTACCCACCCACTAATGTCCAACCAGCAGCACCCAATGAACTACTCCCTCATGTCCTCCGTCAAGCACTAACAACCCGAATACAACAGCGACGATAGCAGCATTTCTCTCGCACTACTTCTCGATCGCCGCTTTTCAATGCCGAACGCGTCCTTCTCAATCGACCAACAAACACTTTCAATCCCCGTCGCAGTTACAGTCTGATACCCTTCAGATTTCTGAATTTAGTAGAAGAATGTCGTTTCAGCCAATGATGATGACGGATATGCTCACAGTGTCGCCACGTCGCGTCGACACCGGCTCCGCTGAATGCGCACTTGTCTGAGTATAATAGGAGGATGCCGTATGCAATGTATCACCACCATCCGGCGGGAGATGTACCGAGTTCGCCGTTGAATGTGTTTTCAAGCTTGCACTCGCAGCAGCAACAGGATGACGACCTGTTTGATCTTCATTTGTAGAGTTTTCCGTCGTCTTTTCCGCAAAAGGATTTGTCTTCTCCGTTGGCGTCTTATATGTTTCCACCGGTTCAGCAGCAGCAGCAGCAGCAGCAGGGAAAGAATGTGGATATCGCCATGTTTAATCAGCCCATGTTGAATAGCACAGCAGCTATTGAATCGGGTTTTATCAGTTCCCATCATTCACGAGTGCGTCTGCCCCTGTCTCGCCGCTAATTAGCGCCATGCCACTCCTGGAGGACAAGATATGCAGCTTTGAAGAGCAAACCCCTCATCAAAAACCTCCCACCCCGGCTGCTACTACTGCTACACCACTAAAAATGAATCCTTCCCTAGCAACAACAACACGATTTTTTTGGCAAACAGCCCGGAACCGGGGCCTCGACATTCTAATGGCATCTCCACTAACATCCCCTGCAACCTTGATCCATGCTCGACCGGCATTCCGTTGCTGCTGCTGCTACTGTTGCTGTAGCCTTGGACACGCCCGGCGCGTTTCAAGCCCACCTGAAGCTGAACTTTGTCATGTTGACTTCAATTTTCCAAAAAAGAATCCGTTCCCGTCTGCGGCGCTTTCGACAGAAATTGGCGGATAAAATGGGCTTGATATTAAACAGGTTCACTCAGGTATAGTGGGATTTGTTTTTTGGTGCCATTATTTCCCTTCATCAAAGTAACGAGAATTCCTTTTTTTTTTTAAAAAAAATACTTTTGCCAAATGGGTAATACAGAATCACCGGGCTACCATGAAGATTGGCGGCATCCACGTCTTGAAACCCAAACGAGGAAACTCCGCCTCATTGAATGGAGACAAGAAGCGGGCGTCGTTGAGTCCGCTTTCCTCAGACTCGCCCTACTTTTACGTCAGGGACGGCGGCGCAGTAGTGTCCAAGCTGCAGCCGATACCACTGCAGTTTTGACGCTCACCGATCACGCGCAAAAATCACACTCTTGTACCCGATTATATAATCACACAAGTTTTAATGTATCCTCATACTCAACCTGCATTCCCTATTTTGGTTATTTTTTTCCTTTCAATTCTGGATGGTATTTCAAAAATAGTGTTGTTGATCAATACAAAATCAAAACAGAGAGAAGGTACCTGCGCTGCCTTTTTGCCTTGTATCACAAACGGGGAAGATGACTATTCCAGTGTCACCTTGCTTCAGTGGTCAGCAATCTTTGTTGTCATTCATTCGTTCATATGGTTGTAATTCATACATCTAGCCCTTCCCGCCTTAAAAAAAGGCGCACTTATGAAGAAGAAGCCCGTTCCGCCCAATCAATAGCAAAAAACGCAATGTCTTTCCCAGTGTATCATCCAAACGACTTTGCGGCAGCGGGGTTGATGGATCGTCGATTCTCATTGCCCGACTTTGACTACCTGTCTCACCAACAGCAGCAACCTGTTTTCGAATACGACACATTTGATCGAAGGATGTCTATGCCTTTGGGTTCCAGCTTGCAGCAATTTCATTGTCAAAGCTATGCTGGCATGGTGTCTGAAGGCCAACGTATGTTCACGAACCAGGATACCCGCAATGATAGCAAGGCCGCTTTAAATATACCCCAAATCGGAGAAACGTTTGAGCTTCTGACTCCAATCAGTTTACCAGCGAGCGAGACAGCGGCCGAAAATGTAGTCGAACCAGGGACTTCCAGACACCTCTTTCACCTCATCAATAAACCCGAACCTGGCCTGGAACTTGTGATGGCACTGCCGCCCAATGCATTCAATTCACCCGACACATCCGAAACAACAACATCTCGCTTCAAACCGACACCGGCACAGCTTGAATTCCTCATGCGCGTGTTTGAAAAGAACCCGTTCCCCTCCACGGCGCTGTGTGCAAAAATCGGCGCAACCATGCAAAGAGACGCAAAGAATGTGCGCTTCTGGTTCCAAAACCGGCGTGCAACGTTGAAATTGAAGGGAGTGCATGCCGTTAAACCGAAGCGGGGACGGGGAAGGACGAGTAGTACAGTCGGGAAAAAGATTGTGGGGATGGCGCCAGTTTCGGGGAGTGGGTTTTTTTATTCTAGGGTGTGAAAAATCTTTTGGTTGTTGTTTTTTGTTGTGTGAGCTTTGGTGTGTGTATTTTTTGGGTGTGCTTGTAAAGGACAATAACATTCATTGCTATGATTGTGTGGATCGATTGTTTGGGCTGTCTTTTGCATGTCTCCCTCTTGCGGAGTTAGCGTCTTGGGTGTCTGTTGATGCCCGTTACTCCCGAGTTGTTCTCCCGAGCAGCTGCCGCCAAGAACGAACCAGTTATGCCCAGGCAGTTATTCCCGCGCAGCCAACAAGATGGGTGCAGAGTTCGTTGTGCAGAGCGGAGCTTGTGCGCAGTGATTGAGTGCACCTTAAAATGACAAACGAAATTGGCACCCGTTTGTTTGTTTTGATGTCACCTCTGAACTTGAAAAAATCTTGGAATTGGAAATCTTTGCTTGAATTTGCATCTCCACCTGCCCACTTTGCCCATTTAGGACAATTATCATTTTAGCAGAGTCGTCGGTGGATCCGGGCATAAATAATTCATTGGTAGAACACGCAGAAATTCCATTATTTTTCACACTTGTCATTTGCCATAAAAAGAGGACCAACTGACTAAAATCTCTTCCTCACAAACTGCCGAACCCAACAACACAACTACCACCTGCATAGCATCAACATTATGGATCCTACCTTCGCCTTCCAGTACCTCAACTCTATCCACGAGCAGCCGGACCAGCAGCAAGTCTACTCAAACGACTTTATGCGCCGAATGTCCATGCCAGTCTTGGCAACCCACGCATCCCAGCCATTCAACCTCCTCAGCATGACCAACACCGGCTTCCTACCCATGCCACCAATGCCTCCAATGCAGTCGCTGGACGTCAACAACCTGCTATCCGACTCCTTGACTCGCTCTCCAGACATGGGTTTCGTAGATTTCAGCGCCCCGCCTTCACCACAAATGTCTACAGCCATGCGCCAGCCAAGACAGCATCGTTACATGTCTCTGCCAACAAACAACTTGTCCATGCATGCTGTTTCACAACAGCCGCTGTTTGACTTTGAGACAACTCGACAGCAACTCGAACAAATCCAGGAGCTTGAATTCTTGTCGCTGCTCCAAGGCACATCCTCCATGCACTCATCCTCCATGCACTCTTCCGTGTCATACTCCATGGACGATTCAATGAACATGATCTCACCGTCTCTCGAGTCGCCCAGCCAACTGTGCACCCCAACAGACACACCCGTTTCAAGCCCACTCATCTCCGCCGCGAAAGCCATCAACAACAAGCGAAACACGAAGCGAGACGTGACACGCGAGGAAGGATTTGAAATTCTGCTGGCAGCAAATCCAACCAGCCATGAAGACTTGGTCGCACGTAAAGCTGCCAATGAAGCATCTGACAAACCTGCGCGATTCAAGCCAACCGATGAAGAACTTGAAGTTCTGTCAAAGATTTTTCAAAAGAATCCGTTCCCGTCTGTTGCGATGCGGACTAAACTTGCCGAGCGTATGGGACTCACGATCAAGCAGGTGCAGTTTTGGTTTCAGAACCGGAGACAGACTATGAAGCTTGGCGGTATTCATGTCATTAAGCCGAGAAAGAGACCTTCTGCAACTACCCGAGACCGCACTGAGTGCCTTGAGAGGTTGTCGGAGGAATCCAAGTTTTTCTACGTTGACCCGGCGTTGACGCTCAATTGAATGATCCACCACCATACTTGCGCAATCGCTTATTTTTTGGCATCCCCCACACAACACCCCATCTTAAACTACCCCTATATTCTGTAACTGAACAGTACTATTATATTTCTGAGGGCAGGTCCCTCACTTACCATTTTTTGAGCGTTGACCGTTTGTATAATCGAAGCAATAAACATATTAAGCCGTATATATTTCACAGTCGTGTTCGTGGTCCGCTTGCTTTGAGGGTACTTTCGAAATCAAAAAAAATCTTGAAACGTGTTTCAAATCGGGTCTGTTTCAGAATGTGCACGCCAATAAATAGCGCCATGTCCACCCCATCAAGCAAGTCCAGAGATAGAATTTTCACATGACTGCACAAGGCCACGAACAGTATGCAATGCCGGACATTGAAGTGATCGACACTGGCCTTGACTCTACCGACCTCTTTTATCCATCTCTCTATTCGGACGGTTCACTGGACTTTGCTCAAGTCGAAGAGCTGAGGCGTATGTCGCTACCACCCGTCTCTATGCAGCAACTCATGGAAACTTATAACACATACTTGGCGACGCCTCCTGGATTCAACGAGTACTCGGACTACCTGCAGGCGGGAGGATCTGAGGCGCTTGGAGCAGCTGTACCAATGCATCTTTTCACCATCCCCAGTTCCAGTAGCACGCCTTCCGGATCATTATCACCCGAACCCACTCCAACTCCTGGCGAGCTGTCCCCACCGACATCCCCAGAAAAGAAACTGCAAACCTTCATTGACCCGAACCACATGAAAAAAAACAACCGCTTCAAAGTCAAAGACAATGACTTGAAATGCCTGCTTGCCGTGTTTGAAAAGAACCCGTTCCCTTCAGTTGGACTGCGCCGAAAGTTGTCGGAGCGGTTGAATATGGAGCAGAAGCAGGTGCAGTTTTGGTTTCAGAACCGGCGGGCAACGCTTAAAATGAATGGAATTCATGTGTTGAAGCCCAAGGTGAATGGTGGGGTGAGAGAGAAGCCTGGATTGGTGCCGGTTTCTGGACATGGCGAATTCTTTTTTGTAGAGCAGCAACAACAGCCTGGTGCTGCTGGCGTTGAAATAAAACCATAGTAAATATTCCATAAATAAAATGAGAGTTTTGTGACCCTCTGGAGTTGGGATGTGCGAATGACGATCCATTAAGTGTAACGTGGTACAAACTTGGACGGTGTGGGGTGTCGGCAAATTTTGTCATTTGTGAGTGAAAATTTTAAGGAATTCAGACGCGGTTTTTCATTGGCGTTTTTCATTCATTTTCTAATTGTTCGGGCGGGTGAGTTTGCAAACCCGTGACAGCTTGCATCGTGACCTTCGAGACAGTCTGGCTGTATACTGACAGGGGAAACGGAGCATCGTATCAAGAGAATGAGGCAGTTTGCGGGGCTGGATCGCAGATACCAGACGGCCGATCCAAAAGGTAATGAATTTTCAACAAATAAAAGAAAACTGGACAAATACGGTAACAATGAATGACAATCCAGCGACCACCCCTCTTCCTCCATCCAACAACGTTCTTCCAAGAATGACATTTTTCATTGACATTCGTTAAAATCCCGTTACGCCCCGCACTCTTTGTCCCCCGTTTGAAAATCTACTTTTGTTTTTTGGAATCATGCAACACTCGCTGCCTGCGCTGGACAGCGAAGCAGCTACCGCAAATGCTCAGTTCCAAGAAATGCTGGATGCCCGGAAACAGTCGGTGCCTAGCACGCCGTTTGTGTTTGCCACGCCGTTGATGCAGATGCATTCAGTGACCGATGCTCCACAACAAGGAAATAACTTTAACCCAGCGTTCGATGCCATGCAGCAGCAGACTGACTACTACCGCCGCATGTCACTACCCGCGCACTTGATGAATGGACAGATCCCAGACCTTGTCAACTACTCTGCCGGCCTCCAATCGAACCTCATGAACTCGTTCAGCCCGTACATTTTCCAAGGCCAGTTTGAGCAAACCGCGTCTCCCATGGTCAGCTCAATGACTCTGGAAAGCATTGGAATCTTTGACCCGTCTCAGAACCTGTACAATTACGAGACTGCGCCAAGAGCTCCAACCCCGTTCTTTGACATGTCGGCAAGTTTGGGAACCACGCCAATGCAATCGCCAATCATTCATCACCAAACAATCCCAACCCAAGTGGAAATGTCTCATGCGCCAGAATCCGACTTTTCATCCCCACCACAGTCGCCGAAAAATGGAAGCCGGCGATCCAGCAGCGACATGGGCAAGAAATCCCGCTTCAAGGCAACCGAAGCAGAACTACCAATCCTATCCGCCGTGTTTGAAAAGAACCCATTCCCCAGCGCAGTGTTACGGCAAAAACTGGCGGACCGGCTGGGTCTCGAATCCAAACAGATTCAATTCTGGTTTCAAAACCGACGCGCGACGCTCAAAATCAATGGAATCCATGTTGTGAAGCCCAAAAAAACGAATACCCCTTCAGCGTCGCAGAAACCGAAACCGGCACTCGCGCCGTTGACGGCAGGGAATAATTACTTTTATGTTGAGGCGGATGCTGGACAGCCGCTTGACTATCAGCAGCAGCAGCAACAGCATCAGCAGCTATAATATCGTTGCATTCTTGGCTCTTATTCTTTTATGGTCTCTGTAATTTATTTTAGTATTTACTTTCTTCCAGCATGCATGCAGCAAATCAAATACATGGACTCCGATGCATAATCATCCATCAATAACGGCATTCTCACATACGCTCTCACATAGCCTCGTGTACAGTCTCCCGAATACGCTCATCTCGTAAGCACTATCCCGGGTGCAGTGCATGCAATTGATCCCCGTCCCTGAGAGTGGCGGAGTGGGGGGGTAATGCGTAACGTTCGTTAATGAAATTTTCCCTAAAGTGCAAAAATTGCGGGGACTTAGTAACGAAATTTTTACAAATTTATCCAATTTGACAATCCATGTGTTTGGGAAAAAGTTCATTCCGTTACTTAATAGGTACCAATCAATACTCGTGAAACAGGGTCAAGCCTGAAATGAACAATTTCTCGAAACTGTTTTGTTTTTATTTATTAAAACTACGTTTGTGAAACTGTTTCCTGAAACCGCTTTTTCCGCATCCCGTCAAAACAGACCCCGCCCCCCCCCCCCGTTATAAACGGCTGCTTTCCGTTTCACACATTTTCAACCAACTTCAAACCACTTCAAACAACCAACCATCCAACCAGCCATGGACCTCCAAGCTTCCTACTTCCCTACCATTGATACCAGGCGATCATCGCTCGACGCGGGACTCAGCGTCCCCACCTTCACTGTCCCAAGCCATGCTTCAGACCACATTGATCCTCTCCTCCTCACTGCTACCCATCCGATCACTCCCAACACTCCGTTATTCACCGTTGGCGCTTCATCACGATCAGCAACAATGTCATCTCCAGAAACACCAGCCACAGTCGTTCCAGCCGTCATGGACAACTCTAAAATCTCTGCGGACTCTCTGATGGCTTCGTTCATGTTTCAGGGACCAACTAAACCAACTCAACATGACTTCAAGTTCCCAACCTCCGCTCTGCATCTTTCTTCATCCGACCTGTTCCTGAACCAAACGCCGAGCGGTAGCCCGGAACCTTTCGATAGCACCGCCACTTCCATGATTGAGGGATACCACGGCCGGAATAGCAGCACCAATAGCCTGTTCAGCAACATGGGTGACATGAGCCAACAAGCGCCGTTCGAGTTTAGCAACGTTTTATTCAGCGGTGCAAGCATGGACATGTTTTCCCGAGTCGGAAGCCGAGTTGGAAGCCGCGCCACAAGCCCCACAACCTCGTTCACGGAGATGATGATGAGCAACAGCAGTAACGGGACTCTAAATCAAATGACTCCAGACCAGTACATGGACACTTTGAGCACTCTGAATGCTGCGACTGCCGTGTTTAACCGACGCAACTCGATGGCGTTTCCATCGACCGACCTGTTCACGGCCCCTACACCTCGTCGGTCTCCAAGCATTAGTAACGCGCGTAGACAGCGGTGTCAAAGTGATGTCAGCGGTATGCGTCGACCCAGCGTTGTCTCAAGTGCCATGTCGTCACCGTACTTTGGACACTTGTCAGCCGCGAGCACTCCAGACATGGGATACTTTTCCTCCGAGTCCCAGATTGCGTCAGACGACATGATGTACTCACAACAGGCATACCAGCCAGCCCCAGCGGCAGCAGTCTCTGGAAAACGCGCAAGCCTTGTGAACATGATTCGCCGCAACAGTATGATGGGATCCGCGGGCCATAACGTGAACCAATCCAACCCTGCCAACCCAGCCCCCGCCAAGAAACAGCGCTTCAAACCCAATGAAAACGAGCTCAACCTCCTCATGTCGTTCTTTGAATCCAATCCCTTCCCGGACCGTACCCAGCGTGGCCAGCTTGCAATCCAATTGGGCTTGGAACCAAAGCAAATTCTTTTTTGGTTCCAAAACAGGCGGGCAACGTTAAAGATGAACGGTATTCATGTCGTGAAACCGAATGCACCTGGCGATGCTGCTGGACGCGCGGGGTTGATGCCACTGATGGCTGAGAGTGCCTTCTTTTTTGTGGAGCCTTCAAGGCAGGAGCAGCTTGTTGGTCAGATTTGAGAGATGACTTCTTCTTTTTTTGGAACCCACACCCCTTTTATTCATTAGATGCAGTTGTACATTTATTTAAACAAGGTATCGAACATGTATTAAACTGCAACAGAGATCATATATATCGTAGTACTTGTTATTCAGAGTGTAAAGTTTTTTTTTCTTTGCAAGAGCACTTGTTTTGATCGTGAAGATTTAAAATCTGACAATTCCCACAATTGGAAATCTGACAATTCCACCAAGTATGGACAGAAAAAACCTGGACGGCAGATGTTTGAGGCAGTAACATCCGGACTGGTTCCGTTCAGTGTGAAATCGATGGCGTAACCCACGGGCGACGTGGGTCCCACAAAGCATCCGTAACCAGGAACGTCTGGTTTGCCGAGGGTGTCCAGCATGCTCCACACAGATTCCGCGTGTGCTATTGCCCTTGGAGAGCCTGCAGTCTTGTTGCCGTTGACTGTAGAGGGACTGCGCGCAGGTGCGTTCATGTCTTGCCAGGTTTTTGTTGATGTTTGACAGGTGCTGTGTTCGCTGCGTTTAAAGGCGCTTGTATCAAGAATTTCATAGGAGCACAAAAATTTGAAAATATCACGGGCGTATGGCAAAATGGTTACCGCGTCTGACTACGAATCAGGAGATTCCAGGTTCGACCCCTGGTACGCTCGGTTTTTCTTTTCTTTTATGCCCTCATGCCCTCTCAGCTGATGGCTCCAGTCGTCTGTTAGTAAGCAAACACCCAGCTATCGACAAGTCGAGGTTTGTTTATTGGTCACAATAAAAACACACCGGGTGTGTTTTGAAAAGTTAATGTCACATCTAACTTTGAAATCGTGCCGCTCTTTTCGGCCGTGTTCATGCTTGTTTTTGATGCGGAGCTGCAATCCTTTTTTATACTGCTCCTGATCGAAGTTGGGATTGAAGGAACATCCGGTACTAATCCACTTGAAACGAGCACATTGTTTTTCAGAAACCGCGCTATACCGACTGCAAATGCTGAACGAGTCTGGATCAATCAAAATGTTGTCTGGTTCTTTATCGTATTCTTGTGAATCGGTTTCATCGAGTTCGATTTGTGTTTGGATATCTTTAAGGCGTTTTTGGGTGAAGGTTGTCCAAGTTGCTTTTCGGAGATTTCGTTCGGATTCTGAGATGCGCGCGTGTTCGAATGGGTGAAAGGTTGTACTAATTTTGCCGAGCGCTTCTGAGTCTTCGTCTGTTTTCCGATGGGGGTTTAAATAGGGGTGAGAACTGGAAACTTTAGACAGAAAGATTTTTACCGCCACGCATCTCGGGAAAGGGATTACTGTCGTAGATTTTGTCTTCTCCATCCATCAGTTGGTTGAAATTGAATTTCTTCATCTGTTTGTTTGATAGAGGTGCGAGTTTGCATGTAAAGAATTGAAACCTTCACTCACATCTGGCACATGCACGGGCTTTCCTTCCATCTTTTCCAACCGAACCCAATCGATACTACTGAACCATGCATGCATGCAAATACGCGCGTACCCCGTGGAGCCAAGTCAATGTTTCGGATCCCGCTCAAGCAGCCCTTTCAAAAAGAGAATACACTCTGAAGAAGCTTTTGAGCTTGACGGGTATTTGAGCTTTGCGGAAATGATTGCTGCTGTCACGTTGACGTCGGTTTTACCGCGGAAGGGTCGCTTGCAGATTGAAACATGTTTAAAAAAATGTGTTGGATGGTGCGTGGATTGGAGCGCAAGTTAAGAAGTTCGTATGCAATGACTCCCAAGCTCCACCAGTCTGTTGTGTCAGTGTATCCTTGCTTTTCGAGCATTTCGGGTGCTGTGTTTTGTTTGTTGGCGAAGTCGACAATGCATGATGTGGGGTTGAAAGGTTATTTACACATGTATACAAGAGTTCTAGCTGCTGCGCGAAGGGGTTTGGATGGTTTGAAGAATGAAGCCACGCTTAAATCTGTCACACATGCGTGGCCGAGGGTGTCCACGAGGACTGGAGAGATGCAGTTTCAGAAGCTGGTGAATAATTCGAGGATTTTTAGGGCGGTTACTGTTTGCAGGCTTCAAAACCCTGTGAATGATGTTGTTGTCGTGGAGATACGCGACGCCGAGAGATATTTCTGCAGTCAAGTATCGAACCGCGTCTTCCGAAAGTCGTTTTGGACCAACTCAGAAGAAACTTTAAATCGCGGCCGAGTTTCAGTTCTTGGATCAAGAACATTGTTTCTTTGTCGTGAAATGCAAACTGGATATTGCTGCAGTGAAAAACCAAAAAAAAAACAAAAAATAAAAATATCGCGTTGGAAGCCACCAACAAAAAGCGCTGTCACAAACCAAAGAAACGGGCACTCAAGACTTTCGAACTTTTTTCTTTTTTGTAGTATATTTTCGAGGGCCTTCTTGAGTAAGCACAGCCGCTGGTTGATGAACTTGATCGAGTGTAGCGTCTGCGCTTGTTTGTGCTTGGCGTTTCGCACTTTGCCAAAAGTTCCGACGCCAAGGACCTTTTCGACGTCAAAGTGAGACAGGTTTTATGAGTCGGCTGTTGAAGCTGTTTTGATTGTGGAATCAGTTCAGTGTGTGTTGGATTTGTATTCAGTTCTCTGTTCGCGTTTGGTTGGATCAGTGCACCTTTCGTGTTCAGTCAGCCAGACTGGCCCGGCTTGGAATGTTCGGATTTTGAAGTGGAAAGCCCCATGTCTCGTTTGTGTGCAAGGGTAAAACTTTGGAAGGCAGATTTACAAAAGATTTACTTCATCTCCAACACCCCGTCAGACACGAATACATACGGATATCCGCATTCGAGAGAACGTGGTGACTCCAAGCGTGCTGCTTGCTTGCTGGCTGCACCACCTGGGTTCTCTGGTTGGGTCATGGCTGGACCCCTTGTCGGTACTGAGCAATTTCACGTGCTTTGCCGCTTCACCAGAAAAGCACAAGCGCTGAGAGGAAAAATAAAAACAGGCCACAGAAAACGGACCACCGCATCCAAGTGTCTACTTTATCTGCATCTATTCTAACTGCACACATCTTACAAAACGAAATGCACCCACATCTAATGACCGCATCCAACAATCTACTGGGCCACCCTCTCGAATCCCAACGTCCTCAGCCACATCCTCTCCACTTTGAGATGCAACTGCAGTCACAACTGCAACTCTTCAACTTCTTGAACAGCAACTCGTCAACTGCATTCAAGCATTACATCCAACCCCCTGTCAAGCGGGAGCATGAGTCAACCCATCTTGTGTCTCCCGTGGACACGCCACTGGTCTCGCATAACCCCAACTTTTACAGCCAAATGTCTTACCTCGGCAGCAATCCAATCGGCATGAGTATGGGACACTCGCTGCCGTGGGACCAAGCTTTGGAGTTTGCATCGCTGGAACAGACCCCGCAACTCTCGTTTGACGCGTCCGTGCCACGTTCAGACTCGGAAACATCGTCCATCTGTGCATCAGCGCCAGCCTTTGTCGATAAAGGAGTCTCGGAATGCGCTTCAACCTCCGCTCGAATTTCAAACAAAAAAGCACGCAAAACAGCGCGTCCTTCAGCAGCAACAACAACGGCAGCAGCATCAACATCCCAGCATGTATCGTCATCATCGTCATCTTTACCAAGATTCAGGGCAACTGAGTTGGAGCTTCAGGTCTTGAGCACCGAGTTTGACCAGAATCCGTTCCCCACTTGTGCGGACCGGCAAAGAATTGCCACGACTTTGGGCATGAATACACGGCAAGTTCAGTTTTGGTGAGTTTCTTTTTATATTAAGTAACGCGGTTTTGTGCTTACTTTTATTTTGCTTCCCAGGTTTCAAAATCGTCGCGCACATGCAAAGGCCCGCGGACAAGTGCTCAGCAAGGCCAAGGCTTGAATACCCCCCATTTCGTTGCTGTTACCTGTTATTTATATCCTTGTCTACCGCCAACATCTATCTATATCCAAGTACTGTACATTTATTTTATTTCTCATTCTCACGCTTCCTGCTGCATGGAGACTCGTGCGTCTTCGTCGTTCCAAAACCAAAATGGGGGATTTCCTTGTGAGTATTAGTTGTTTCGGTATTTATCACTCTATGTATCAAAACGTGTTTTTCATTTTATGTTGTTTTTAATGAGTACGATTACTGTAGTGACGCATATATTAAATAAACCCCCGTCCGTCCCCATATCATTATTAGTGTCGCGTTTTGTTTTTAAAGCTTGCGGTATATGCGCAGGAAGTGTCGCATGTTGTTGAGTTTGACGGGATAGTGCAGTCCCTGTGGATACCTATACCATTGAGAATCTGCTTGCTCAACTATTTCGAATGCTTTGATGGCATCAAGAAGGTGGTAAACCATGTATGTGGGTTGTTGTTGCTGTTGAGATGGTTTTGATGAAGTGGTTCCCTGTATTTAAATGAGCATGAGTGAATGCTCAAGTGCATTCAAGTAAACGGGATACAAACCACGGCCACCTCTGAAAAGCTTCCCGCCGAGTCCACAACAACAAGCAACGCGCCTTGCTTCATGCTCATCACCAACACTTTAACAAAAGCGACAAACTCTTTTTTGCTATTGGCAAGCAACTCATTCAAAATAAAGAAACACGTTATCACGTCAGCTTTCGCAACGCATTCAGTTTTTAAGGATACGTGTTCTTGTTGCGTTGAGAGAATGTCGAAGACAGATGATTCGTAGGTGAGGTTTACGGATGGGAATGTGGTTTTTAGGGCAGTGTGAATTGGAGCGAGTGCGGTTGTGTAGTCGGCAATGTCTTGGGAATGGAATGTTGGTGCCGTAGGGGTGGTGCGTATTGTGCGGCTTAGCGCGGCAGTGATGCCGACGAGTTCGCCACCGGACCCGGCTCCGACAGAGTAGATGAATTTGGCGGATTGTAGAGCTGTTTTGAGAGTTTCTGAGGATGAGAAGAGGCTGTTTTCGGCGTGTGAGAGTCAAAATAAAATAAATAAGTAAAAATAAAATAAAATAAAATTAGAAACTAACGAGTAGTAGCACAGTGACCGCGATGGAGAGTAGGCGGCCACATATGCTTGGAGAAGCGACGGGTTTCCAAAGATTGCGAGGTAGTCTCTTGCGACAAACAGCGAGGCAATCTGACGGCGGTGAGTGTTGAAGTACATGTTTTCAAGCGTGGACTCGCATGCATTGTTAAATAGGGTGATGATCGCTGGCTCCAGAGGGAGAGGTTCGTTCGTTGCAGGCTCTTGTTCCATCTCCATTTGTATTTATCGAATAAATATTTAAGCGTGATAAAGAAAGCAAGGCTAAATATATTCACACATGATTCCGCAGCGCGAGGGCCGACGTATCCTGATGGCTTCGAGGACATCGAGTGGCGCATCGAATGCAGTCATTGACTTGACACAGACATCTCCGCATCCCGCTTCAGCGCATCCATCCAACGAAGACGAGGTCGAGCAGCAAGAAGAGCACGAAGACGACTATGACGAGCAGCAAGAGTTTATCCACGAACACCGAAATGGCAGCGATAACGACTCTGATGCAGACGTGAACAACAGGCATGTTTATCACGACATGAACCCGTTCTTACCCTCGTCAGACTCTGAGGATAGACACCTGGACAGCGGCGAGGACATGCATTCTGATAGTGATGCACGTGGGTCGAGTGATGCAAGAGAAAGTGATGGAGATGGGTCGAGCGATGATGTTGAAGTGATTTCGTCAAATGTGCGACCAAACAGAACGCGTTCGCGATTGAGCAGCGATAGTGTTGAATTTATATCCCACACGCGCGCATTGCGGTCGAGGCATCGGCATGTTTATTCCGATGCTGCGAGTGGTCGTGCGCGTGAGCAACTTGTGTTGCAGAGACTCAGACAGCGACACTTGCAACAACCCAGTCTTGGGTCTGATCAAGACGATGAGGATCCGGATGCAGCACTGGCGCGAAGGCTTCAAGAGGAAGAATATAGTGGCGTGCAGTCTTCGAATGTCGAGGATAATGTGCAGCGACTGTTGGGAATCCTCGAAAGTGAGAATGCCGATGAGGAAGATGAGGAAGATGATGATGATGAAGGTGGCGAAGAAACTGAGCTAGATCAAGACTCCATACCCAGAGGTTCATTTGTTTACCCGCTTATTTTTTGTTGTCGGGTGTCTCACCCCTTCTTCACGTTTTATTTTTCATCTTTCTTCATCTTTACTCGCGCCAGCAAACAACGCTCTTAATGATGCGCTCAATGATTACCGGGCAATCCATCGAACGCGACATTCACTGCTGTTGGACGCATCAGGGTCAAGCAGCAGTCGCACATCAACGCGGCAAACAGCTGTTCGCCGGCGTGGTCGTTCATCGCGTGCTACTGGTGCAAATGATGATGAACATGACGCGCTGCATGCTATCCTTGTCGGGATGGAGTGGGGTGGCGGCACTCGCGGGCGGCGAGGTCGAGGACGAGGGAGAGGTAGTGGCGCGCAAGGTATTTTTGGAGCTAGTCATTTAGGTGTATTGGGAGGTCTGATTCCAGAGCTGTATGGGTAATCTCGATTTTCTTTCTTTATTTTTTTCTTTTTCTTTTTTTTTTTTTTTTTTTTGTTTTCCTGAATTTTGAATTCGCAAATTTTCCCTGAAAATTTTCCATACTTGACTTAAATTAAAACAGGGCGGGTGTTGCGTACAATCCTGCGAATTACGTGGCCGACGACCATTTCGACGATTCGTACGAGGTAACAAACGCGACAACTCTTTGTGATTTGTGCCTGCTTGCGTGGGGCTCCTTTGTATCTCACTCGTGACTCCAACAAAATACACACAGTCACTCATGTCGCTCGGAGAACGCATTGGAACAGCTAAACCGAAAGGCCTGTCAAAACGCGTGATTGATGCATTGCCAATCAAAACCTTCAACGGTGACATTTCGGCGGAAATTTCATCCAAAGGAAAAGCAGCCGTGGATACATCAACAAAAGAGACTGACCAGGACGCGAAATGCTCCATTTGTTTGACTGAGTTTGAAGCGGGAGAGTCAATATGTGGATTGCCGTGTCTGCACTGGTTCCACGGGGGATGCGTCCGGACGTGGCTGGGTACGAGCAAAGTGTGTCCAATGTGAGTCACGCTTGATTCTTCCGTATTATTCCTATTTCTTCTTCTTCTGATCCATGTGTTTGTGTTTGCGCAGCTGTCGGACAAATGTTGAATAAAAAGCAATCGGAGTAACGTAAAATGTAGTTTAGCCTGAAAACGGGAAAATGTCAAAAGGCGAGCCATAATTTTTGAAACGGCCCCCATTTTTTTATTATATTGAGAACTCATAACAAACTCATGGCTCCCGAAGCAACTGTCCGTCACCGGAAGGCATCCCCCTCAAAGGCCTCCAAACCTTCAGCTGCCAGCAACAACACTGCCCCTTGGGTCTCAAAACGCCACTCGAAAAGCTCATCCGCAAAACACGCACAAACCTTCCAAGCACCGCCCTTCACCCTGAAGGAGCTTCGTGACGCTGTCCCAGCAGAGTGCTTCAAACACAACACTCTCATCTCTCTTGGATACGTTGCGTGGGACTTGGCACTGGCTGGCTCACTGTTCTACCTTGCTACCGGCATTGACAATGGTTGGGGTGGTCTTGTGGACACGAGTAACCCGGTCGTCAACTTTCTGTTTTGGTGTACGTACTGGGTTGCGCAGGGTGTCGTTTGCACTGGAATCTGGGTGATTGCCCATGGTGAGTCTCTTCTGCTGTCTTTTTTAGAACCTTGAAGCCTTATTCGGTCGGTTTTGGGTGAGGTGGGGATGCCTATCATGAGGGTGAAATCAGACAGCTCTTGCAGTTGAATTTTTGACACCCCTCATCCCCCACAACATAACCGCCATGTCGACGACCGCCATGTCGACGATCCCATTCGTTTCTCGATCGCCCCTCCATCGACAGCATCACTTCAACTTGCAGACAACTCACTATCCCTCTATTGCATCAATCAGAATGCGGACACGGAGGTTTCTCAGCACACCGATCTCTCAACCACGCCGTCGGCTGGGTCCTCCACTCTGCCCTCCTCGTCCCATACTTTTCCTGGAAAATCACGCACGGCATGCACCACAAAGGATGCGGAAACATGGACAAGGATCAAGTCTTTGTTCCTCACCTTCGTTCCGACTTTGCCCCACGTGTGCGCGATGAGCAAACTGTTGTTCCGGAGCATAGTCAGGAAGAGGAGCATGAGGGAGACATGTTTGAGAGTGCCCCGATTGTGGATTTGTTGCGTTTGTTGAGGCAGCAGTTGTTTGGGTGGCCCGCTTATATTCTTATGAATGGTGAGTTTTTGTCATTTTGTTTTATGCGTATTTATGGGGATAGCGCCGTTTCTTATCCCCTGTGTAACTATCAGTGTCTGGCCAGCGTTTCGGCAAATGGGCTTCCCATTTCCACACCACTTCCCCAGTCTTTACTCCTGACCAAGCCAACCAAGTCATTCTTTCTGACCTCGGAATCTTCATCGCCCTTTCCATCCTCGGTTTCCTTGGCAGCCAGTTTGGCTTCATGGCCGTCGTCAAATACTACGTGATCCCTTACTTCTGGGTCAACCACTGGCTCGTGATGATCACCTTCCTGCAACACACGGACGTGCGTTTGCCCCACTACCGCGGCGCCGAATGGACCTTCCTGAAGGGTGCTCTTTGCACTGTGGACCGTGACTTTGGAATCTTGAACTTTTTCTTCCACCGCATCACCGACACGCATGTTGTGCACCATTTGTTTAGTAACATGCCGTTTTACAATGCTGGCGTTGCGACGGAGGCTGTCAAGGCGAAATTGGGAGACTTTTACTTATATGACAATGAGCCTATTTTCTGGAGCTTGTGGAACAGTTACCGGTCTTGCCGATTTGTGGAGGATGAAGGTTTGTTTGTTTATTTGTTTTTGGTGATTTTAAGTTTGAGGATGTTGACTGATTCCTGATTCACACAGGCAATGTTCTCTTCTACAAGCGATGAAGCTGGACACTCTTTTTTTGTTTCCGATAGTTGACTATTATTTCTCGATGGGATTCCAGACGTGTGTGTGTTGTTGGTGTTGGTGTAATTTCCAGGGGACCGCGTTCTTTGTTTCGCCCCCATTTCTGTTCTCTGTGTTTGGAACTTGTCGTTCGAGCGAGTGTTTTTGTGTGCTCAATGAAGATTGGCTGCTTTGTTCAACTTGTTCTCCGCGGATCAACTCGGCCCATATTATTTTAAATTGAAGCAAAAATTCAACAAAAAAATGACAACACGCCACCTCGACATCTCCGCAGACCTTCTTGAGCAGATCAAGGCTTCCAACGGTAAACTGCTGCCGTTAAGATGCAATGCATACTCTCTGCCTCACCACCCCCTCAACTCCGCACACCAGGATCCACACCACTCCCCACCGAGATCCAGGCAAAGCTGTTTGACGCAGCTATGGAAGCCAAATCATTCTCATACAGCCCGTACTCGAAATTCCCTGTCGGCGCTGCAGTGCTGAGCGAGTCTGGAGCCGTGTTCTTGGGATGCAATGTCGAGAATGCATCCTATGGTGGAGCCATCTGTGGAGAAAGGACTGCGTTTGTGAAGGCTGTGAGTGAAGGAGCGAGAAAGTTTGTTGCGGTGGCGGTTGTGACGTTGAGTTTTTGGCAAAATACCCCTCATTCTTTCTTTTTTTTTTTTTTTTTTGTTGGGTTGTATTGAGCTTTTCTTCATGTTTTACAGCGACCTGAAATCGTTTGCAAGTCCGTGTGGATTCTGTCGACAGTTTATGGTTGAGTTTGGGAAGGATCTGCAAGTGTATCTGTGCCAGGCGGACGGGTCGATCCAATTCCACGTTCTGAGGGACTTGCTGCCGCACTCGTTTGGACCAGAGGACCTTGAAACGTTTAACGCGCAGTGATATTTTTTGGAACGAAGCGACTGTTTCTCGCATCTTTTGTTTTTTGTGGGAAGACATAAAAAAGAGGGAGATGGATAAAAAACAATGTTTAAAAAGTTCACTGTCAGGGACTCTGCGAGCGGCCAGTCGCTGGTCAAGTCATCGCAGCAACGGTCGATCCGGGCAAAGATCCAAGAACAGTACCCGGCATTCGGAGATGTTCTCGAGGAGCTGATTCCAAAGAAGGCGCAGATTGTTGTCATCAAAGTCAGGTGTGTGTGTTGTTGTTGTGGGCTTGAATGGTCCCCACAAAGGGCGTTGTATTGATTTCTGTCTTGCAAATACAGCTCCGATGCTCTCAATATTGTCTCTGTGAACAACAAGATGCTCTTTTTTAACCATTTTGACGGACCGTACCTGCCAACCCTGCGACTTCTTCACCAATGTGATGCCATAACGAGAATTCGAAACCACCGCTGACACTCGAAATACTTTTTCTGTCTTAAACTCAGATCCGGACATTATGCCCCGCTTCCAAGTCGACCGTGGCGCCATCAAATTCGTAATCTCTGGCGCCGACATCATGTGCCCCGGACTCACATCAAAAGGCGGAAAACTGGACCCTGGTGTCCCAGCGCAATCTCCTGTCGCTATTTATGCAGAGGGAAAAGAACACGCACTTGCGATTGGATTCACGAAAATGTCGACGGACGATATTTTGAGGCTGAATAAGGATATTGGGGTGCAGAATATGCATGCGTTGTATGATGGGCTGTGGGTTGAGACAAAGTAGGTTTCAGCGAGAGGGAAAGTGTGTTGTGCATGGGGATGTGTATTGTTATAAAAAAGGTTCTCCGTTTGTGGGGGGACAGCCATCCAATCATAAGACAGTGTTGGTTATATTGCTGTTAATGCGAACAGAAGGAGAAGTGCCGATGCTGCGTTTCGAACAACGCTTGCGTGCGACGCTATTACTCCCGGTGCAAACTGCGGCAGATCCATTGCAACGACATTCGCTACGCCCGTTGCTTTCAGTGTTGCGAGTGCTGTCATTGTTAGCGTTGCGTTGGTTGCGTTGTTTGGTGATCTGATTGAGGGATTCCTATTGAGCAATCACAACCCCAGTGTGCATGCATCACACAGCGACACTTACAATGAACCGGGTAATAGTGCTCCACTTGAACACTCGACAAAGTCCCATCCAACATTGTTTAGCAGACCCACGCTCAAGTCCGCTAGCGATGCGAATGCAGCATTCGAGAGGTCCAAGTCATCCTGGCAATTGAAGAACCAGTATTGGCGAGTTCATAAGCATGGAGTCTATGGAGCCGCCCATCAAAAACATTGCAAAACTGTACCGGATGCGCATTCTCGCGCAACATGACATCCGCAACAGTCACAACAACAGAATTCGGCCCAAACTCAATCCGAATACACTGGCCACACACTCCCGAGCTTTTAATGGATCCTGGGTCCGACAGAGCGTGCACAGACATTGCGGCAAACAGGTCCTGATTTGGTGCTGGTGGTGACTCCCCGCACGCGAGGCGGCCGACGCTTGCCCAGTTTCCCGAGTCGCCGAACCAGCTCATTTGTCCGACGTGCGAGTGGGACTGGGCGTGGGTTGGCTGTGTTGTTAGCAGCATTGCTGCTAGTGCTGCCAGCATTTTTTGGGATTTTTTTAATCACTTAAATTGGTTCGATGTGAATGTTGTGTTTTCCAACTGATAGTTGGAAGTAACCAGTAGTTGCATAATGTGGTTACTGTGTCATTATGTAAGCGCGCCTTTTATTGTCTATTCAGATGCTCACACCAAAAGAGCCAGGACAATCGCGCACAAAGACGTGCCTAGAACCATTGCAGACGATTCAAAAAGAGGCGCCGTTGCTGGAACGCTCGGTCTCACGGTCACTGTTGCTGGACTGGCTGTGGCGGATGTAGTTGTCCCTGCTGCTGTTGCGGGGGAAGCCGGGCTAGCACTGCTTAATGACGCGGATACTGTTGGTTCAGTAGAGTCGGATGACGCAGTGATACTAGCAGCAGTAGTAATCGGAGACGGAGGAGTTGAAGACCCATCACACGCGACCCACTCCCACTGAATACCAGATACTTTCCCATCAGCAACATTTGCGACAACGTCAAAAGCGCCAGTGCTCAAGTCAATATCGTTTGCCTGTGCATCCGGATTCAACATTACATCGACAATCGTAATGATTGTAGAGCCTTTGCTGCTGGAGATGCGCATGCATTGTCCGCAGAGTCCGCTGTTGACGATGGAGGTGATGTCTGTGAGGGATTTGTCTGATACGGCGCCGTATAGGTTTGCGGAGGCTGGCGGCTACACAGCAAGAGAGGGCAGTTAGCTACAAGAAAGATACCTTTTTAAGATGGCTAAACTCACCACGCCAGCACCGCAAGCGGTTCCACCAATGTCTTGACCGTCGAGAATGATACGGCCATTTGGGCTCTGCCAAGTGTCACCGAACCAGGTGATGGTGGCAGAGGAGGATCCAGAGGGAAAGAGGGAGCCTGAGGGAGGGATGGACATGTCTGAACTAAAGATCGTGTGAGAGTTGAAAGGGGCAGTTTTATATTCCAAGTTTGAGGCGGATTTGCGATGTGAAAGGCCAAAAAAATTCAATTTTGGGGCAAGTCCGAAACGTGGACAATTTCAACGAAACAAAAGATATTCGAATGCGAATGCACGCCACGATTAACGAAGAAATTGTGGAATCACTTTGCATTCTTCAAGTGCGCAACTTATGAAGGCACAACTGGGGAAACAGCGCTTCGTGGAAGGAGATGAATAGAATGGGAAATTAGGGCAGAAGATAAATAGAGGAGCTACGTAAAATGCAGTAGATGATAAATAGACTAGAAATCAGATAACGGCACACAGCACTCCGACTGCCATCATGGTCGAAGCTACCAACGCTGACGCGGAGGACCTGAATACATTTAATTCCGTTCTGACTGTGCCTGCGACTCTGGTTGCAGTGCCGGTAGCCACGACAGATGCCGAAGTTGGGACGGTTGCTGCAGGCTGCGAAGATGATACCACTTGTTGCACAGATGAAGTCACTTGAACTTGCTGTGTGGATGGAATCGAGGAAGGAACTTGCGGAGCAGCCCCACCACTCTGACAGTCCACGAAACTGTACTGAATCCCAGGCACGATACCTTGCGGAATGTTCGCAACGGCATCAAACGCCGCCGTGGACAGGTCCAAATCCTCAGGGTTCGCATCCTCGCGCAACATCACATCCACAACTGTGACGACGACAGAACCTTTGGATGACTCTAAGCGAATGCATGTCCCGCATTTGTTGCTGTTGAGAATCGCGGATTGGTCGGAGAGGGATTTGAAGGACACTGCGGCAAACAGAGCATCGTTGACTGGAGGCTAGAGATGAGTGTTAGCTACTCGCGGGTATCAGTGATAAGGGAAGACTCACAAAGCTGGAACCGCATGCTGTTGAAATCGAGCTCCAGTTGTCGGCAAAGTAAGTGATTACGGCGGATGGCATTACTGTGTCGTTGGTATGTTTGGAGTGTTTGAAGTGGGAGGGTAAGGTTTCATTGTTGTGGCTTTGTATTTATGCTGCTGGTTGAGGTGAACAACGAATGAATGAATAAAGGTCAAATGAATGATGCGAGTTATTCCACTTTAGTTGTGAAAATAACATTTTTGGGATAACAGCAACTGTCATCATTGAGGGTGCCAGTACACAAACAGCAGCAACTGTCATCCAGAGTGCATCCAGAGTGTATACAGTGAGTATACAGAGTGTATACAGTGTATTCAGAGTGTGCTATCTGACTTACTAATGCTGACAAATCTCAATTGTTGACAAATCTCTTTATGCGAATTGAAGGAAGTCAAAACAAAAAGAAATAAAAACTAATTCACGCGTTCTTGTAAACAGAGTTAAAGTTGACCAAAATATTCGAATGCGAAAATTTTGCAATGTGCGTTTCCAGCTGCCTCAGCTGCTTCTCCATGTTTACTTTCCTGTGAATGTGTTCGCAAGTCTCAGAGCTCTCTTGGCCAAAAAAAAAAACAACACACTCACCTCGCAATTTTAGGCACAGTGTCCACAGTCAAACTCAGTTTCTGATAATCGCTATTCAACTTCTCCCAGTTCTTTTTCAATCCATCCAAAATCTTGCCACGCTCCTCCTCTGGAAGCGGAACGAGCCCTTCCTTCATCATTTGCGCTTGCTGTTTCCCTTGCGGAGACGACATGAGCGCTTCCTCCATTTCTTCCATTGAAAACTCCTTTTCTGCTTCCGATTGCCGCTTTTTGAGAATGTATGTGGGCGTTTTGCCGTAGTCTTGTTTGAAGCGGTATGCGGGAGTGTTGTTTTGAGGTCTTTTGGCGGCTGCATGTGTTCAAGAGTGTGAGTGTGAGTGAGGTTCATGCAGATGCCATAAAATATCAACTCTCTTACAGGAATTGATGTTCTCCAACGCATTCAGTTTGATGAAATCTTTCTTTGATGTGTCGATAATCACTGGCTTGTCTTTGGGCACCTCCGCTTTTCGCATCACGCGTTCTGGCGTGTGGGCCTTGACTGTGACAACAGCAACAACAAACATTAAATCAAAATAAACCAGTGCGGAACATGCATGATTATACCCTTCGGCTTTAAAGACGCCCCATCCCCCTTCTTTAGGAACCCGTCCGTGCCATTCACAAACACTTTGGCGGGACCCATACTCGCGGCCGTCTTTTGCCCGCTTACATACTCTCGACGTGCTTGATCGGCAAACTTGCTGCGGTACTGCTTCTGTTTCTCGGGTGGGATGTATTCGATCGGGATCAAGTTGTAAACGGATTCGCGGAACGGGTCTGCCGGAGTTGGGTGGGACTTGATAATCTTGTTGTTGGGCTCACTGCTTGGGTTCAGGCTGGCCTGCAGTTGGTCGATGGTGGGCTGTGCGTTGTCCACGGCGTTGAGGCCCATGTTGGATGGAGTTGATGGAAATCCTGACAATTCTTTTCGCAGTGTTCAAAAAAACATTACAAGAGGACAAACGAGTGTGCGCGATAATGAAAGTATTGCATTGGTTCAACTATAAAACCAAACAGAAACACATTGTCTCAAAATATAAACAACGAGAAAATGTGCGACCCCAAATATTTAGTATCTGTAAGTGTCCATCTTGTATGGACCCTCGTGTGGGAGGGAGAGGTACTTGGCCTGGGTCTCGCTCATCTTGGTGAGCTTGACTCCGAGCTTGTCCAAGTGGGCAAGAGCAACCTCCTCGTCGAGCTTCTTTGGCAGAAGGTGGACTCCGAGGGGGTACGACTTGGTGTCGGTCCAGAGGGCAATCTGGGCAAGGGTCTGGTTGGTGAAGGAGTTGGACATGACGAAGGATGGGTGTCCAGTGGCGCATCCCAAGTTGACGAGACGTCCCTCGGCAAGAAGGATGATGTGACGGCCAGAAGCCATGGTGTAACGGTCGACCTGGGGCTTGATGTTGACGCACTTCTTCGCGTTGGCCTTCAACCATGCAACGTCGATTTCAATGTCAAAGTGTCCAATGTTGCACACAATGGCGTCGTCCTTCATGAGTGGGAAGTGGGCACCGGTGATGATGTCACGGCATCCGGTGGTGGTGACAAAGATGTTGGCCTCCTTGACAGCGTCCTCCATGGTGGTCACTTCGTAACCTTCCATAGAAGCCTGAAGGGCGTTGATGGGGTCGATCTCGGTGACAATGACACGGGATCCCATACCCTTGAGGGCAGCGGCACATCCCTTACCGACGTCTCCGTATCCGGCAACGACGGAGATCTTTCCGGCAATCATGACGTCAGTGGCACGCTTGATTCCGTCAATGAGGGACTCTCTGCATCCGTACAAGTTGTCGAACTTGGACTTGGTGACAGAGTCGTTGACGTTGATGGCTGGGATCTTGAGCTCACCGTTCTTGAGCATCTTGTACAAGTTGTGGACTCCAGTGGTGGTCTCCTCAGAGACTCCACGAATGTCACCGAGCAACTGTGGGTATTTCTGGTGGACAATCTGGGTCAAGTCACCACCATCGTCGAGGATCATGTTCAAGGCCTTTCCGTCCTTGAATCCCTTGATGGTCTGCTCAATGCACCATTCGTACTCCTCGTCGGTCTCACCCTTCCAGGCAAAGACGGGGACTCCGGTAGCGGCGATGGCAGCAGCGGCATGGTCCTGGGTGGAGAAGATGTTGCAGGAAGACCAGGTAACCTCGGCACCGACTATAATGAGAAATTGGTTTAGCGGGGCAGTTTTCCTTGAGTTGATGGAAAATATTACGCACGAGCGGTAAGGGTCTCGATGAGGACGGCAGTCTGGATGGTCATGTGCAAGCATCCGGCAATGCGGGATCCAGCAAGGGGCTTGGCTGGGCCGTACTTCTCACGGAGAGACATGAGACCTGGCATCTCGTTCTCGGCGATCTCGATTTCCTTGCGACCTGAAGGGGGGGAGACATTCGGTAAGTATATTTGTGGGAACGAAGGAAAGTGGCAACGTGTCGTGTCCTCACCGAAGTCAGCGAGCGTGATGTCTGCAACCTTGAAAACCATTTTTGATGTTTTTTGCTTTTTTCGGTCGAGAAAATTGCTCTTTTTGAGGGAAACAGAACTGGATGTGGTGGGGGAGGATTTTCTTCCACGTTTTGGGGGTTACTTCCCCACCTTCACCTTCTTTCAACACGCGCGCGTCGTTTGAGGCGCACCAGCAATACAAACGCCCATCATAGTGGCAATCAAACGTTTTATTATACCAACATAGCTCCTCACTTTTTGCCTCCCTTGCCAGCATCCTTCTTCTTGTATTTGGCAAACGGATCATCCGTCTTGTTTGCCCTCCCAAGCGCATCCGCCTCCTTAATCTCCGCAATAACCTCATCCCGTTCCCTAAACGGCATCTGAAATCCACTCAACAACGCAACAGCCGCCTTCTCCGACCCCGCAGTGGTATGAATCTCGACACCAATCTCAAACAAGTTTGGGTACAAATCAAAGTGCGGCTCAATGTCCGGGAACGCTCCAACACTGCCGACAGGGATTTTGAAACCAAGGATTCCAATGTTTTTTTTGGGTTTGCTGCAGAGAGGGCTCAGGCCGGGCCATTCTCGAAGACGCGGGAGGAGGGTTTGAGTGAGTTTGTCGAGGAATTCGTATGCTTGAGGTGGGTGAAGGGTGACTGTGGCGCCAATGGGCATGCCCACGCGAATGATTTTTGTTGCGTCTTTGATGGTTGCGTATAAGGGTTCGGCGCTGGCACCAGTGATTGCTTCGAGGGACATGAGCGCTGGGAGCAAGATTTGTCTGTGGGGTCATCAACATCCGTTTCGACAACAAAATAGAGAAGAACTCAACTTGTTGTTCACAGCCTTCTCCTCCCAAATCTTGAGCACAATCTTTTGAATCGCCGGCAAATGATCGGCTCTCGGCGAAAAGTGCTTCTCAAACGCGCGATGCTCGTCACGGGTCACCTTCGTCCGCAGTCGATCCAGTTTCGCAAACTGCGCATCCGTGATGGAAGTATAATCGATGATGTTTGCGAGTCGTCGCTTGTATCGACCGCTGACGGCGTTGGCGTGGTACATTCCGTATCGGGCAGCCTTCAACGAGAGGAGGTTGGTGACGGGGCGGCCGGCTTCGAGTGGACGGGTTGGAAGCTTCGCGAGCGGTGTTTGGAACAGGGTGGCGATGGAGGTGCTGGTTGTTTTTGTCCACGTCAATGGCATTGCTGGTTTGCTCGGGGATGAATGGATTATACCTGTTGCATGTGCCTGACTTTCCTTTGCCTTCCTTCGCTTTCAGTTGCTCGACGGTAGGTGCCAGTGGTGAGTTGTGGCAGTATGAGAGCACCATCAAATCGTCCACCAAGGTCGAGTACAGGTACTCCTCCAGACGGGGCCGCGCAACGGGCGCATCGGGGTCGATTCCGCTACTTTGAAGGTAGGTAGACGGTGTAGCTGCTGCTTCTGGAGTCGTTGCCAGATGACGGCCCAGGATGTTCGCCTTTGGCAACCTTCGAGCAAACATTTAAATTTGCTGTTTTTTTACAACGCCCTTTCTCAGTAGTGGATGCACATGTTTACCGCATAAATTTTAAATAATAATAGCTCGTTTTATTTGAGTTTTCCATCTATAAGCTAAGCGAAAAGGTTGTGAAAGAAAAAGCGATATTGCATGGGATGAATGAATTTCAGACTTGCGCCGAAGGCTGCTTCTTTTTGAACAACGCGCTGACTTTGCACTTGTTGTTGTTGGACTCTCCCGTGATGCCTGCGTAAAAGGCTTCAAAGTCTGTCACCTTGCTTGGCATGGATCCAGCAGACGCCGTTTCAAACGTGGACCCACTGGAATGCGATTCGATGCTGGCCGTGTCGAAGCCAGGGGGAACTCCCGATGCAGCCGTTCCGCCAAGCGCGTTCCAGACTTGGTAGTAGTATGCTGCTTTCTGGGGCGACCGAGGTGTTCCACGGCCCATCTCGTGGCATTCGGCCAAACGTAGAGTTGGCAGGCGCAGAAATTCGATTGGAGACAGAACGTGAAGCTGACTCTTTCGACGATCATTCGAGCTCCCCACACCCACCGTTCCACTGTTATCCGAACGAAGAGACGACGAAGTAGTCGGCGTTTGAAGAGCATATCCGGAGGGAGCCGGCATGGTTTCAGTTTCTCGCGCACTGTGATTCTGGCCGTACGAGTCAATCAGAGACCAGGCAGGATCTGACAAGGGGTAGAAGTGGATTGGCGACGATCTTGCGTTGGGCGTGGCTGGGGTTTGAAGTATCCTGGGCGCTTTCAAACTTGCGCGTCGTTGTGGAACAATCAAATTGCCTTGCTTTCTGTCTCTTGTTGCAGATTCCACCGTGCTTGATGAGCTCTGACGTTCCAAGTACATACTAGACGGCCTCTGCTGCTGCTGTTGCTGCTGCTGTTGCACTCGGTTGATATCACCACTACCACGCTCTCCAAGCTTTCTCAAATTCTGTTGGTGCTGGTGGATAAACTGGTGCTGCTGCTGCTCAGCATCTTCATTCACCCCAGCATGCCCATCATCCACAGCAACCCCAGCCGCCATTTCCAAAACCAAAACCGCCAACTGCGGATCTTTACGACACCCTGCTCCTTCAAACAAACACATTGCCAGGATATACATGGCCACTGCACTTGGGTGCACCACTTCGCGCGTCAATCCACCTTCAGCAACTGATTGCGGAAAGATCCAAGGGGCAACGGCGCAGGCGTGCAGTTTGTACACTGCAACATCGGCTCTTTCCCCGCGTGCACGCCAGAGTGCGGCCGCTGAAATCAGCTCCCTGGAGATGAGGGTACTTCCAAGAGGGTATGCAGGAGCCTGGTGCGTAGTAAGGATTGTATCCACGCGGCGGTGTTTTGTGCTGAAGTGGGTCTGTGGAAGGTTAATGATGAGCCCCATGAGAGTTGAACTTGCAGGGGTTGGAACGGGGATGCGGGGGTACGCTTCTGAGCCTTCGGAGGATGCGGCGGAGGGAAGCATTGTCTCGGTGGTGCTGCCGATTTGTCTGGATCGATTTGGAGACGATAAAGCTTCGTATCGGATGGAGGAGTTTGTACTAGCTGCTGAGCTTGGTGGCTCTTGAGTCATATCGGGTCGCTTCTTTTTGGCGTCTGGACCAAAATTGGGGGCGGCAGGGGTGCCAGGCTGTACGACTGATTCATTGACATTGTGATGGCGTTGCTGATGATGGTGATGACGAGAGTGCTGATGGATAACTGAAGATCGAGGTGACGTTGGATTACTTCGCATTTCGGGGACTGGAGGTGCATCAGAGAAAGAGGGGCGCTTTAAACTATTTCGGCGCGGCTCGGGTGGATGGTATTCATTGACTTGTTCATGGGTGGGAGAAAGTGGCATTGCCATTGGGGTTTGGCCAGTAAGCAGTCGTAACGTTGTTGAGTTACTGCTTGTTGTACGCTTGGGTCTGAACGGAAGTGCATTCGACATGGGGGTAACTGGCATTGGCGCTATTGTATCAAGAGCCTCCCGGCTTTCAACTTCCGACGCAGCAGTTCCGACTTGGTCGCCGTCTTCAGCCATGGTGCTACTCGCATACGCCCCAATCACATCGCAATCATCATCAAATACGGCGCCGCAGTCTGCATCACTTTCGTCCATCTCACCAGCCAGCTCCTTTTCCAGCATATCGACCTCATCATCTGGGTGCGAGCGGAAGGATGAAATATCGTCGATTTCGTCATCCGTGTTGTAGTAATCGACGCCAGGACCCAAGGCAAGTGAGATTCTGTTTGCACCGCGACCACTCTGCGCAGAGATGGCAGTGCTCATCCTGTTTGCGTTCTTGATGACAAAATCGGTGCCCCTGATTACGTTGTGGGAGGGAACCGGGGAGACGGAAGCCATGGACACGGCCTGCCGTGAGTCCAGAAGGAACTGCAGCACAGATTGGGTGCTCTTTCTGAACGAGTCGCGGTCAGCTGATCATAGGAAATAAGGATAAAAATTGTGCAACGTGGTAAGTCTTTGAGTAATGAGGGTTGGCAAATCCAAAAAAAGAAGTGCTCACCTTGCGAAACTTCCACGTCCGAAGACTCCTCAAACGTTTCATTCAGATGCAGCGCATTCTTGAGAAACTCCTCCACAACTACCTGCGAGCTCTTCCGTCGCCGACCCGTCACAGCAGGCACCTGCACTGGATCCTCACCTTCCCCGTCTGCCTCCACATCACTCCCACCCTCACCCACAAAGTCCGCCTCCGCCATGAGCATCTCCAAATCCAAGATTTTACTGCGCAGATTCGCTGACGAGAAGCGCAACGCCGATTGTCCATGCAGGGAGGCCACAGCAGACACACGATGTGGCTTGAACGGGTTGAAGTCCATCTCGGTCTCTGGGTATGATGCCGTTGAGCCGCTTCGATTCATGGATCCAGTGTACATGCTGCTGTCCTCTTCTTCATCGTCATCGTATTCGAGATCGTCTAGTTCGCCCTCAGAGTCGCTGAACTCGATGCCCATGGAGGTTGTGGCGGGGTTCGGGAAGCGGAATGTGGTGATGGTTGTTGAGAGAGGCACCTCGGTTGCCATCTTGGGAGACGGCGGTTGAGACATGGTTTTTTGGGGAGATTACTGCAAGAAAAGCAAATGGATCAAAAATAAAGAAAAAGACTGGAATTGTCATGACAGATACTGATGATGGTAGCTTGGAAACATTTTCATCATGACACTGATGGTATGCTGGAACGCATGCCATGAATGCTTAATGCTTCAATCCAAGGATATGGCTGGACAGCAGCTGGACATTCGGTTTAAACACATGCATCAACATTGGCTACCATTCCAACTTAATAACTGTAAACAATTGCGGCGGTAGAGAGGATGTAGCTGCCCACGCGAGATGGTTGTCGTTCGCATGGTAACACAGTTGCTATCTTCAACCAATCAAAAGCTGTTCCCTTATCGGTTTGACAAGAGAAGTGGGATAAACGAGGCCTTTCTCCAAAGACACGTCAACAGTCAACAGCCGCTGCTCACAATGGATCAACAACAGCGTGTTTCAAATCCCTAGCGAATAATTCAAAATTTCCATTTGGGCACATTACGAGAACGGTCTGTTTCGCAGCAGCAACACGCATTAAATAGACCTATCTAGACAACGAGGATGCTTTGGATCCTGCTGCTGCTAGTGCTACAGCGACTGACTGCCGATGCATACTTGATCCGAGGCAGGATGGGACATCCAAGTCCCAAATTCGACAAGAACTCTTTTGCGCACTGCCACAACACATACCAAGTACAGCAAGGAGACACATGCCAAGACATTGTCACAAACTTTGCCATGGTATCTAAAGTTTTTGGTTCTGCTCTTTCTGATTGGCTGACTGACACCCAAACTCAGTCTGTCGCCGTATTTAACAAACTCAACCCAAACATCACATGCTCCGAAACTTCTAACGCAAACAGCAACCAAGCCCTGAAAGCCCAAACCCTCGTTTGCGTGACAGGAGTCGACAACAACGCAATGTCCGATCCGTTGTCCGACAATGCAGCCTCAGCCAACTCCACATCAGCAGCACCCCCACTGGAGGACTCGTATGGATTCACCTGCACATCTTCTTACACATTTAAAACAAACACTGAGAATTGTATAGCTGTTGCGAAACTGTTTGGACTTGACGCACGGACACTTAAAACCCTGAATCCGGACTTACCTTGCGAAGCTTCCCCAGCTGAATTGAACGGACGGCAACTATGTCTTGGAGGAATGAATGCAACGACGGGTGGACTCATGATTGGCAACGTTCTGATGAAAGCGAGTGCGACCAGTGCGAATGCAGGCAGCAAATGCACGAACGGGGAAGCATTCTTGATCCAAGTGGACACAACGTGTCTTGAAATTGCGGATAAAACTGGAGTGTCGTTGACAGTGATTGCGGCAGCGAATCCGAACTTGGACTGCAGGGACTTGGTCGTGTCGCAGGTCTTGTGTCTCAAGGCACCGTCAACAGCGACTACCAAGAGTGATGTGGCTTCTGGAGCCAAAGCTACGACGTCGCTGTCTGTTGGAACAAAATCCGTCCCCACGGAGTCTGCGCAAGAGGCTGACCAGCAGTCGACAACTCCACCTCAAGCAAATGTAGCACCAACTCAAAACGACATACCGCCTACCCAAAACGATGATCTCGCATCCGACTGTCTTTCTCAACTCAACCAAGCGCGAGCCCAATACACTGGCGCTGCACCTTTATCGTGGGACCCCAGTCTCGCGGCTGCCTGCCAGCCCGTGTCAGATTTCTGCGGCGTATCTCAGCAGCTTGTGCATTTTGACGTTGGCGGGATTGTCGCGGGCCAAATTCTGGCGTCTGGTGGATCCTGTGCCGGTGCATACCAAGCGTGGGTTACTGATGAGTATCCGAGTGGTGGTCATTACATGATCATCACCAACACGGATTTTTCGAGGATTGGTTGTTCGACTGGTGGAGCTGGTACCTGCATTTGCTGTGATTTTGCGTAGACTGGTTTGATAGAAAACGCGTTTCACTTATTTATAAACAAGAGGGATATTCCAAAAATATCCGAGTTTTCCTTCAAGGTCTGAGTTAGCAGCTTCCGATACCAAACTTAACGCGAACTGCCGTCACACCCAGGACGCTGCCACCCATCGTATCTCTGAGAGCCATCCACGCCAGCAGCCAGTGCCATCAAGCCATGGCCCCCGTTCGCCCGTTTGTGCTTCTTGCCGGGACAGTTGTGCTGCTGACCATGCGGCGACACCGGGACCATCAGGACAGGTTCCAGCGACTTCGCCACGCATCAATCTGAGATCCGTTCAATAAATTTAAATAAAATCCCGACTTGACCACACCTCCAGAGTGCCTTAAAACCGCCTTGCAAACCAACACTCGCACAACAACGCTTCAGAACTCATGCAAGACTCACAACTAGACATATCGACGAAGTCTGCGCAAAAGAAGGGAAACTGCCGCTTCTTTGCCAGCGACAGCGGCTGTCGCAACGGTGACGCCTGCCCATTCAAACACGCTGTCAAATCGGACGTGAAGGACGATGCGACAAAGAAGAAACTTCAAAGGGGCCAGAAGAAGGGTAAAAAGAATGTTGGCGAGGGCAAAGAGAATCGTTCGGACTCTTCCAAATTGGACAACTCCATCTCAGCTGCACACACAAGCACCGAAACATCACCCGCTGTTCGCGCGCAGGCTGCAAAGGAAGTGGTCAGCAATCGCGTATCAACGCCAGCTGTCCTGCCTGGCATGGACGCTGCGAGGAAGCCGGTTGCGAGACCAGCACCGCGAGTTGTTGAGAACTTGACGCCGCTTCAATCGGAGCTGAAGGCCATCGAGAGACGGTTTCGAGCGAGTTACAAGGTGGTTTCCGCGACGCCGTTGCTCATCAATTTCGATTCAACAACGCCTGCTTCATCTTCTACTTCTACGTCCTTGATACCATCTGCTCCAGCGCAGCTTCCTCCGACGATTGTTGAGTTTGGAATGAATCCATCAGACCCAGACTTTCCCTTCGATCTCGACTCTTTGCTTCTAAGACTTGTTGTCCCATCTCGCGTATTCAATTCAACCCCGGGTACATCCATCCACCCGCACATTTCCTCCACACTCGCCGACACGCGAATCAAAGTCCTCAACCCAGAAATCCCGCCCGAACTCAGCCGCGCCGTCGAAATCGGATGGCGCCGCCAACTCGAGGTCGCCCTTTCCACACCATCCACCTGCATTCCCGGACAAACGTTACTGTCACTGCTCAACTGGCTCGACAGGAACTTGGAACGGCTGTTGAGCGGTCTTGGATCCGAGAACAGGGACGTTGTCGGTGTTGTGGGGATTGTTGTGAATCAGAATCGGCATACGCAGGAGGAGTTGAGAAGGGGGATTGCAGAGAGAGTGGATGCAGGGTTTCGAGGGATGGATGTTTTGATTCCGCGTGCGACTGGTGAGTTATTTGTTTTGTCCCGTTTCAAGTTTTCGAACGGATGATTGATCGAACTGATGATTTTGCAGCGGGCCTAAATGACGGTGGATACAAAGATCGCGTGTTTTATTACGGCGTGCCTGTCGCAGACGGCAATGACAGCAGTGGAAGTGACTCTGAAGGCGAAGGAACTGGCTCCGAATTCAATGAAGCAGACACAGAATCCACTGCATCTCATGTCGTCCCCGAAGATCTGCCAGACGAATCATCCCAACTCGAAAACGATGCCATCGAAAACATCGCCACGACCAGCACCACAACAGTTCAACACCGTGGCACACAGATTAAACTCCTGAATCCATCCATGAAAGGAATCGCGCTTTTGGAATGCATCAACCCCAAATTCTTGCTTTCATGTTTACGCTGCAAATCCAATTTCGACAGTCCCCCGCAAATGCCCCCAAACTCTCCGCAAGTTCGCGCATGCCCAACGTGTTCGGCGACACTTTCAATCACGTATCGACCGTCAATGGTGCACATGTCTTCACAGACGGTGGGGTACTTGGATTTGGATGGGTACACTGTTGCGGACATGTTGCCGAGTGCGTGGCAGGTGACGTGTGAAGGGTGTAACAAGATTACAGGGAATGTTGGCATTTTAAAGAGTCTTCCGCGGGGAGAGGTTGAAATGCGTGTTGGGTGTACTGGTTGCCATGCCAAAATGGGGATCATGAGTTGAGTGATTAATGTAAATGCTTTTATACTTACTCACGCAAAA
This sequence comes from Chytriomyces cf. hyalinus JEL632, assembly GCA_025435555.1. Taxonomy (NCBI): domain Eukaryota; kingdom Fungi; phylum Chytridiomycota; class Chytridiomycetes; order Chytridiales; family Chytriomycetaceae; genus Chytriomyces; species Chytriomyces cf. hyalinus JEL632. The sequence continues at coordinate 258,145 of JAIWWG010000037.1, read as the reverse complement.
CGAAAAACAGTCAGTGAAATCAAGTTCATCAAACTCATGGCCAGCATCCCTCAACACACCACACTCGCACTGAAACCCAAAAAGAAAAAACAACTCGAAGAAGGATTCGTTCTCGGCGAACCACTCCCCCAAAACGGCGCATGCAAGCACTACCGCAAATCCTACCGCTGGTTCCGGTTCCCATGCTGCGGCCGTGCGTTCGCATGTGACATGTGCCATGAAGAGTCCAAAAGCGATGGACATGAAATGACGTGGGCGAATCGAATGATTTGTGGGTTTTGTTGCCGAGAGCAGGTTTATTCGCAGCAGGCGTCGTGTTTGTGTGGGAAAGAGTTGACGAGGCGGAGTGTTGGAAAGGGCGGGTTCTGGGAGGGTGGCCAAGGGACGCGCTCAAGAGTCTTGATGAGTAAGAAGGATACCAGGAAGACAAAGGGGCTGGGAAAGACTGTCTCCATGAAGGCTTCTAGGGTCGGGAAAAAGACGGAGTGATTTGTCCGTAATTTTTGAGACGCAGAGAGGGGTTGCTTCTCTTGGTTGACCGAATAATGAAGCGACATCCTTTATGCACCGCCATTAACTATCATTACCCGCAGTAAAAAATCAATAAGAACCAAAACGCTGAATGCTTGGCTTGCTCGTCCAAATCAAAATCTTCCATGCAAGATGCAGGCGGGGAATGTCTGTCCGACAAATGGACTTTGGCAATAATCTCGACAGTCTCGATATTTTCATCCAAGGAGCCACCTTTCTTGGACACCCCAATGGACCAGTAATTTCTTGCCAAGTTCGGTACAGTTTTCCTCCCAACATTAACGTGTGTTATTTTCTCTCCTCCAACCGGGCCGAAGTAGAGCAACAACTCGTTTATTCAGTTTCCAGGCCTTCCAACCTGTCAACCACCCTTTCTAAAAGAGTATCAACATTGTCTTCATCTACGTTCATGTTGTCTGAGTTGTCGTCATCTTCAACTTCACCACCTCCAGCCATCTTCCAAATAAAACACGCCGCCTTATGAAATGCAAGGGCAGCATGGTTGGGATGTTTGCTCGTGTCATTGTCAGCGAAATACACCAGTAGCTCATTGTTTGCATCGACCGCTCTTCTGCCAGCATGAGCAGCATTTCGTTGGTGCTTCTGACACAGAGTGCGCAATCCTGCAAGAAATTCACTACGGCCCAGATACTCTCCATCATTTGGGATCATTTGTCAAGTTCACGACCTTGGCAATCAGGCGACCATCCGTGACATCAATGTACCGTTGGAGGTCACCAAACCCTCTGCGACAATTAGGGCACAGCAAAATACCGTTTTGGACTTGATACGCCTACTGCGGCCAGCATTCTTCAGGTGATTGTGAATTATGTCCTTCGCAGCGTCTGAGGATTTCTGTGCAAACAGAGGAACGCCTTCAGGTTGATCCTGTTGCCAACAGAAGAGGCAGACTTGGTCCCTTGTCTCAACTGCTGATTTGAAGCTGGAATATGTCTGGTCTATCGCAACGGAGGACCCACCAAGCGTTGACGGAGAAGATGCGTAGGGACTGGCATCAGAGTCTCTGCCGCTGCTGCCGTCGTGCCACTTGATTGGTTCTATGAAGCAGGCGTACAAGAGGTTGAGGCAGTCCGTCTCTTGTTGCGTATTCGGAGCAGGTAGCAGCTCGGACCCAAAGATCCAGTACAACTTTGTAGCGTACTCATCTCTCATAGCTTGGCTTGGCTTGTTTTGGCTCTGAAACTGACTCCGGTCACAGATGCGAGCTCATTCAAGGTACGAGCGATGTCAGGATTGCCGTAAAAGACGGTCAGCTGATAAATGGCCATATCGTATGTGACGGGAAGCGCGTTGGCTGGGGGTTCACAGAGCTGGAAGTCCATTTTTGGAATGTTTCAAAAAATGCGACTTTGTTTCGGAAACTAAATCCGAAGACCTAAAAACCATTTCATTGGAAGCAATCTCAGCGCAAGTATGCGAAACTCAGTCTGTCAGAATATAGCAGACGCAGTTGGGGTACCAAGGTTACAGGTCATGACCCTGTGCAGTGGCACGGCGCGCAAATGATTTGACAACTGAATGTGTCACAACGACAGATCTGATCAGCATGGCAAGGTAAATCCCCCGGTGGAGTGCGGGGGCAATGAAAACTGCGAGAAGTCTTTGGAGGCGCGGTTCCCAGCGCAAGTAAGAGATGATCGATGCTATGAGTTGGAAATCGCGCTTGAGCATGTTTCGAAATATTGCAATTTGTGTTCGCAATGATTGAAGCGTCAGACATTAGGGCTTCAATCATGCGGATAGAATTGGCCAACCAGTGCGGTAAGGCCTTGTGATTTCAACCTGGGCTACACAAGATTCGAGGGGGGTTTCAAACCATCAAACTCGCCTCTTCATGAATGCACTGCATTAATGGGTTGACCAGCAGGATCAATGCAGCTTTTTTCAGGAGAGGAGGTATTTTTTGTCATTCGAAGGGTGTCGACATTCATGCGCTGGATGCTTGGCATCCACGTCTAGACCCGCCTTCCCACGGTGATACCCAACCAGCTGATGCGTGTATCCCTTCGCACGCTGAGTTGTGACCGTGCGTCCGAAATAGACCTTCTCGACGCTCTCGATCGACTGTTTAAGTGCAGAGAGTGCGGCTGATGCGGCTTCGATCTGTGCCTCGGCGGCTGTCTCCAGTTGCACCAGCCCATCAAACTCATAGATTGCATGGCATGTCAGTGCAGAGTCCATCAAAAAAAAAAAAAAAAAAACGCACATGAAATGACATGGGCGAATCGCATGATTTGCGGGGTTTTATTGCCGAGAGCACTAGCAGGTTGATCTCGCAGCAGGCGTCGTGTTTGTGTGTGGAAGTAGTTGATGAGGCGGAGTTGTGGAAAGGGCGGGTTTTGGGAGTGTGGGCAAGGCAGGGGAGGGTTCTGATGAGTAAGAAGGATATTCTGAGGAGTGCATAGAGGGGTTCGTCTTCTCTGGTTGTATGAAAGAAGCGGCATACTTTCACCACCCATCTGCAACCAAGATCGGATATAACCATGTTGTGTCAGCAAGTATATATGTTGGTTCCGCTCGTTGCATGCAACTAAAATGACAGGTCACACGCAGTCACACAAGATATACTTTGTTGTTTGTGGCAGGTGTTCCTGGAGTGTGCAGCTGGGGTGGATGGGATGTGCAGGCAGGCAGAGACTCGGGCGTAGTGGGCAGTATGGGTGGTTGTTGGAATGTCGCTCAGGCGGTCGTGGTTGCAATGCGAAGTCAGTCGCGTCTGTGAACGCACGTCGTGAGTCAGGGTTACTTTAGTAATACCTGAAATAACCCTAATGAATAACCCTAATGCTTTGTCTGATTGGATTCTTTTTTTTACTTTTTATTTTAGATTTTAACTTTTGGTGGCTGAAAATGGTTTCGCCATAAAAAGTCGAAAAAAAGTAGAAAAAGAAATTTGAAGCGACAGAAACCAACAATCCCCAACTCCCAATTCCAACAAACACTCCCTAAACTAGAACATGAGACTCGCTTACTTGTCATCGCTCCTCGCTTGCGTTCAGCTCTTGCACGCACTCAGTCTCGGATCCAATACTGCCGGAAGACCTGTCCTGGGACACATCAACCCGGCCGCGCAGGGAAGCTCCCTTGCCGCCGTTGTCGGCTGCCAGTACACTTACCATGTCTCGAATCCTGCGGGCCAGACTTGTCTTGAGATCCAGGCGGCGACTGGACTGGTAAGAATGCGTAGTTGCTGATAACGCAGGTTTATTTCACCAAACTCACCGTTGCTCTCCCTTGCCCCTCTCTCACAGACTGTGCAACAGCTCGTTGAGATCAACACGGCGCTGGACTGCAGCAAGCCCGTGGAATACAACACGTTCGTGTGCACGGCGGGTCCAGACCCAAGCCAAGCCGTTGCAAGCATTGCACCTAACTGTCTCCTGTCGTACACTTTGATGGAAAACGAGTCCTGCTCGGCAATCCAGGCTGCGTTTGACATGGACGCAACCACGTTCACACTGCTCAACCCGTCGCTCGACTGTTCCGGCACGCCAGGTTCCAGCACCCCCGTCTGTTTGGAAGCTTCAGTTTCGTCATCACTGATTGGCGGCCCGCCAACGTCATTCACGCCCGTCTCCGTTGCGCATGTGGGCAACTGCAACTCGCTTGTGACTGTTGCTTCTCCGACAGCGTGCCTGGATATCTCTGCACAAGCGCGCATTTCAGTCACGCTCCTGAATGAGTGGAACGGGAATCTGAACTGTTGGGGATTGAAGCAGAATGACACCTTGTGCGTCGGAGTTGGCGCTGTTGTTGCACCGTTTTTGTCATCAACTGCTGTGGAACCTACAAGGGTTACATCTGCCACGTCAACTACGACAACAACAACAACTGCCACCAGCACCACTACCAGCAACGCCGCCGAAGCTCCAAGCTCGCCATCACCTTCACCTTCACCAGTGGCAGTTTCTCCATCACCTGCACCAGCACCACCAGCATCGTCACCGTCACCGTCACCACAAGCCGTTGCTGCTTCTCCATCCCCGGCCGAAGTACCTGCCCCCAATCCTAGTCCCGCACAAGCATCTCCAGTTGGACCACCCGCTTCCTCTTCAAGTTCCGGAAACGTTCTCATCCGTGGCAGCGGATCAGGTACCTACTTCTATGACGTTGAAGGCCGAACCTGCAACGGCGAAGCCGCTTACAACGAAAACCAAGCGTACACATCCTGCGAACCCTCTGCACCTCCTTACACAAGCCTTGCCAACCGCCGAAACAACAACATTGTCGCACTCGCATTAGACCAAATGAACGCCAACAAGGCCGGCCTGTGCGGGAAACGCGTGATTGTCAAGTACAATGGACGCGTGATCGATGCAACGTTTGTTGTGTGGGATTCTTGCGCAGCGTGCACGGGGGGAGTGAAGCTGGATTTCAGCGTGTCTGCGTTAAGCGCGATTGAACCTGCTGCATGTACTCTTGGGAATGTGGGAGGGATTGAATGGGAGGTTGTGGATGAGCAGGTTATTCCTTATGTTGCGTGATTTCGCATTGGACTTTGCATCGCATTTATTTGGCATTTTACGGCGTCATGATTTATTTGAGATTTTTGTAATAGACTGTTTGCTTTAGAAGAAATATGAAACAGAACATGAAACAAGAATGACATCCCATGTGTGAATGAGAACGAACCTAAGCAAAGCATTGCAAGCAACCAAGTAAGCAACAACCAAGCAGTCACGTTACAGTGTGACCCATGTGCAACCCTCCAATTTCTTTCCTTCTTTTTTTTGGTGGCTGAATAGTGTGAACTCGCTGTTTTTGGTGGCTGTGAAGCACATCGTTGTTCAAAGTGTTTACATCCCAGACCAAAGAGAGAAGACAAAGAGAAGATAAATAGAGAAGATAAATAGACCGTCTTTATCAGGTGAAACAATTGCAATGACTGACTGGCTCAACAACGAAAACCCTAATTTTCAATTTCTTTTTTCTTCCTTTTTTTTTTCCAATGTCCGGCCCGAAATTTGACCCAAGCGATAACATCAAAAAAAATAACAAACATAACAAATGCACTCGGACCTACACACATCCACAGGAACAGTCCCCCTGACGCCGGCCTTGCGCTTAATACATCTCCTGCCATTCTTGCACGTCTTTCAAGGTGCATCCGCTGCCCTTCTCGGTCATCCCGTGCCTGGCCTTGACGCCGTCTCGGCAGAGAATGTGCAATACTGTCCAACCACATTCAGGGTGCAGAATACAGAAGGCATGCTGTGTAGTAGCGTGATTGCTGCATTGGGAGTGGTGAGGAAATCGTTTAACTGTCAGTCAACCTTTGGCGTTGCTTACGAACTCTCTTGTCTCTTTTCCAGTCAATGGAGACTCTGATGGACCTCAACCCTTCGCTCGACTGCTCCAACAAGCTCCCATACAATTCGTATCTCTGCAGCTCCATCCCAACTGCAACTTCGAAATCAGCAACAGTCAACTGTCTACTCGCTTACAAACTGCAAGACAACGAAGCCTGCCCATCTATCCAAACCGCATTCTCTCTCGACAGCACCGCTTTTGCACTCTTAAACCCGCAAATGGATTGCTCAAACTTGCCTGCAATGAAATCGAAAGGCGAGCCAGTCTGTGTTGAGGGTACGCTTTCCTCGTACCCGGACCATATCGTGGGCGGACCGTCAAAGAATGACTCGTTCGTCGTTTCTGAAAACGCTGCATGCATTCGGTATGCAACCGTGGCGTCGTCAACAGCTTGTATCGACATTTCGGAAAAATCTCAAATCTCAATTACACAACTGGAATCGTTGAACGCTGGATTGAATTGCTGGGGTTTGAAGCAGAATCAGACGCTGTGCATCGAATTGGGGGCCGTTCCTCCGGCATCATCAGCGGTTTCAATCTCCTCCACGACCTCAACAAGTACACTCAGCACAATCAGCAACAGCAGCACGTCTTCTTCAACAGCAAGTGGGTCATCTTCTCAGTCGACAGTCAGAGCGGCTTCCTCATCTTCTGAACTAGGTAAAGAGAGCTCCTCCCCGCCACCTTCTTCTGAGGTCCAGCCGTCCCCATCTCCATCGGTTGCTTCTCAACCGTCGCCTTCACCTGACCGCTTAGTCCCTCCTTCTCCTTTCCCTGAACCCGAACCATCTCCATCAATGTCACTCCCTGCTCAACCACAACCTTCACCATCTCCAGATGCACAACCGACATCATCACCTGCTCCACAAGCATCACCATCTCCTGCTCCACAACCATCACCGTCACCTCCTCAACCACAACCTTCACCGTCACCAGAACCCCAACCGGCGCCATCACCAGCTGCGCAACCGTCACCGTCTCCTGCACCTCAGCAACCTGCACCATCACCTGTTGCACAGCCATCACCCGTCCCACAACCAGCCCCATCGCCGGCTCCAATTGTCATCCCAGTGCAGCAAGGCAAAGGTCCAGGAAGTGGCGGCGTCTTTGATGTCAGTTGGCACTGGTTCCAAGGAAACAGTTTGGATTGTGATGGAAGCATCACAGCGGAGCAATACAACACTGGGTTCTACGCAGGAGCACAGGACATTCCGGCCCTTTGTGGCCAAAAAGCGACATTTGTGTACAACGGAAACAGTGTTACTGTCACTTATGCGTGGATGACTGGTGGTGGGTTTGCATACCACGAGTTGTCTGCGCAAGCCTTCGCACAGTTGATTGGAAGTAACGCCAAAGCATCATCGGCCATGCGGTCAGAAGATTTCCAAAAGGCGATCAATGATCCTGGGAGAGTGAATGCCGTATGTAACGGGCCTTGCTAAGCACGTTTGTATGGACCATCTAGATTTCCTTCTTTGACTTCTGTTTTTTCAGCCCATCATGCAGCTACATCCCATGTTGTACTTTCTCTATTAATGTCGCAGACTATGCCGTAAATAAAAGACTCTTTTGGACACTACTCAACCTGCTTTCCAACCAGTTTTATATCTCTAGCGAAGCCATCATGCATACATTCGCCCATTCTCGAGAGGCTTAACCAGCTTCGGCCGTTCCATACGTATACGACCAATACTCTCGCCCACCGTCTCAAGCGCCTCCCCCATCCTCACAACAACATCCAACTGCTGCCACAAGACATGTTTCTGCGCATTCCCCGTCCCAATCAACACATTCCAAAACGGTGAATCACTCAACACGGCCACAAAGTACATGGGTCTCTTTACAATCCTCAACACAGGGCCAAACGGGCTCGATGAAAGTAACCACACGCTTGCAAGACTTATTGCGAGAAGGCTGATTGTGAATTGAATGCCAGCGATAACGTATATGGCGGCGAGGCCTGCGCTGCTGAATGTGATTTGGGTAACATCTGTGCGATCGATTTTCCGCACGCATCGAGCACCGTAAGAGGATAAAGAGCGTTGTAAGCCTGATCGGAGAATGATTGCATGTAACGTTTCGATTCCAAGTGGAAACAAGGTCGGATCTACAGCTTTCAGGTCCGGCGTAGTCCAATAAATGAGTGCATTCACGAGTCCAGGAACGTTTGTAATGAGTTCGTAAGGGGATGTGACGGGCCAAATGGTGTTGAGTGACCAGGTGACGGCGTAGTCTGTGATGGGGTGGAGTTTGTCGAGGGGTGGGCCGACGACTTGGGAGTTTACGAGCGCAATGGAGGCGGTTGTTCCGTCTGTTTGGAAAGTGTTGAGTGTGAGGACGTCGCGAATGTTTTTGATGGTTGTGTGGCAGATGGGGACTACGTGTGGTGATGCGCCTCCACAGGCGGCCGTGTTGGCGTATACAACATTTGTTTCTACTGTTGCAAGGGAGGTTGTTTGGTTACGTAGACTGTTGAGGCGGAGGATGTATGCGTTCGCATTGATGCGTGGTTGCATCAGAATATCCAAGTCCTTCTGCGACATGAGCCCAGATTGTACATGCCTCACGCCCAACTCCAAACACTGACACTCGGTAAAAATCGACATGGCAAACCCATCCCCAACAATCGTATCGCCCGACCCAACAACACCGGCCAACTGCGGGCCAAACACAAACTCGGACCCATCTTCAGAACACGAGTTTCCTTCAGACCGCATACATCCCAACGCTGTGCCAAACACAAACTCGGCAACTCCAGCGGCGCTTTCTAGGGTTGGGTAGGTCTTGTCGCGGAGTGACGAGTGTTTGCCGCTGAATTGGATGCAGCCAATGGCGTTTGCGAGGGAGCGGACGTTTGAATCGAGGATCCCTGTTGCGCAGATGAGGCAGATGAATTTGAGGGATTCGAGAATGAGCCAGATGTATGAGACTCGTTCTAGAGGGCGGCGGCAGGTGGAGTTGAGCGAGAGGCTTTGGGCAAATGACAGGCGCTTGATTGGCGGGGTTTGGATGAAGCCACAAATGGCCATACTGTAGAGAAGGTTGTTAGGACCGCGGTGTCAGATTTGAATCGAATTTACCTGAATCCCTTCTTGCGAGTCAGGAGCATCGATGCAAAGACAGCAAACCCGAGATCTGTGGGGTTTTGAATCAAGAATGTTGTTATTCAGCCTGGGCAGTGCGGAAGTCATGACACCTCTTCTTACCAAGGGCATGGACTGTCAGAAAGTTGGTCACAAGAACACAAATGAGCATCACCACGGCACAAGTGACATGGACCAACTCGGGAGGCAAGTTGATTTGCAGCTGCGTGGACATGGCATACCCAAAGGCAAACAAGAGCGCGTTCAAGACCAGACTGAACAGAATCAGCTTTAGAGCAATGAGTTTCGTTGCGGCAGTCTCGGACACTTCTTGCGCGTTGGGCCAGCGACTCATGCCAATGGATATCGTTGAATGGCTCGTTCCTCTCGACCTTCCGCCTGGTCCATCCGCCGTTTTGAGGCTACTCTGCGTTTCTTGCTGTGAACTCGGTTCGTCTGCTTCTTCAATTTTGTCCGGTTTGTGTTTTTCATGCTTGTCTGCTCCAAAGTACCCAGACAGTCTTCGCTTTTCGGCGGGTACCTTTGACACGTTTGGTTTGGGGAAAACAAAATCTTCGATTGGCGGGACAGCAATCACGTCGTTTTTGCGTTCCGTCTCAGTGATTGTTGACGTGGATATCCTGTTGGCCGTGAGAATCAGTGAATCCCTGCGTGGTCCCAAGCTAGTATCTGTTGCTGTCTTGGTTGCGAGAGAGTTCAAGTTGCCATCGTTACTCGGTTGAGTAAGGGCATCGAAATTAGGCGCGTTTTCATCCTGATCCATTTCGCCTTCCTGCTGCTTGGCCCATTGGAATGTTTGGTACATCTTTTCGCTGTTGTAGGAAGTTTCCTTTGTAAAGGAAGCTTGCGAGGTTTCGCTGGAGTCGTCTTCGTGCATGCCGTATTCTTGGACGGTGGGTTTAAAAGAGACGAGTTTTTTGACGGACGCGGATTTCGCGAGCTGTTAGAGATGGTCGTTCAGTTTTTTTTTTTCGCCTGTGACAAAAAATGGTAACAAGGAGTGTCACTTGCCTTTGGCTCCTGAAAAAAAAAGTGTCAGCTCAAATTGTTAAAGAGGGAGACCCCCAAAAAGAAAAATCAAGAACGTACCTCTTTCTGCCTGCCCCCAAACAACAAATTTGCTCTAAATTTGGGAGACGGAGGTGCAGCAGCAACACCAACAGCCTCGCTCGACGCGTCTTTACGGAACGAAATCTTTCGCAGCAGCGGCATCACTTCATTCGAGGTTGAGCTCCAGTCTGGTACAGCTTCTCCAATGACTTTTAAAGAAGACTGGCGGCGCAGTGGGCGTGACAGTGACGGTGTTTGGGGATCGTCGGATGTTGTTGCATCGAGAGACGCGCGTGGGTTCTCGGGGCGTTTTGGTGGGTCCTGGGGCTTTTGAAATGTAGTTCTATTAATTGGCGTTTGGTGTGGGGTTAGGGAGGGGACGGAGAAAGGCGGTTGGGGCACCTTCATTCTTTTGATGATTTTTCTTGTAAATCCTACAATCCGTTGAAATTTCTGAGTCACAGCCGCCATTGCCAATTGCACATGAACTTAACTTCTTCGTTTGTTTCTCAAGCAAAGGTCAAAGGACAATTAAATAGAAAATAAATAAGTGAATAATAATAATAACACGAAAATAAGTTAAAATACTGATGACGGAAAACGAACGCGTACTGAAATGAGTGAACAAATATCCTAACTGCTCTACTTTTCAAAACTAAATTCTGATCACATAGCTCTGGCAAATCATAACAACTCAATCGATGATCCAGACTATCACACCTGCAGATATTCTACGCATACATGCGCCCGTTCGTCATGGCTTGCACGAGTTTCGGTCTACAGACAAAAAAGCCGCGTTAAAGCCTTAAAACCAAAGATGAACTCTCCTCACCTCTCCATCTTGATCCTTCCAATCGGTTCATCCATCGTCTCAAGCGACTCCCCAATCCTCACAACAACATCCACAGCCTGCCACAAAACATGCACCTGCGCATTCCCAGTCCCCACCAACATGACTGAAAACGGCGACTCACAAAACACGGACATGAAATACGTTGGCTGTGTAATCACGCGGATCGCTGGACCTAAGGGTACATCTGAAAAGTACCAGTACGATGCTACGATTAAGGAAATAAGGCTGAGAAAGATTTGTACGGTGCCGGCTGCGTAGATGCATGCAGATCCCCAGGATGTCAGGTATACGACTGTTTGGTCTGTGCGAGATACGATGCGTGTGCAAGATGAGCCTTTAGAGTCGAAGGATCGCTGGAACCCGGCACGAAGGATCATGGAGTGTAGTGTTTCGATTCCAGCGGAAAGAAGGGTGGGATCTACCGCGACAAGGTCGCTGCTGGTCCAGTAAAGCATTGCGTTGAGCATCCCTGCAACATTTGAAACAAGCGGAAAGACGTTCGATGCTGGCCAGATGTAATCCAGCGATTGTTTCACTGCGGGGATTGTGATTGTTGTGATTGGACTGTAGCTTTCAATGACAGTGTCGACGAGTGCGATGGATGCAGGGGTGCCGTCAGTCAGGAACGATGCCTGGACCATTGCGTCTTGGAGACCGTGGATGACGGTTGTGCAAGTAGGGACCACGGACTCTCGAATCCCGCCGCAGATATGCATGTTGCCAATCGCCATGACTGTCGTCATACTCTCGTTCGTGTAAGTTGTAGTACTGAATCGCATCATGAACGCAGCGCTCGTGTTCGAATACGCGTTCTTAAAATTTAGTTGATCCGCCTCACTCAGGATACCTCGTTCAACAGCAGACCTATCCGCCAAATCAACACACTCACACTCACTCGCAACCATCATTGAAAACCCTTTCCCCACAATCGTATCCCCTGACCCCACAGACCCATCCAACTGTGGCCCAAAGATGAACTCACTCCCATCAGGAGTACATTCATGCTCTGATCGCATACATCCAAGCGCATTCCCAAAAATATACTCAGCCACGCCTGCCGTACTCTTGATGGTTGGGTACAGCCTGTCACGCATCCAGACAAGGTTTGGTTGGAATACGATGCAGTTGACTGCGTCTGCGTGCGTGCGTACCGTGGAACTGACGACGCCCGTCGCTCCAAGTGGTGATAGTAGTTTGAGGGCTTCGCCGAGGACCCATAGGTAGGACACTCGTTGAAGGAGCTTTCTGCAAGGGGAGTTGAGGGAAAGTTGGCTCGTATATTGGACACGGTGGATTGGTGATGATTGCATGAATCCACAAGCTGCCATGCTGTTGATGAGATCAGGTTCCATATCAGTCTATGTTGGTGGAGAAAACTCGGCACTAAAAAGCACAAAGGATCACCTGTATCCCTTCTTTTGCGTGAGAAGGGCCGCAATGACAATACTCGCGCTAATGTCTGAAAATGGTCGAAAAATAAATTAAAAAATAAACAAAATAAAAATAGCAACGTACCCATCGCTTCAATAGTCAGCACGTTCGTCAGTAGCAGCAGTAGCTCAATCACAACCCCGCCAGCAAACGTGATCAAACTCGGAGAAATATAAATCAAGAGCCCATTCGTCATCAGGTACCCAACCACCACCAAGAGCGTATTCAAAACCAGCACAAACGCAACCATACCAATCTTTTTTGTCTTGGACCCAAATGTCTCACACACTTCCTGGGCATGTGGGAACTTGGACAACCCAATCGATGCGGCTGAACTGCTCATACTGTTCTTGCTTGACCGAAAGTCCTGGTTGCCGCCAACGCCGAGCTGGTAAACGGCCATGGACTCTTTGCTCACGTTTGTCGTGTCGGTTCCAGGGATGTGCATTGGGTTCTGCTCTCCTTCGTCCATCAACTTTGTTTCAACAACTCGATGTGTCTTTTTGAACGCGTCTTCGTCATCGTCTTTTGCAGAGATGCGTTTGGACTTGAACTCGGTCTCTGGTTTGGCCGCGTCCGTGATGCGTGTTGGGATGGGAGGTACAGCGGCTTCGTAGTTGGGGTCGCTGTAGATTTGTGCCTCAGAGTTGCTGACAATGACTGAGGGAACTTGGTCTATGCAGTAGGAGTCTGCAGCTTGGTTGATGGTCACTGACGCGCTTTGTTCACTTGGAACGGCCGTGTATGAGTCGCGTTTTGGTGGCTGGGTTGTTGTGGACGCAAGTCAACCTCAATTGGACAGCAGTCAAGAAGGAAGGAAAGGGGGTCTCCCTTACAGGCATTGGATGGTTGCTGTGTGTCTCTGAAAATCTTGAACAATCTGCGCGGGATTTTCCGTTATCTTTTGGGCGGGGAGCATAAAAGAATGGGCGTCTCACTTGACCAACAGAATGAGCCACGCTGACTTAACAACAACGGAATAACAAATAATCCGTCATTAATGCGCCATCAGTTCCGCACTGCTTCACCATGACTCCACCAATAATTCAGCAGTAATTCATCGAAATTCTGATCCGGAAAATGAGAAAAAATAAAGGCAAAACACAAAATCTCTTCCGACATTCTTCCTGAAACAACGACAGTGCCACCGGGACAGGGCCACCCTCGAAAATGTTCAAATAGCGGCCAAATTTCCCTTCTCAGAATCGGACCACCTTCCACAACAACACCAGCAGCACCCCATATACACTGCTGCGTCAACCACAACATGAGAGCTACCGTCATCACCCGCAACTTGTCCGTCTTCCGTCCAACGGCGTCTCTCTTCCAAGCTGCATCCAGCCACTCCCTCCGATCTGCCGCCGTAATGAACGGTGCCGCCAAGACACATTACGCGGACTCCTCTTCGACCAGCTCGACTGCACAAGACTCGTCGGCGAATGCGTCTGCTGAGGTGAACGACGTGCCAGTGTTTGTGCTGGACAAGGAGCTGGTGCATTTGTAGTTGGTAGTTTCTCTGTCTTTTGTTGTTGCTCCTCTTCACCTGTATTCTGTATCAAACGTCTTAATAAAACCACATGTTACATGCTGCTCTTCATTGTCCGAGTGTCGTGGCTGTCTGGCGCACCTGCTGGGTGTTATTGTTTCGATGATCAGTGAAGTCATGTGATCATTTGTGGGGCGACATATCGCAGAGAAATATGCCATATTTTAAGCTCTCACATAGCAGACCAGGCTGGTTGGAATATAAAAAGAATGAAGATTGGCCCCTCTGTTTCTGCCTTCATCACCACTCTCGAATAAAAAAACGCATAAAACAATATGAAAAAAAACCATCCCTCCCATCATCACCGCTCATCCCTCCCTCGCGACCCATTCTCTTTCGTCGATGCATCTTGACTTTCTAAATCTGTTCCACTCCGCCCCTTCGAAACACCACCCGCTTTCGCACGCACTGATGACCCCGTCATCCGTTCTTCCAAAACATCTCCAACGACGACCCACTCCTTCTTGACGCGCTGCCAGTTTGCAGGATCGAAAAATACAAATACGCCTCGATCGCCATGCACAATTTCTTGCAACTTGGGGCCCATTTGTTGCAATTGTTGGGGTGGATTTTGCTGGGCTGAATGCGAATCGGTATCATCTGAATCTTGCGTGGCAGTTCCGTTGTTTGCAGTTTTACGGACATGGTCGACACTGCCAGTGGGGCTTTTAGCATCGTCCTGGTCCTCTTTCCTGACACTGTTTGCAGCCGTGGGAGTGGTTGTAGTAGTAGCAGCAACAGCAGTTGTAGGTGTGGCCATGTTTGTTGTTGGAGTGGGAGCAAGACCCGAGATGGAAACAGTTTGTTCTTCTTTACACAGCCAGACTTTAATGTCCTTGTGGAAACGCCATCCGCGGCTGTGAAGCTCCTGCGCTGCGGCTTCTTGCACGCGATCGCGCGGGAACGCATAGAACGCCATCAGCAACGCGTCGTCGCTCATCAGCGTCACTTGATCCACGCGTGAAATGTCGCATGAATTGAGATTGACGCGATAGCATGACGGGATAATAAAATGATTGTTGCTTCCATTCGTTCCGGTTGTTCCGTTACTCATATCCAGTGATGATGGGTTATATACACTCGTTAACGTAGTGTACAGAGGTGTCGGGCTGTTCAAATTCAATCCCAGCGATGTAAGTTCGCATCCCAGTGAGAGCATGTTCGTATCAGGGTCAGATGACAGCCGCAGCCCATCAATTACTCCCAATAGTCCGTACTTGTCGTTTGTTTGGGCCGACGGTAAAAGACTCTGCGCTGTCAACGCAGACTGGGATTGCTGGTGCTGCAGCTGGTGTTGTTGTTGTTGCTGTTGCTGTTGCTGCTGCGCCAATAAGTTCGTGGTGGGTGGTGATATTGAAGAGAGGTGGTTTCCAATAGGCCCGTTTCCAATGGCACCGCCAATAGACTGTCCAAACTGACTGATTTGTGTCTGCTGCTGTTGCTGCAAATTTCCGATTGCGCCCGAAGGATGGTTCATGGACGGAAATGCATTGTTCAACTGCTGCTGCTGTGAGCCAAGGCTGGAAACAAATTGCGACTGTTTGTTTCCTGTTTGATGGATTTTTAAAAAGAAAACATGGACAGGCAAGCAACAAACACATACCCAAAGCTAGTGAAAGAAGCGGGCCTCCACCGCCTCCACCACCACCTCCACCGCCGAGCCCGTTTGCAGGAGGATTGGTTAGAACCATCCCCGGCGGCAGCATTGGCTGCATCCTTGCTGGCTGATTCGGGTTCATCTGGTGCTTTAGAGTCTGACCAATCGACGCGTTAGAGAAGGCAGCAGCCAGCCGCTGTTGCTGCAGTACAGAGGGGTTGTTGGCTGGGTTGTTTAGTCCACTGCTCGCATTGACCCCGTTTCCTGGGTTCATTGCGCCGCTTGAAAGTGATGGAAAGTCGCTCTCGCTGTTTAGACTCATTGCATTCAGACCGGACGTTAGGCCGAGATTCGGGTTCCCTGACACGCTGTTTGTTCCGCCGTTGAGTCCTCCAAGTAGTCCCAGCCGTGCCGAGAGTGCGGCAGACGGACCTCCGCCACCGCCGGTCCCGCTTGGACCGCCCAGTCCGAGGTTTAGTTGCTGTTGCTGGTTCATGTCTCTTGCTTTTGGTATTTAACTGCGTATTTATTTATCTGAAAAGTGCAAACGGTTTTTAATTTTACATTATTAGTAAATATTAATATTTAGAGAATATTTATTGTGTTTTGTTACGCGTTTCACGAAGCCGTCGTTCACTCACTTTCGCGAGAGTTCGTAGTTTTCAACAAACCAGTCGACCGACTTCTTCAGCGCTGAAAAAACGAACCACGCAAGTTCAGTAACTTTCCACATACAAGCACAACAGGTCGCATCACCTTCTTTAAATGGCGTAAACTCAAAACCAGGCAGTTTCTGCATCAGCTTTTTATTCGAAGCTGTTTTTTTAAACTGTCCGTCGCTTCTTGCACTGTCCCAGACAATCGGGCCGTCAAACTGCATTGCTTCAGCGATACTCTCGGCAACGAATTTGATGCTGACTTCGTCAGTTTCTGGCACTGTTTGTTGGTTGTTTGCTGTTATTTTAGTGTGCAATCGTCGGTTTCCTTTTCGAAGTTACCGGATGAAATAATCGGCGCAATCTCGGAGTACTCTCTCAACACCCACACAAACAGTTTCGCCAAATCCTCAGAAAATACAAACTGACGCAACGGTGATCCAGTCCCGCCAATCACGAACGGCGTCTTGTTTACTGCCGAAAAATCAAACGCGTTGAAACAAGAATATTTGGAAACTAAAAAATAGACGCAAACATTTCGCCAGGTAGCATTTATGCATGAGGCCCGGAATTACATGCGAGTCTTCGAGGTCAAAGTTGTCGTGTGGTCCAAAAATGTTTGTTGGGATCACGGACGTGAATTGGCATCCAAACTGCTCATTGTACATTCTGATCAATCATTGTTAACAGATGGAGGTGGAGAGATGTGGGTTGCCAGTGTGAGAGAGACTTACTTGTTCATCACATCAATCATACGTTTCGCATACGCGTATCCGAAATTTGATGCATGCGGCGGTCCATTATGGATCATTTCTTCATTGATTGGGTAAACAGTCTTATCCGGAAAGATGCACGTCGACAGACATGAAACCACCTTCACGACCTAATTTAAGCTTTTTGTTGGTTGTACTGTTTCGGAAGAAGTGTTTACAACTCAAACCGCACCCCGTGTCTATGAGCACACATCAAAACATGCTCGTTCATGCGGCTGTTGTCCATGTAGAAATCCGCCTTGTACTTCAAGTTGCGGAACAGACCCCCAACAAACGCGGCCTGGAATACAAGTTGTCAGTGTCAGAAGGAATTAGTTTGAAGATTCGGTTTTTTTCACCAGGTGGATCACATGCGTCGGTTTCACTCGTTCAAACAAGGCTTCGGTCTGTAGTAAATCCCTGCGAGACAAGGATCGCGTCAGTTCTTCTCTTTTGTTTGCATTCATGTTTTTATGAAACCTCAAGTCCGCGTCTTTGGAGGTCGTGAACATCCACTCCTCGTCCGGGTTTTGTCCGTACTCGGCGTCGTTCGAAATTATCTTTTGAAGTGCCTGACCGACAAGTCCGCTGGATCCCGTTACGAGGATCGTGCTCTTCATCTCTGTTTTGGATTTATTGATCTGGATTTATTTTTGTTGACAAACCCACAACTGGCGAAAGGCCTTCATTCATAAACACACACTCAGCACACTCAAAAAACAGTTATACATGATCACTCAAAAAAAGAAAAACGCAGTTACGACAAATCCATTTGATTCTTTCCCCTCACCAAAGGCTGCGCATCCACCTCCACACCAACACTCCCAACAACTTCAGCAAGCGCATACCCTGGCGCTTTCACCATCCTGTAAAACTCGTCAAACGCAGGACAAGATCCACCTCCAACACTTGCCTCCACCCCAGCCGCACCACTGCCTCCGCCACTCAAACCCAGCAACACGCGCCCAACAACCAACACAGCACGCACACTGCTTCTCACAAGTTCATTCACCTTCTCAATTTCTTGCTTCACAGCGTTCGTTTTAGGGACTGTTGCAAGTGCTTCTTTCAGTGGCGCAACCATCGTGTCAAGCCGGGACGCCAAAGCTGCGGGGCTTGTAGCAACAAGGCGTTGTAGCATTGTGTGGTTGAGCATTCGGATTTCTTGCGCGGGGTCTGAGAGACCGGCAGCCACGCGGTCCAGAAACGCAAAGATTTCGATTTTTGAAAGGCAACGTTCAAGGAGGGTGTACATGCATTCAAACGCGGACTGGTTTTGTGATTTGGTAAAAAGAATGAGTTGATCCGAAAAACGTATTTGCAAATCAAAAATAAGAACCTTTCGCGCATCCAAGCCTTCGTCCACCTTGTGCTTGAAAGGTCCCATGACAACGGTGCGAATCAAGTCTTCCCTGATCATGGTTTCCTGGTACAAGAGCGGCAACAACTCTGGCAGAGTATCAATAATCAGATATGGCTTGTTGTGAGCTGCACTGTTCAATGTTGCAAGTGCAATGTGACGCACGCTCTGCAAAAATGAGTGAGACGAAGATAAAAAACCTGTCATGAAAAGCTTACCAAATCTGCATCCGTCAGAAGCCTCAAAAACTGAACAATCACTTGACTTAACGCCTCATCAAACGCCACCACACTCGCATGCAGTGCAGCACCCGCCCCACTCGCATCCGTGAACGTGTACCGAATCGCCAAAACAACCGTCGACCGAACCGCGCTGGATTCGCTCGAAACACCGCTTACGAGCTCGGGTAAATACAGTGCAGGATCTTGCACGGCAAGTTTTCCCAGGCATTCCGCAATCACGGTTCGTGTTCCTTCTTCTTTTGCTTGCTCGGTGCTGGAGAACAGAAGCGTCCACAAGTCTTTGGAGTACGGTTTCAAGGGGGAGTCGACGTGTGGTTTCGAATGGTTGCTGGTGCTGCTGGAACGGGCAATGACTTCTTTGAGTGCCACAAGGATGAGGTATCTGCGCTTTCCGCCTTCTTTGGATGCTTTGATGAGCAGTGGCATGTAGATACTCAAGTTTCCAAGCGCGACATTTCCAAGCGCAAACGCGGCCGCATGTTTGATTTCTTCGGAGGGTGAGTTGAAGAGGGCGAGTAAAGAGTCCTGCAGGGTTGGGTGGTTGGCTGACAGATCACTAGTTTGATAAAGAGGTGTGTCAGAGGAAGATCAAGAGAACAAAAATGGAATTTCTGTTTACATGCTACGTCCAACTTCGCCAATCACGTTCAGTGCCAGGTAACTTGCGTTTTCGTGGGCAGCGGCGTCTTGGACCTTGGCCACGTATTCTGACAGTTTGGAAAATGCCTTCGCTTCGACAATTAATGCAGCGAGAGACTGGGCGATTGGACGGAAAGCCTGGAAAATGCGTGGATGATTAGTAAATCAAGACGAAAAATATCCAAAAGCAATAAATGAAAAACTCACAGATTTCGCAAGACCCTTTGTTTCAGCAGCAGCCGTCAAAAGTGCAACCATTTCATCAAAAAAGGCAACACCACCCTTCACAACCAGCACCCGCCAAAATGCAACCAAGGCATCCAGCCCAGCCGTGCCATATCCTACCAGATGCGGGCCCTCCATAATCACTTGCACAATCTTTCCGGCAACAGTCGCATCCTTCGCAGCAGCCAAAACTGCAGAAGACGAACCACGCGCGTCCACAATGACAGCCAATAGATCAACGGCCAATGGGAACACATTCATATCCGTGTCCGCAAACACGGCTGGAGTCTCCTGCAACACGAGCAGTGTAGTTTGCTCCGACACGGTACTCCCGTATTTGGTGAACACGCTCGTCAACGTGCCGAGCGATGCAACCTTCAATCCACGGTTCGCCTTTTTCAAAAACGAACACAACTCAGCCACAAGACTCGTTTCCAGCACACTTTGCAGGTCCAACAATGCGCCAGCCTGGGATCCGCAGAAGGGACTCTCGCAAAGAGTCTTAAACCCTTTCACAGTCGTCAACCGCGTCAACTCATTGCGCAACCGCTCAATCAGCAGTGGGAGCACTGTAGATTGAACTTCTTGCGCAGAGACACCGGTCAAATCCACAGTCTGCGCAAGGAGCGTCACAAGCGCCAGAATCGCACGTTCCTTGACTTCCACGTCCAAATCAGCCACATTCACGCGTGCAAACACAGTCTTGTACAGGCTTTGAATGTATTCAGTGGTTTTTGGGCTGGCAGGGGTGGATGGGACTTCCTCGACCACCATGGCGTCGTCCAAGTGGTTTGACGAGAATGGACGAATCACCTTGACCAATTCGACAGACACGACAAGCGCTTCGCTTGTGACTTTGAAGAACTTTCCAGAAATGGCAGCGACAATTGGTGGCACAAGATTTTGCAGGTATGGCGAAAAGATGGAAGGATGGTGCAGGGGAAGAGCCACTTTCAAGAAATCGAGCACTTCAATTTTCAAGTTGAGGTTGTTGATGGGTTTCGGGCCCTTTCCGTGCTTTTTCGCGGCCTCAGTGGTGGATGTGGCAAGAGAAGCTTCAATGGAAGCGACAAACTGGCCAAACGTGTCTTGAAGACCGCCTTCAAGAACGACAGCAAGTTCCCGAAGGAGAATGAATCCAGATTGACGAGTTGGGACTGATTTTCCATTCAGTTCCTTCGACAGCGTTTTGCTCAATTTTCCAACCAAGTTTTGCAAGAGAGTGGTAACTCTGCAGTGACAGTTTCATGGCACAGAAGCAAAAGTCGACGTCAGAATTTTTGCGCGCAGACTACCAACAAAGGGACTCACTGAATGCCTCTGACAGCCTTCTTTGCCGCTGCATTCCCAGCGCCACCAGAAACGCCATGCAGAGCTCCCACTTGACGAATCAATGTGATAAATGTTGCCAAAATCTCGACACGCACAGACTCTTCGCGCTCCTTGAACCGCTTCACGAGAGTGGGCGCAACATTGTCAAAGAAGGATTCGATCAATTCGGTACGTGTGCTGATGATGCTCGAAAGGGTTTTTGCACTGGCGCGACGCACTTTCCAGGACATGTCTTCGTCATCCGAATAACCCTCCTCGCTGGTAATTGCGAGCATTGAGAACTTATTTAGTGCAAAGCCAAGGTACAAGGGATGAATCTCAACTCGTCATCGCCCTCCTCATCCGCATCTTCATCCATCTCATCGTCAGCATCGGCATCCTGCTCCATTTCTTCATCTTCATCATCGTCATTGTCTTCGCCGTCATCGTAGTTTGGGTCGTGCTTCAGGTATTCCAGGGAGACTTTTGTGATTTCTGGAATATGAGCGCTGATTTCCGTGGGGCATCGCACAATGAAGGATTCGAATGTCTTTTGATCAAGCAAGACCGTGAGTTAAAACAAATGATCGAATCAAAATGCAAAAAGGTAAAATTACAAGTGCACACCTGGAAACATGCCTCGCGCAACTCGTCATTGTCGAACGCCACGTACGCGATAAGAAGTGGAAGAAGAGTGTCCACGTAGTTCCCCACGCGTCGAGCGCTGAACCGGCTGCGCGCATAAAAAATGAACCGTTGAGTACAGACCGCGCTGTCAACAGATGTACGAAAAACAAGACTCGGCAAAGCCAAGGTGAAAAGACGCCAAAAAAACTATCCACTCACGCAAGAGTTCCAATCAGCCCAACAAACGTTTTCAACCGATCGTAATCCTCCGCGCCTTCCTTCTCTTTCATTTCTGTGACAGTCTTGTGCATGAGCGCATCAAACAACTCGTCGCTTTCATGCACAACCAAATTTCCAAACGCGGCGACGGTGCGCTTTCGAATCGCGGGACGTGGGTTGCTGAGGTATGGAAAGAGAGCGTCTTGAATTTGGCGAGTGAAGGAAGATTGGTTCGATGGGTCTGCTGAATGTTCGGCAAGCATGGATCCAAAACGGACAGTAATCTCCGAAAGAATGTCGATGGTGTCAAAGTGGACAGCAGTTGGATTCTTGTGAGAGAGATATGAGTGAGCTTGGCGCAGACGATGAAATAAAATGGAAAATCAGAAATACCATCAGAAGAGCAATAAGTTTCGGCACCAGTCGTTTGACCATGTTTGTTGCCGCATTGGAGTTTGCAGGCACTTGCGCAACAACTGTCTTCATTCCGATGGCACCAATGTCACGTAAATCGTCCTTTTTGTGGACAAGCAGATCGCACAGCCGGTCAACAACTTCGAGAACGGTCGCGTCTCTTCCTTTGCGCACGAGTGGTGCGAGGCTACGTTTAATTTGAAATTAAAGCGGGGTCAGTTGGCGAATTCGAATTGAACAAAGAGTTACATCTTCACGGCCAAGTTCTGCACCTCTCCGTTGGTGTCATCGAGCGCCTTGACGACGGCCGCCACAAACTTTCTCTCTGTCACTTCATCGAAGGGGGCGCCTTCCTTGGACAGCTCATTGGACAGGTCGGAGAGGGCCATGAAACGCAGATCGCTGTCCGCGTGTTTGAGCTACAGTTGGAACTATGAGTCCGAAAGCGTGCGTCGATGACATGCATTCACGGATACCTTGTCGAGCAGCCCTGCAACTTGGTATGCTGATGCGGACATGGTATTATTTACTTTTACTTTTATTGACATACTGGAAATACGTAAATTCTGCTCAGCCGAGGCAGCCAGCGAGGCTGAATTCGTGTTGTCTTTTGCTGACGGTGACACAAGCAAGCATCCCAACCGGACTGCCCTTGCGTTTCATAAGGCAGCGTGTTTGATTTGGAAGATGGCTGGAGCTGGCGATGTTCGTGAGGATGATGACATAGATGATGATGGAATGAATGTCGACACTCGCTTAGCAATGGTGGCGAACAGACTGCGGAACCTGTAAGGATGACTTCTAGGGGTTTGGGAAGAGTGAATAAAGCAGGGTTCAGAATGTAAGTTATAACAGTGCCAAAACGTGACAAGAAAATTGTGCGTGGTTACTGACTTTCACTCCAATCGCGCTCATGCATGAGCGATGCAAGTCTGCACTTGAACAGGCTAGTTACATTTTAGGTGAAAACGAAATATATTTCACGTTCAAAATGGTGCTCATCCACACTGTCGCATTCACGCAACTGGAGACAGCCACCGACGCACAGATCGAAGCCGCATCAGCCGCACTCTCTGCACTCGCGCAGTCGATCGAGAGCGTCGAGAAGGTTTATTTCGGACGCACTTTTACTACACAGCGTGCGAAGGGATACACGCACCAGTTGGTTGTGCATCTGCGTGGGAAGGATGATCTGGACGTATATGCCAAGCATCCAGAGCATGGTATATTATTTTTATTTTATTTTATTTTATTTTGTTTGGATCTCACACAACGCAGTGAGCGTTATCCAGAACCACATGGTCCGTATCTTTGACACGGCAAATGCATTGGCGATGGACTTTGAATGCTGATTCGTTGTGCGAGAGAAAGAGTCGCGCGTGATCTGTGACCTTTTCAAGCGAGTGTCCATTGCAACTGTTGGACGCAATAAAAAGTTGAACCAATTTGTGATCGCTCAAATTATCTCTGATTGAAATGGGGTTACTCAAGATATTTAGCGCGTCGCCGTACATTAGTTGTGACGAATCTGTCTTGATCAATGTTCGGATTCGTGACAGCAAAATTTTTCTTTTCTTTGTCCAACCGATCTTCCCAAAAAAAGGCCAGACCAAAATCCCTGTTCTAATACACAGAAAGTCATGCAGGACCATCCACTGCCGCAACCACCTGAACCAGTGGTGGGCTCTGGCGAGCCTACACTTGCACCAAGGCAACCGTCAGCCTTTTCGCAGAAAGTGTGGGCTCGAAGAGTACCTTGCGACATGTGCCGAACCAAGAGGGTAAAAACCCAACGCTGCCCTGCTGTGAAATACACCTTCTGACACCATTTTAACACCTCGTTCGTTACAGATCCGGTGCGACATTGAGAAACCCAGCTGTGGGTTCTGTCGGCGGCGAGAGATTCGCTGCGTGTACTCTGACAGGAAGACTACCTACACCAAAAGGAAGCATATGGAGTCACGGCAGCTGGAATCCAGCAATGCATCGCTTCATTACGCCTTTCCGGGGTTGGATATGCAGCCACAGTCACAAGACACGGGTAGGGGAATCAAGGCCGACAATGCCAAGCCTGTCACGGCCCTTTCAGAAACAGAGCCATCCACATCAGCATCGCTGTCATCGGTGCACACGGCATTCTCAGCACACCTTCCTCCCCTGCATGCACCATCATACAACACCCTAGCCGGTACCCAGCTTGACCCTGTCCAGCAACAGCAACAGCAGCATGGCCCAGTATACCTGATGAACTATATACCCACTCCCGCACTGCATCCCTATTATTATTACCCACCCTCCACCAACAACACCTTCGATTGGCCCAAGCATCCTCATTCGATCGTCAGTTCGTGTAACCCTAATATGCAAAATGTTATTCAAACAACAGCCACTTCTTATCCAACGGACATTCTGCAAGTACCCGCTGCTTCTAAACCGCGTTCCAGTGGACCGAGTGCCATCCCACCCGCCGCCGAGTCGCGCTCAGACCGCAGTAACCCACATCCGGCGTTCCCAGTTGAACCTGTCCAAGAAACGCTGAGACTCCAATGCCGCATTTTATCCACGCTTCTCGACACATTAAGGAAGGAGCAAGAGTCTCAGTCTGAGGTGCACCGCGAGAATCTTGCGAAAGCCGTGCATCTCGTTCAGCGTCTGTCTGTGTTTACGAGTTCAAACCAAATCTCACGTGATGATGCGATTGAACTCAGCCGAGATTTGGATCACGTTGTTGTGGAGCTTGGCTGGGAGGATGGGAGTGAGGGTGGGGATGGGGAGGAAGACCCTCTCTGTGATGAGAGTGGGGGGGGGTTGGAGTGTGGGTTGGAGCAGCTGAGGTTGCTGGTGTCGCGGTGGTTGGACTGACACGCTTTATTTATTTTAAACTTAATGCTGTCCTGTTTGTTTATACATGCGTAATAAAAAGGTTGCCCTGTTTTCATGAGCATAAAATTTTGGGATTACAAATGGTTTATTTTTATTCTTTGAGTTAAAATAAAATTGCCGGTAAGCAGAAACTAAAAACGAAAATAAAATTAAAATTTTTAAACGAAATCAGTGTCGAGTCGACCAACACCCTCCGTCCAAGTGTCCCCAAACAATATGTCCGAATCCATGCAACCTGTCTCGAATGCATCCCATACAAACCATCCGATTCCGTCGCAGTTATGTTCAGAGTGCGCCAGTGTGCGGCGGCTCAACGAACCAAAGCACCTGTGCACTCGATGCACTGCCACTGACACAACACACGCAAACTCAAGCGGGATGAATGTCAGCGCCATGCCGTCCATGTTGCCGCATGTTGAAAGTGGGTGTTTGTTTTACCGGGGGGTGCTTATTTTAAACCCACCAGGACACTAATCTGTTTTCATGACTCCCCCCAGTCTCCACAGCCCCTCCACTCGCACCTCTCCATATCCTGAAGCCCACATCCTTGAGCGAGCCGCAGCTGGCGACACTTCCGGCACTCAAAATCATTCCGCAAAGCCAGCAGTCGTACATTGGGAAATTGCCGCATCTCCATCGCTTCCAACCTGTTCAGCACCAGCAACAGCAGCAACAACAGCAACACTCTCAGCAAACAACAGCAACAGCGTCGTCACTGAATAAACCACGTCCACGGCATCTGATGAAACTGCCCGAGAAGAACAACTTGAACCCGTGTGTTGGATGCAAGAGTCATAAAAAGAGGTAAAAACCAAGTTCTTGAACGTTTTCAACAATGTCTGGAACTTCAGACCTCTTTTTCATTTCTTTTCACGCACTATCTTTTGTTTTCTAAACAATCCATTGAACAGATGTGATGGTGCCCGTCCCATGTGCGGGTACTGCGCCAAGCGACGCAACGTGTCTGAATGCGTGTATCCGTCGTCTGTAAAGCGGAAATCGGACTCTTCACCTGCAAGTGAAACTGCCCCGTCACCGAAAAGGAATCAAATTGAGTCGATCCAAAAGCAACCTTATCGATCTGGACAAACTCATTGCGCGCAATCTGGCGGAGTCACGAATCATTATCATCACTCGCAGCAGCATATTCATCAGCGAGGTCTGCGTACACCGAATCAATGCCACGAATATCATGAACCACAGCAGCGATGGAATGTGCATCAATCGAATGTGTGCATACCAGCAGTTACACACATTGCTCCTGACACTGTACCATCTTTGGAGAAGGAGCAGTCAATACGAAAATCAAATTCGTCATCATCTTGGATGAGGAACGTGTTGCTCCACTCAGACGATGAAGAAGACGCAGTGGTGGGAGGTGCTGCGTCTGCGCCTCGTGCCGCCGAGTGCTGCTTGTGAATTATTAGTGATACATGAATACTTGTTGGTGAACATGTTTTATAAAATGCTTGTTTTGATGATGCCATCAATTTTTTACGTAAACTGTTTTTTTCTATCTCAAACGCGTTACGAACCGACAGCATGAGTGAGTAGATATGCAAGGAAGCGAGTGCCGACTGATGAGGACGTGGCTGGGAGTGAGAGTGCTGGCAGTGCTGAGTGAGGGATGGACAGCAGCAACAGCAGAGAAGCAGACAACGGCAACGGAAGCAGAGACCGAGTCTCCAAAAGCGGCTTGCGGGTCCAGTCCAATTAATAAGGACGGCCGCCGCTTTTTGAATCCGTCTTTTATGTTGTGACAATCAAAAACAAATTTTGCAGGTGTTTGTGACAAACGCTGGTGTTCACTTCAAATAAATTGCAAGGATTATCCGCTCCGATTCACACCACAACTACCGACGATCCAACCAACCTACATCAACACACATACACAAAAAACCCTATGAGTGAGTTTATCGTTGCCCGCGGGAGCTCTTCTGACGCCGTCCCGGCTGCCCAACCAGACATCCAAGAGGACATTGGCCATGCAGCTGCCGACAACACGGGTGAATTCGGGGCCATCCATCCAGTCTCCATCATTGCCAAATCTGTCAGTGTCAGGGTTAAGAGCAAGGCTGCAGAGGACTCGGAAGGTGTTCGGTCGATTCTGAATAATGTATCGTTGCATGTGCCGTCGGGTCAAGTCATGGCGATCATGGTATTTTTGTGCACCTTCTCTCTCTCGGCAAATCCGCTGAACAAATCAAATAACGTTAGGGTGGATCCGGGAGCGGTAAGACAACGCTACTCAACACGCTTGCAGGAAGACCCGTCGGAACCGTCTCGGGCGAAATCCTATTCAACGGCGAATCCCCACGCAAATACCACAACTCTGGAATGGTGGCCTATGTCACGCAGCAGGATAACCTTCTTCCATATGTCACGGTGCGCGAAACGTTGCGGTATGCGGCAAGGCTGCGGTTACCAAGGACGATGCCGCTGTCGAAAAAGTACGAGCTTGTCGAGAGTGTTATTTTAGAGCTTGGACTGAAGGAGTGCGCAGACACGTTTGTGGGCGATGAGTGGCGCAAGGGCATCTCTGGTGGCGAGAAGCGGCGCGTCTCGTGAGTGTGTCACGTGATTGATTACAAATCATTGATTACTAATCAACCCCACACATACGCACACACATGCACACATACGCAGTGTGGGAGTGCAGCTGATGTTAAACCCAAGCGTTATTTTCATGGACGAACCAACAACAGGCCTGGACTCTTTCTCAGCACGATCCCTGATCGAAACGCTCGTATCGCTTGCGCACAAACGCAACCGCACAATTGTGCTCTCAATCCACCAACCACGTTCCGACATTTTCGGCTGCTTTGACCAAATTGCGCTCCTCGCGCGTGGCGGACGTCTCGCATACTTTGGGTCACCTCGCGGCAGCATCCGGTTCCTAGACAGTATCGGTTTCCCAGTCACGCAGGACATGAATGGAGCTGATTTTATCGTGGATGCTGTTGCGATTGATGATCGAAATGATGCTCGTGAGGCAGAGACGCGAGCGAATGTGGATACCATTGTTGCAGCGTGGGAACAGAGGGTTGCTGGGCAGCATGGGATTGAGTATAAAGTGTCAAAATCGTCGCTTGCGTACAAGGCAGCTGATGGTGTCGCCGACTCGGCGGATGATGGTGACACGGTCGGCTTCAATTCGCGTGTGCAAGGGGCTGGAGTTGTTGAGCAGATTTCGGTGCTGTCGAAACGGATGGTTGTGAACATGTGGGAGGATCGACTGACGCTGTGGGGATCTGTGCTGGAAGTTATTTTGATGGGTGTTGTGATTGGCGTCATATTCTGGTTGCCGGATCAGGAGCCTACGGGAATGTACAACAGGAAGTCGGCTTTGTACATTTGCACGGCCATGCAAAACTACCTGGGTTTGATGTTCATGATATATAAGCTGACTCTGGAGTGAGTGCTTTATTGTCTTGATTTGTTCTCCGTGCTGACTCTTACCCGTTGCAGTATGCAAGTGTTTGACAAGGAGCGAGGCGACAAAATGTATAGCGTTGGCGCGTACCTCGTCTCGTGGATTTCGGTCAACTTCACACTATACGGCCTTCTCTCGGTCCTCTTCTCCATCTTTGTGGTGAGCAGACCTTCGCTTCTTTGAAGACAACATCTCTGATGGCTTCACTTTTGCGTCCAGTACTTCATGTGCGGTATGCGCAAAGACGACCTCGGCTACCATTTTGGCATGTTTTGCTTGAATTCAATCCTGCAGCAGTGGATCACGATGGCCTTCTCGTTTGTCTGTGTTGCGTTTGCGCGCGACTTTGCGACGTCCTCGCTGATTGGAAGTGAGTTGCTGCCCTCTTGGGACAATATTACCACGCGATATTGACTCTTCCTCATTTTGCTCCAGACTCTGTCTTTACATTCCTCAGTCTCTCGTCCGGCTTTTTTATCCCCGAAACAGCCATCCCCGTCTACATTCGCTGGTTCGAACACATTTCCTACGTCACTTACGGCCTCAGACTCTACATCTCGAACGAATTCCACGACCACATTTACGAATGCTCGTCTCTGCCAAATATTCCCGAGGCAAGAGCTGCATGCGATGGAGACAACCTCATCACAGCCACTGGATTCACGCCTGATATCCGTGTCCCACTTATTGGCCTCTTTTCGCTGTTGGCGGGGAAAATTTTTATCACTGCTGTCGTGCTTTCCTTCTTCCCTGCTGGAGGTGATAAACAAGCTGGCGCTGTTTCTGAAAAAAAGGACAAGAACAAAACGAAAGCTACCCCGGAGACTTCTCTGGCTATCGAAACTGCGCATAAACCTCCTGCTTTCGCTCTTGAGCTGCGTGACTTGAACTTGGACTTTGAAGTGAAACGGCAACCGCTCATTACGACAAGCGGCGCGCCGAGTAAAACCAAAAATATTTTAAAGTGCGTGAATGCGACTTTCCCGCCAGGTAAATTAACGGCGATTTTAGGCGCTTCCGGCGCCGGAAAGAGTACATTGTTACACTTGTTGCATGCGCGGTCTTCAAATCTTCCATCGCACATTCAAGCTGTTAAAACGGGTTCTATTCTGCATAATTCCGTTGAATTTGACAAAACTGCAATCAACGCTTGTACAGCCAGTGTTCGACAGGATGATTCGCATTTATTGCCGGCTTTAACTGCACGCGAGACGCTTGTCTATGCGGCGTTGTTGAGGCTACCGAGTGCGTTGTCAAAGCAGCAAAAAATTCAGAGGGCTGAGGAAGTGCTGGTGGAGTTGGGGTTGAAAGAGTGTGCGAATACGGTTGTTGGTGGGGATGGCGTGAAGGGTTTGTCGGGCGGTGAAAAGAGAAGGTTGTCGGTTGGGTTGGCGATGTTGATGGATCCTTCTATTCTGCTGTTGGATGAACCCACATCTGTAAGTTTGCCTTATACTGTCTGTTCTTATTTTGAGTGTGATTAGTGAACTTTTTTCTGTCATAGGGACTGGATGCGTCTTCTGCTCGAAACATGATGATCACGCTCAAGGGTATTGCGGCGCAAGGACGTACCGTAATTTGCACGATCCACCAACCGAGATCCGACATTTTCCCATTACTCGACCGCGTCCTTCTTTTAGCGCGCGGCGGTCGAGTCGTGTACCAAGGGCTCGGAAGCTCCATGATCCCGTACTTTACCTCGCTCAACCATAACATGCCCTTCCTGACAAACCCGGCTGACTTTGCGTTGGATATATCTTCAGTGGACTTGCGATCGACTGAAAGTGAAACTTCAACGCGTGCTCGTGTGGATGGATTGATTGAGTCGTGGAAATCGAGAGTAGGAAATGAACCAGGAAGTTCTGCCATTGCAAGCGACAACTTGCCATCAGGCGAAGATACTGTGAAACGCGTGCTTGCGCTGTCTGGATTGAAACGACTCTCGACAACCGATTCGCTGCCCATTCTCATTTCGAGAAGTTTCTTGAACTTGAGAAGGCAGCCGGGTCTCTTGGCAGCGCGGATCATGAATGAGGTTGCGTTTGGAGTTATTTTCACGCTTTATTTTGCAAAGATTGCGAATAACCAGGCGGGTGTGATTAGTCGAATTGGTTTGTTGGTGAGTGGTTTTTGAATGCGTTTGATAGTTATTCCCCTCTCATCTTGTTTTTTTTATAGCAACAAACTGGGTCCATCATCTTTATCGGAATGCTCAACTGCATCGCGGTGTTTCCGCAGGAGCTGCTACTGTTTCGGTTCGAGCATCAGGACGGAACAACGACCGTTGAAAACTTTTTCCTTACGTACACAATCAACGAGCTACCTTTCGGTGAGTTGTCTTCCAAATCTTGTTTTCGTGAAGGAGCATTGCACTTACTCAAATTCAACCTTAGAAATTGTTGGTGCCGTCATCTATGGACTCCTTGCCACATACGCCATGGGGCTAGCCTTGCACCCAGTCCACATGATCATCATGGCGTTTGTCTGCGTGTTTGTTGGAGAATCCATCGGAATCGGGTTCTGCACGCTCTTCTCCAAGCCCGGCTTCTCTGTCCAACTCATGAGCGCCGTCATCTCCGTCTTTAGCCAAACCCAAGGCTTCCTCAGCGTCAACATGCCATCCTTTGTCAACTGGATCAACTACATTTCCGTGCTGCGATACATGGCGCGTATTTTAGCTTCGGAAGAGTTTACATCCACTCGCGTGTATGACTGTGAACCTGGGTTGCCGTGTCAGTATCCGAGCGGAGATGCAGTGTTGCGGTTGTTGAATTTTCCGGCGTCGGATCGGGATTTGATGTTGAATTATGTTGGGTTGGCGGTTTGTGTGGTGATGTACCGTGTGATTGCTTATGCGGTTATGAAGCGGCAGTTACCGTGATGTGTAGTTACTACTTATCAGATAGATTATAGGTTCTGTTCCAAGTGAGAACAATTTTGGCCATGGAAATGATGATATCTTGCGGACAATAAAAAGTGCGTCCTAATGCGTGCCTTCTTTATGAAGCTTCTTGGATCGTTTATTACCTGAACTCGTTATTGCTCTTTTTAATACAGCCTCAACAAAGACTTCAATCCCACGCGGGCGCCAGTCCAGTACCCCCACCAGCAACCCCACCAACCGGTGCTACTGCCACAGCAGACTTTTCAAAATCATCCACGTTAATCGATTTTACAACCGTACCCCTTGGTACCGCCGATGCAGCCGTTTTCGTGAGCTTGGATTTGCTGCTTTGCTGACGCGTTGGATCAATCACAGCCACGACACCAGACCGCAGCTGTTCTTCCTGTTTGTCGACCATTTTTTCGTGTTTTGTTTTTGCGGCGGATATGGCTGGGTTTTCTGCGGTTGTTGCAGAGTGAGTTGTTGCGGAGGAAGGCGTTGAAGATTTGAATGAACTTAAAAAGAATCCGTCGCCAGATGATTTTTTTTGAGGTGTTTCGATTGGTTTGGGGACGGTTGGTTTAGTAGCAGTTGTTGGTGTGTTTGTCTTTAGCTTTTGCGGATTCGGTTTTGACGTTGTTGCAGTTGATGAAGCGGAGGAGACTTTGCTTGCGGGTTTGACCATGCGATCATGTGGCTTTATCGGGCGATCGGGCGCATTGCTCAATGGTTTTGAAACCTTGATCTTTTTCGCAACTTTCGATGCTTTTGTGTCGTCATCCTTTTCCAAAGCGCGCTTCACCCGCTTCTCACTGACAGGCACTTTCTCCGCAACGACAGCATCATCGCTCTCGTCCCCTCCATTCGTCTGCTGCTCCCTGAGAACTTTCTGCTTCTCCACCCACCCACTCTCCTTCCTCTTTTCGCGCCTCTCCAAAAACTTGGCATCAAACCTCACGCCATCCAACACCTTCAACGCGTTCCCACAAGACTGTACAACAGCTTCCTTGTACCCTTCCACATCAACAACAAGGTTCCCTTTCAGATTCAAGTTCATGAGTGTTGCGTTTGGAGCGAGGAATGCGAGTGCGGTTGTTAGATCGGAGATTGTGGTGAATTGGATCAAGTTTGAGCCCAAGTCGAGAGTTTTCACGGCGGGGAGGGAGTGCGTGGTTGTTTGCTTTGGGGCTGGTTTATTTGATGTTGGCTTTTTTGGGGCCAAGGGGGCGCGAGGGAGTGTTGAGAGTTTGTTGTGGCTGAGACGCAGTTCTTGGATTTGTGGGGCCGGAATCATGAACACTGGGTACTCTGTGAGACTGTTGTTTGAGACGGACAGTTTTTTGAGGTGTGGTAAATGTGGGAAGGGTTTTGGAAGAGCAGTGAGTTTGTTGTGCGAGAGGACGAGAGTGTTGAGGTTTGCGGCGAGGGGGGTCAGATCAGGTAATGCGGCGATTGCGTTGTTGTTGAGGATGAGGGCTTTCAGGTTGGTGAAATTACGGATTCCTGAGATGGATGTGATGTTGTTGTGGGAGAGGTTGAGGATCTGTGGGCGATGTGCTCAGCGTGAGAGGGAATAACCATCAGGACAATGTAAAGCTGACCTGCAGAGACGGACAGTTTTCTAGCCCAGCTAACGAAGTCAGACTGTTATTTGACAGGTTGATCCAAGTCAGGTTGAGGAATGCAAAAGGGCCGAGTGCCGCGTTCGACAGCTTGTTGACGCTGAGATCGAGTTTACGCAGCGTCTCGGATGCCGCAGACACGTCCCCGATCTGGGTCAAGTCCATGTCCGAGCAGTCGGCGCTTGGGGCCTTGGCTGCCTCTTCGTTGAGAGTGAGAACTGCCATTTTCTGGTCCGGTAAAAAAGAAAGAAAGTACGGTGAAAAATAAAGGGGTTTCTTTCTTTTTTCCTTTAACAGCCCTTCTATCTCATGTTCCAAGTTGAGAGATACGGGGAGGAGAAGCGAGTTACAAGCACCGCGAAAGACACGGCCAAGAGCAGCATCAAGACCCACAGAGATGCGAAAGAAGGAGGCGAGAGTGAGAGGACCACCACGAGCGCAAAGGGCCCATCCTGGCGAGACATCAAGAGCAAGAAGAAGAGATGGGCTGAGGATATTGAGCGCGAGATGGACGCTAAACGTGGGGAGTCTGCTAGTGTCCAGACAGACAAGCATCCACACCAGAGCGACACCAACAACGTGACCGAGAAACACTCCAAAAAACGGACTCGTGGTGGCGCAAAGAACAGAGAAAAGAGGGCAAAGTTGGTCGCTGACTCGGAACCAATCGTCGAAGCAGTTTCGATTTCAGCTCCTGAGGAAGACCGCACTGAACCGCAAGTGGAGATTGATCCCGAGATGGATCCAAATTCTGCCCTGGACAATTCAGCCATGATGGAATCAGACTCTCCAAATGCAGATGAAAGCGGTGAACAGAATGTCGAAGTTGAGGAAGACGCGG
Source organism: Chytriomyces cf. hyalinus JEL632 (assembly GCA_025435555.1). NCBI lineage: Eukaryota > Fungi > Chytridiomycota > Chytridiomycetes > Chytridiales > Chytriomycetaceae > Chytriomyces > Chytriomyces cf. hyalinus JEL632. The sequence continues at coordinate 224,594 of JAIWWG010000037.1, read as the reverse complement.
AACCTGCCGTAACTGCACCGGAGTCCGTTGCACTGAAATCTCCCTCGAAACTAGTTCAGCCCAGCTTGAAATCACAAGGTCTACCGCACTGGTTGGCAAATCCCATCCGTATCCCTTCAACCCTATTATCAAAGACTGAAGCTTCAAGCATCGCGAACTCAAATTACAACCTTTCGAAACACACTCAGGCGCGACTCTCAACTCAAGGCATTGACCATCTCTTCCCTGTCCAGCAAGCCGTGCTTCCACGACTCCTTCTTTCGCGGTTTTCATCGTCACCCCGAACTCCACCAGGAGATTTGCTTGTATCCTCAGCCACTGGATCTGGAAAAACGTTGGCATATGTTCTCCCGATCCTCGAATACCTGATTTCCGGAACCTCTTCAATGTCTTCTTCTTCTGCCGCATATTCAAATATGGGTCGAGTTATACCCCGCCTGCGTGCCCTGATTGTCGTTCCCACGCGCGATTTGGCAGTGCAAGTCAAAACCACGTTCGAACAAGTTTCAAAAGGCAGTCAACTTCGAATTGGCGTTGTTACTGGGTCCATTAGTTTTCATGCGGAGCAGGAAATGCTTGTGGAGACGATTAATGGACAGTTTGGGGGCAGTCGCGATGTTGCGACTGAAAATGCGGTTCAGATGGGGGAGCAGTTGCAGCAGTGCTCGAGTAAAGCGGATATTGTTGTTGCTACACCGGGTAGGCTGACGGATCATTTGAAGGGGACGCCGGGCTTTACCTTGCGGCATTTGAGATTTCTGGTATTGGACGAGGTAGTTGCGTTCTTCTTCGCTGTCGATGTTATATGCGCTGAATCGGCTTTATTTCGCATGATGTTCAGGCGGACAGATTATTGGTGCAAGATTATCATGGATGGCTGAACCTTGTTCTGAATGCAGTGAAATCGGACGCACCAACTGCCGAATATGGCGCATCAGGGATGGACGGCGAGAGCGCTATTGCGGCTCATTACAAAAACCGTTATGACCGATACCTTTCAAGTGGTTGTGTTGCTCCAGTGGAACCAAATGATGACACTGAATGTGGGAAACTGTGGACTCAACGCGGGCTTCAGATGGATAACCTTCACGCGCCTCTGCATAATGTATTGTCGCTACGGCATGAGCATATTCAGAAGCTGGATGACGATAATATTCGAATTGCGAAAAGTGGATCTTATTTGCTCCGTCATCATACGCCACTGCAAAAACTCCTCTTCTCTGCAACACTGACGCGAAATCCCGAAAAGATTGCAGCACTCCAATTGGTCAACCCCACGTATATTGCAGTTTCGAACGCCATCTCAATGCTGGACGAAGAAACACCCCTCGAAGGTCAAGACCGCGACGATGAAACCGAGAAATTCACGGCCCCGCCCACGTTGAAGGAGCACATGATTGTCGTGCCTGCAACATCGTCGAAACCGTTGATTCTGATGCATATCCTGTTCAACCTCAATTTGCGGGGACTGTTGATATTCACACGGAGTGTCGAAAGTGCGCATCGTCTTGCCTCGTTGATTGGATCTGTCGCAGCCATTCAGGCAACCAACGAACCATCCGCAAGTAGGGTTACTGCGCAAGCGATTACCAGCGACCTTGGCACTCAGGAACGAAAACGCGCGATTGCAAGTTTCAAGGCCGGGAACGTGTCGTGTCTTGTTGCGTCTGATGTGATGGCACGTGGAATGGATTTGGGAGAAAGTGTGCTTGGAGTTGTCAATTATGATGTACCTACTGGAGCAGGCGGGAGTGGGGAGGCGGGGGACGGTGGCGGAGGTGTTAAGACGTATGTTCATCGTGTTGGGAGAACTGCCCGTGCAGGTAGAGACGGTCAGGCATGGAGTCTTGTTGAGGAAAGAGAGGCAAGGTGGTTTAAGAAGGATGTGTTGGCTGGTGTACGGCGAGTAGGGGGTGAGAAGGGTGTATTGAGGGTTAAAGTTGGTGTGGAGGATGTTGGAGAGGAGTTGAAGGCAGCGTATGGAACTGCGTTGGGTCAATTAGCTGCGCTTGTGAAGGGTCCGGGACGATAGATTCGCGCAATGAATATTTTTGGAAAGCACTCATTTGGCAGCAGGGCGCGTTAATAAAAATGTTTCCGTCGAAAGAGTTTCGAAAGTGAGGCTGCGATGAACAGTGGCTAATACATATACGCAGGCAAGAAATGCAAGTACAACCTCTTGAGAATGATTTCGCGGTCTCGGATGGTCTGTGCGTGTACGGGTGTCTATTTGCAAAAAGTCACTCCGACAGATTTTTTCATGAAACATGGACGAAATTGCCCCACAACAGCCTGTTCCTCCAACGGTTCCCCCCACCACTTCTACAACAGTGCTTGTGTTCTCCAAAACCACGGCATCTTGACATGATTAAATCCATTATGGATTCACGTGCATCTAAGAAGAGGCTCCGACGAAATACCGCTATACGAATAGTGGTTGGTGCGCAAAATGAACTGCCGGTGCACATTCCTTTAGATGACATGACCAAGCATCCCAATCACACTGCCCTTGCTTTCCATAAGGCGGCATGTTTAATTTGGAACATGGCGGGAGCTGGTGATGTTATGGAGAATGTCTGCTTTACAATTCACGAAGCTGCAATTCACAAAGTATCTGCAAGTTTGGTTACTGCGCAAGCTATTACCAATGAAGTTGGTGCTCAGGAACGAAAACGCGTGATTGCAAGTTTCAGGGCTGGGAGCGTGTCTTGTCTTGTGGCCTGTGACGCCATGCCCACGCGGAATAGAGTAGGGAGAAAGCAGATGCGGAGTCGTTAGATATGATTTACCTACAGGCTCAGGCGGGATCGGACTCATTTTGGTAGCAGTGCACGTTAATGAAAATGTTGACACTCAAAGAGTTTCGAAAGTGCGGCTGCGAAAAAAGTGGCTGTTGCTTGTACTCACGCAAGAAATGGGAGCGCACACTCTTGTGTATGATTTCTAGGATAGTCTTTATGCACACGCTTGTCTGTTTTCAAAGGCCTGGTTTCAGGTACTTTCCCACCTTAGGTTTTCTTGCTGGTCGGATTTCCACTCCAAGAATATATTTTTTTGAGTCTAAAAAATGGACGTGGCAGTGTATGTGTCGGAAGCACGCGAATAAACACACGCACGGCGTATTTCGGCAAACGCGCGCGCAAGAACGCAGCTAGGCCCTCTAGCTGGATGTCAGAATCAATTCGAACAGCGGCCATTCCCGCGCATGTTAGCCTCTACAACCCCGGAAAATGCGCACAAACTTCGAACGTGGACACTTTTGCGCCTTTCCGTCCAAAAGAATCTGCAATGCGATCTGCGAAATAGTAGTTGCAGTTGGCGTCTCCTGTCAAAAGATCCCCCGTGCGGAAATAACAGTCTCCATCCTTGAACAAGTCGGTGATCACTTTTTTGGAAGTAGCCAGTACCCTCTTGATCAACGATCCTTTTGAAATCATTGCAATAAGTTCCCCCGGCTTGCACACCACGCAACGACCGTGCTTGTCTCAAAGCGGTACTTCGGGAATGTGGTCAATCTTGACGAGGTAAATCAGGATGATCGTTTGAAAGAAAAGGCCCAGCCTTCCTACTGCGCCGATACCGTTGGTTCCGGTTTGGTGGTTCACCATTTACGCGTTTCCTTCAGTTGACCCGTAGAATTCGCAGATTTCGGGGATGTTGAAGCGTGTTTTGAAGCTGGGCCATACGTCTGGGCGTAGGCCGTTTCCCATTGCGATGCAGATTGTCCGATGGAGATTCCGGTGTCTCTCCTTTGTACAAGACGGCTGTTACCTTGTACTCGATACACTCATTGAGAAACTTTGTGGAAGAGTATTTGGGTGAGACTGCCAACGTGCACCCGTCCATCATTGTTGATCCCCAACCAACCAACGTTCCATTCAAGTGGTCCATTGGCGGGCAGCAGTAAATTCGGCCATTGGAGGCAATGTTTGCGTAGCTGAAGAAATACGCGCTTGCGAGACGTAATCGTACGTAGTTCATGAGTGCGGGTTTAAGTTTTCCGGTTGTTCCCGAAGTGTAAATGAGCATAGCGACGTCTGTTACTTTTACAACGGATTGCATGGCGGTAGATGGCTCGGCGTTGCTCATGGTGGTGTAAATGGCGTGTTTGAATGGATTGGGGTTTTGAGGGTTCAGGACAAACACGTTCATGGTTTTCCAATCTTTAAAACTGGTTTTGATCTCGGTCGAGTATTTTTCCGAGATGATGATGATGCATATGGGGTTCCCTGCAGAGATTGTACGTACAAGTGACGCGCCTTTTGTGTTGGTGTTGATGAAGGCTGCTGCGCCGATTTTGAAACATGCCATCCAAAAGATGATGAATTCTGGTGGGTTTTCAACCCTGAGTGCAACAATGGTTCCGTGCTTCACGCCTTGGGACAATAAAAAGTGGACGGCTTGTATTCAGTGTTTCTGTTGGTAATGAGTTCAAGTGTTCATTACCTTGGTTCAGCTGTCGTTAAGTGTATCTTGTTGTCGGTAGTGAGAACGAGCGCTTCCTTATTTGGAGCTGGCCTGACTGATAGCTCCCCGTCGGCAACTCACAAAACAGCTTCCCCAATAATTTGTGTATTCAACAACAACAGACTCTGAAGTACGAAACTAAACTATCTTGTAAATAAGCGACAGGAGAGTGGTGGGAACACTTCAAAAAAAAAACAATGAAAAGCACGCTTGAAACCACACTTGTTATTTGGTTTCGGACACAGACGGAGGATTGATTACTGCTGCTTGCATTCGGCTGGTTTCTCACCATCCGCACCAGCTCCACCTTCCTCATCATCATCGTCCTCATCATCGCCTCCGTCAAACTCGTCTTCATCGAATTCTGTCATTTCGAAAAAAGTTAGCTTTGTTTCAAACTAAAATAACACGCGTTCGCTCACCATCATATTCATCGTCGTCTTCGTACTGCAGAGCCTTTCCAGTGAACCAGTCAACGGCGTGGGGAATAATCTTCTCCTTGATGAGCTCTCCAATCTCGTAATCCATCTCCAACTTGGAATCAATGTCCTCATCGATGTCTTCGTCATCTTCAGTGGGTGGTTTAGGTGGGTTGAAGAAGGAGAAGAAGGTTGGCGCGGGGACAGTTTTCTTGACAGTGCGGGTCTTGTTGGTGGCTGCAATGGACAGAAATGGAGCAGACGTAAGAGGGAGTCCGAACATCAGGAATACCAAAAAATAACTCAACTCTTGTGGCGCTGAGTCTTGACTTCAACAGTCACACTCAGGTCCTTGTCCTCCTTCCACTCAATCTTGGCTCTATCAACAAAATAACATGTTGAGCCACTTTTACAAAACCCATCAACAGTCCAACTCAGCGTACCCTTCAGCGTGGTCGTAGACGACATCGCCGTAAGAAGTGTCGGGGGAGTTGATGAGGAAGTAAGTCTTTTCCAACTTTGAGTTAGAAAAGAATTCGTTTTCTGAGAAAAAGAATTCGAGTTTGAAGCCCTGTTTGCGCGATATGACGATCGTGGATGTTAGTCACCACATGAATATGCAATGAGTAATCGAGAGACACTCACTGGGTTGTCTGGCAAGTAAGCGTACTTGATGTTGACCAGCGCCTTCAGTGCCTCCTCATCCCGTTCAGTAATGAATTCGCTGATGGCGCTGTTGGTTTTCAAGGCAGTCAGCCAGAATTCGGGGATACCCTTTGTTGCCTTGCCCGATGGCTTTGATGCGGCCTTTGGTTTTTCCGATTTGACGCCCGATATGAAAAAAAAAGAGTGGGTAAGACAGGATAAACAACGCCACAGTTGCATATCGGTCGAACCTTCTCTTCCTCCTCCTCATCGTCTTCCTCGGGCTCACGGTGAGCTTCCGCGTCAGTTGGTTCGACATCTCCAGACACAATTTTCGCACGCTTTCATGTCCAAGTGCAGAATGAACAATCGCACAATTTAGTAACCCATGAATCGAGTTTTAATAGTGTTTTGAAGTCACCTGGTCGTACAATGGCTGATGCTGGGTCAAGTATTTCTTTTCGAGTGCAAGGACTTCTTCACGAAACTTTGCTTCCAACTCAGAGTGCTTGTCCTGTCAAACGAGATCATGTTATATTCTCTTCCACTTTGCGTAGAGGTGCTGGTCGAATTGAAAAAATGGTTCAACAAACCTGAATGTTCCGCAGGGCATCGACACGACGCTTCACATCGGCGGGGAGATCTGCAATGTACGAAGACGGTTTACCGACAAGTCCGTTGAGGCGTTGCTGTGGTTAAGTTGGTATGGAGCACAGTTAGTCAATGAGCGAGTAATCAGCGAGTGATGAGAGCCCATAAACAAGCATGCAGCACACATACAACAGAAGCCCACATACACACCTGGAGGGCACCAAGAACAGCTGGGTGTTGGAACACGCCGCTCAGTTTGTTACCTTTCGAGTCAAGATACGTTAACTGGACGGCATCTCTTGACAACGACAACGACATTTCACACACCTTGCACTTCAGTAATCTGAGACTGTTTGAACGAAGCCAGGTCCGGGTTAATGCACTTGCGAAGGACGTCAAACAAGAGCAGCCGCAGCCAAACTCACCATTTTTGGTTCCGATTTTATTTTATGTAAAAAAAAGCAAAAGATTCCACATAAAGATACCAACAAGTCAGTGTCGAGTCCATGCACGCTGTCAACGCCACGCGCATGTTTCGGACACATGTCCTGTTGTTCGGACTCACTTCAACGGTCCTGCGGTTTAACTCCGCAGTCTTTATTCCATTCCTATCCAGACGTTTCTCGGCCCTGACTCCCGCACAACCACCCTCCTCAACCGCACCTTCAGCAGTCCCACGACCCACGCAGCCAATCAAATCCGATCATAGACCCACACAAGCAATCAAAGCCGCTCCCAAGCAGCAAACCCTGTCCCTTGTGCACACATTCAACCAAGAATATCTTCCCGCTCTTTCCACATTCATGAACAAAGTGACGGGCTACGACTCGGTCGTTGAGCGCAAAATGCGCGTCGAAGCGAAGGGAAACCAGCTGAAGGACGCGTCTCGAAGCCTGGAAGACGCCAAGATCAAATACGAAGAAAGCATTGACGAGCGGCGGCGCTGTCAGAAGGAGATCAATTCTCTTTTGCAACGGAAGGATTCGTGGAGTAAGTTTTGCTTTTTTATTCATGAGTATTCTGAGTAACCACCCCTTTGTGTGCTTTGCAGTCGACCAGGATATTCTGCAGTTTACAACCTTGTACCGCAAAGATCATACCCTCGAAGCTAAAGAAACGGATACAAAGGTGGCATACAAGGCTGCTTCCGCGCAGTATGATACCATCAACACAGACTACTTGTCGCTGATTCGGGAGCGGTATATTGATGAGCAACTGTACAGTGACAAGGTTAGAAGACTGCTTCTGCCGAATTTCATCCATCCAACTTACATTCCTATTTTGCTAGATCCGAGCAGCAAGCGTGTACTGGACGATTCTCCACTTGTCCATTTTCTTAATCTTTAGTCTGGTTGGATGGGGCCTCAAAGTGCGGGACCGGGAAGTGTTGCTTGCTGGTGTAGAGGAGATTTTTGCAAAATCTTTTGCCACGCAGTCGCTGGAGAACGCAAATGCTGATTTCGCGAAATTGGTCGCGAAAGACGGTACTTTCGTTGCAGAGAGTTCAGCTGGTGCTGAATCAGTGGTAGCAGATGGGACTTCCACGCCTCATGAAAGCAATAGTAGAGAAGGGACATTTCTGTTTCGCGGCGCCACGACGTGGGTTGTAGATCGGTTGCGAATTCCAAGGGAGGACGCATCGTTTGTTGTGGGGCTGTGCTTGGGGGCGGCGGTTAGCTTTACCGTGTGCGTTGCTGGACTGCAGTACTGATCATACAAGAGTAATAAACTGATACAATGAGACGGAATAATTACGTTCCAAACTGCAGATGCGAAATGAGATTTCGAAACCTTTTCTCTCCTTCACCACACTTTTTCTTCCTAGAAATTTTAGACTCGCCCTAGACAGCCATGCAGCTCCTCCTCGTTCTCTCTTCCGTGGCTGCCATGGCACTTGCTCTGTGAGTCTCTCCAACCCGCATTCCCTCCTCTGGATGAGTGCCATTCGGTACTGGCTGTAGGGTTGAAGGGCTGAAACCGATCTGGCGGTAGTGCACTATCCAACAAAGTCTTGGTCGCTATGGATACAGCCGGAATTAGCCTGAATACCTTGAAAGTCCTCAACTCTGTCGGCGGCGGAATGGGGAAAACGAAGCCAGTGTCTCTCAACTACTCATTTACCCGAAATAATTTTCTAATGTGACACATTTCAAACGTTGCCTTCAGTCCTGCGTCATACGTTGCACCCGCTGCAACGACCCCATCCGTTGTTGCTGTTCCCGCTGTCCCTAGCTGCGCTACTCCCCCGGCTCCCAACAAAGTGACGCCACCTGCGGATGTGAAACCAACCACTGCCGCGTATGTTCCGCCCACCCCGCCAGCAAACTTGAAACCTACCACGGCGGCTGCGTATGTACCGCCTACTCCACCTGCTAACTTGAAAGCAACAACTGCTGCGTACGTACCGGCAACTCCACCTGCGAATTTGAAGCCAACTGTCGCCGCCTATGTGCCAGCTACCCCACCAGCAAACTTGAAACTTACAACCGCTGCTGCGTATGTACCACCGACTCCACCCGCAAACTTGAAGCCAACTGCAGCTGCCGCTTATGTTCCACCGACACCTCCAGCCAAAATCACCCCCACCCCTCCCGCCGACGTCAAGCCGACTACCGTTGCTGCATACGTTCCACCAACACCCCCAGCCAAAATCACTCCTGCTCCCCCAGCCGACGTCAAGCCAAATACTGTCGCTTACATCGCGCCAACGCCACATACCAATGTGGCGCCCAAGACAACGCAAGTGTACCCACCTGCAAATGTGAACCCAGTCACGAAAAAAAAGTGTGTTCCGAAGGTGGCTGCGCCGCCTGCACAGAACGCTCCAGCGCCGGTTGGGTCTGGTGGAAACGCGGCACCGAGTGAAGTGGTTTCTCAAACTGCTACCGCTAAGTATGAACCTGCTCCCACCTCGCGTGCGGCAGGATATGAACCAAAGACAACTGAGTTTTCTTCTGCTGCGCCAGTGACCGTTGCTTCAACTACTGAGTCGGATGAAGTTGTTTCCAAATCTGTTTCTTCTGCCGTTGTTGTCAGCACGATTGCTGCGTCAGTGGTGTCTTCCTCTGCGCCTGCGGTTAGTTCTACCACCAGCAGTGCTGCTGCCGTGAGCTCTGCAAGTACAACCGGATCTGTGGCTGCATCCACCACGTCAGTCGCGCCAACTACTGTAGCTGCTTCCACGGTTGCTAGTACAACGACCAGCAAGGGTATTATTGACATCAAGATTGGGTATGGAAACTAGGCGAAGAAAAGACATGAATGGCTTACCTTTTTTTTTGGAGGGGGGGTTGCGATTCATTTGGTTGTGTGATGTTTGGTGGACGTGTAGGGAAATAAACCATATGGCTTTTCGCTGTTGAAGAGATTTCTTGGTGTGCGTTTGTTGTTGAACTCTGTTGAGATGAACTCTGGATGAGCTGGATGATGGGGTGGTATGTATAGATGATGGTATGTGTACGGAGTAGGATGGTATGCATGGGTTGTGATGGGATGAGATGGTGTTACTGAGCATGGACAGACTGTTGAAGCCCAGGTTGGATCAAGAATTGCTGTTGGCACAGCGAATTTTAAAAAGTTGGGAAAAATGGTGTCGACCAGATCCAAGACAACAACGCCGCGAGCAACGCGATCCGGCGCCGCAACAACACCTGCAAAGAAGGGCAAGACATCCATCGCAAGTGGTAGTCAGGTACGGAAGACTATATTATCATAAACTGTACAAATGTACATCAACTGATGAAGTTGGTAACATGTGTTGACCATAGAATCAGAGCAAGAAGCGCTCGCGATCAGCAGATCCGGCGGTGGCTGCTGTTTCTACCGCTAAAAAGGGATCCAGGATCGCAGCTATGCGTGCGCGGGAGTCATTGCCTGGCACTTCGAAAAATGCAGCGGACTTGTCTGATCAGGATATGGCAACTCCTTCGGCTACTCCCTCAGTCGCTTCCAGGAAAAGAGGGACTGCCACGAATGGCAAACAGAAACAACCCGCACCAGCACCGACCGAGAAGAAGGAGCCGAAGGTCATTTACATCTCTGACGATGAGGACGATGATGACAGTGACTTGGATGAGGATGACAATGACAGTGCCGATGAGGATTTTGATGTGCGTCGCGGGTTCGATGTGGACCAAGTGAGCAAACTATTTGGAAAGAGAGGCCGCAGATATGTGGAAGAGGAGGAGGACAGCGAGGGAAGTGAAGATGCCGAGGATGGCTCTGACAATGAGAACAATGATGAAAACGAGCAAGGCTCCAGCAAGCGCCGAAAGGGCGCTAAAAAGGCTAAGAAGGAGAAGGCGCCAAAAGCCGAAAAGGCTGCCGGTGGAATGAGTGCCAAAAAGGCGAGGGAAAATGCTGCACTCAAAGCAGCCAATATCGCGCATCGCAAAACTCTGACACAGCCTGAATTGATTGCGATTAACGACAATGTTGCTCCTGATACGTCTTGTTGCCTGGTTTGCTCCTCCCGCGAATTTGCGCGTGCTGCCAAAACGAATAACTTGGAATTGGTCAAGGCGTGTTTGGACGATCATACCGGTGTTGGAAATTGGATCTTTAGCAGCCCACCTGATAATCCATATTTGGGTGCGCTCAGTACCGCAGTCACTGCTCATCACGATGAATTTATCCATCTTCTTTTGAAACCGCGGGATGATGGGAAAGAGAATCCTTGTCCGAGCGGTCGCTTTCTCAACAGTTCTTCGAGTACAGGACACGTCAATTATCGGTAACCAAAGTTTTACTGTTTCTTCCGAAGGGCTGCGAGCTGATGTTTTTATTGGATCAGTTCGTATGGTCACGCCATGAAAGCAGTTAATCAGGCACGTGGAAACAAGGAAGGAAATGATGGTAACAGATTGTTTATCTGCTGAGGATCGCCCTTTAACGCGACTTCCTGCACACAGCATTCTACAGAACCTTCACCACAAATCCGTTTGACTTTGACAAACGCGGAACTCCAACATACGTGGGAGACGAGAAAGAAGACTGGTGGAACATTGCTCTTCGCACAGCATGTCGTGACCGTCAGCCATTTGATGAAAAGATTTTTGATCGATTGAGTCTGGGACATCCAGGTAACGTGTTGCATGTCGAACAATATAATAATCGCGGTATTTAAAAAAATATGCGCGCTCAAATTAGACCGAAACCCGCAAGCTGCATTCAGTTCTTGGGGGTTGTACGAAGCCGCTATTTCCGGAAACTATAAAATCGCGTCCAAAATGCTCAACATGATGATGGACTATGGAGAATTCAACATTCTCCACAGAGAATCAGTCTCACTGGAGTTTGATGCTCCTTTTAGTTCCATCAAGCCAGTCAGCGTGCTCAAAAAAGCGAGCAGAGAGTTGCATTGTATCAAGCCGTTGCATATGAGTGCGATTAACCCGGACCCAAAGAAACTTGCAGCGTTGATGGATGCAATTACGCCTGCAAATGTAACTTTTTGAATTTTTTTGGTTGTGTTTTTTGTTCTTTTTTGTTTGACGAATGTTTGTCCATTCAGCACCTGGATGCAGACGAGTTTGGACGTACGATTATGCACTTTGCCGCGACTTGTGAAGGAACGGGTCCTATCAAGCATTTGCTGGACTTGAAATTCGAGCCTCGGAGCATGGATCTGGCTAAAATGACCCCGCTTCTTTTGGCTGCGAAATATGGTCATTTTTTTTGATGTTTCAGCTTTGAATCAATAGTCGCTGACTTTTGTGGCATGCATCAGGTCGATCTGAGAACATCAAAATATTGATTGAGGCAATGGGAGGCGGCAAGGATGCGGTAGACATAACCTACTTGGCGAGTAGCTTAACTGCGCTGCATTTTGCAGCCGGAATGGGACACTTAGAGGCAGTGAAGGTACTCAAAATCAAATGATGGACTTCTCATGGCTTATTGCCTTTTTTGGAAACTGTCCAGGTTCTCCTCAACGCTGGTGCAACAGTCGACTTGATTGAAAAGAAGGACAAATGTACAGCCCTCATGTTTGCATGCAAATACGGACATTCCGAAATCGTGAAGGTGCTTATTGAGCATGGAGCGGATGTCATGCTTACAGACAATATGGGGCGTACTCCGTTGATTCATGCGTGTAAAAACGGATATTACAACATTGTTGTAAAATTGTTGAATGAAGGATCGAATGCGATGGCGTTGGATAGCAGTGAAAACACTGCGCTTCACTACGCGTGTGGTATGTGAATGGGATTTGCCGCTCTTTTTGTTACTTACTGCCAGTTGATATCAGGTTACGGCTGGAAGGACATTGTTGATCTTTTATTGACGTACGGAGAAGCCGATTTGAATGCCGCAAATGCTTGGAAATGCAATCCACTCATGATTGCGGATACAAAGGGCCACGTTGGACTTGTCCGCCACCTTTTAGAAAAACCTGGAATCACAGTGGACTTTTTGGACTCTGAAGGATACAGCATGATTCACTTGATGTTTGTTAAAGGCAGTGTCGAGAGTGCCTACGAAGCTGACTCGCTTTTGATGAAACTGGAGATGCTCTTGAATCATGGAGCGGACCCGAATTTAAAAGGATTGAATGAGAATACGGCGCTTCATCTGTTGTGTAACTGGAGTGCCTGGTTTGGTTCGGAACAAGAAACTGATGCGGCGTTTACGGATGCGCATGTTTATGAATTCCTGGTCAAGTGTTTCAAAATCTTGGTTGGAAAGGGAGCTAATCTGGAGGCCAAAAACAAGGATGGAGACACGCCGCTCAAAATTGCACTCAAGAATGCGCATTTCCCGCTTATGTCAGCGCTTTTGGAGGCCGGTGCATCACCTGCGAATGTTGTTGGAGCTAAAGGACGCAATTTTATGCACATGTGTTGTGCAGCGTTTGTACAGGTGGATGGAATCAAGTTTGAGAAACATCAATCGTTTCGGGAAAACGAGTTTAAAGGGTTGGAAAAGAGGCAGCAGCGGGCTTTGGCGGGGGCGCTTGAGTTTATTAAAGTGTTGATGCAGGATGAGTACAAGGAGATTGTGGCGGCGCAGGTTTGTTGCTTTTTTTTTGTGGTTGTTACAGCAAGGCTTCTGATTGGTTGTACAACAAACAGATGCTTGAAGTGGATGACGAAGGATACACGCCGATGCTTAAAGGAATGCAGTCTGCAGTTACGACTCAATCAAATGGCAGCGAAAAGTTGTTGACTGATTGCTCCAATCAATCCTGGTGAGTTGTTCACCCACGTTGACATAACGCGTGAAGAATCTGAGATATATTTATTGTTTACGCAGGTTGTACGGCGTCAAGGACCTCCCTGTCAACTTGCAACACACGCACGCATGCTGGTCACACTTTGCGAAAGAAATCCTGGAACGATCGCCGCAACTTGTAACTGCCCGTGTAGTGCTTCCTCGCAACTTTGTCAAGGCCAAACCTACCGATCCTAATCCTCCACGCATGGGATATTCAATGCTTCATTTTGCTGCTTGGAAGACTGAAAGCGACCTCGTGACGATGCTGTTGAACAATGGCGCCGATGTAAACGCTGTTGGAGATGATTTGACTACGCCCCTTCATTTCCTGGTGCCGAGATTGTTTGAGAAGCAAGACGTGCCGCGTGAATCTGAGTACTTTAAATATGTACTGAGAGATTGGAAGGCGGATCAGTTGAAGAGTTTGACGGCGTTCGTTGATGCTGGGGTGAATCCGCTTATGCCGAAAGTTGGCGATGAAACTGCTCTTTACCGAATTTTAAAGAATATGGAGTCGGAATGGAAAGGCATTGAGGATGAGATGAAGGCGGCGTTTGAGCGTCTTTTCGACAGTGCGAAAAACTTCGAGGCCAGTGGGTTCGATTACATCAACAAGAATGACAAGAAGTCTTGTGTTATGGTTGCTTTTGAGAAGGGGTGGGTTTCATCTCGTCGATTATTCTTTTAATTTTGCTAAAAATGGTGTTTTATAAGGTACGATGAGTTGGCGGCCAAGTTTGTGCAAGCAGGCGCGTCTCTATCTCTTACTGGCGTCAACAACGTGTCAATCCCACTTCTGGCGATTCGTCAAGGTCGGTTGTCTGCAGCCAACGTTGTCAAAGACTCGGATTTGTCTATCCCCGATTCCAACAATGTAACCTGTCTGATGGAAGCGTGTCAACGCAGTGATGATCTTGTGGAACTTCTCCTCGCGAATAAGGGCATCTTGAATATTGGCCTTGTGAACAATTACATGCAAAATGCTCTTATCCTTGCTGTTGTTGGAGGCAGATCAGCGGCGGTTGTTCGAAAATTGGTTGAGCGGGGTGCTGAAGTCAATTTTGTTTCTGCGCAGGGAAAGACGGCGCTTATTCATGCGATTGAGCACAAGTTGGTTGCTGTTCTTAAAACTTTGATAGAGTTGGGTGCTAGAGTGGACGTCAAGGACTCTCGGCAATATGCAATGCATTATGCGGTCGAGACTCGAAACGTTAAAATTGTTGCAGCGTTGCTTGACGCTGGAGCTGATGCAAACGTGCACAGAGACAAGGACAATGCATCTCCGCTCCACGTCGCAGTCGAAGAGACCAAGAAGGAGGTTGACAAGTCGCTCAAGATTGAGCGTGCGCTTATTCAAGCTGGTGCTAAAATCAACGCTGTGGATGCACAAGGACGAACACCACTTCATATCGCCTTTGTTGGTCTTGGTACCGTCCCGCTTATGGGATATACCGCCAAAGAGCGTACGGTTCGGTCGAAATACGATTCTGATGTGGCTCAGCGTAACTGTGTCCATAAACGGGCTCTTGACTCCGTCGAGAAAGTTTTGGGCGTTGGAGCAAAGACGAATATGGCAGAAGTCTTTGAATGGTTCTTTCAGAAACCGAAACAAGAGGCTGAGAAGTCTGCACCAGAGATTGAAGACAAGAGAAGCCAAGCGGATGAGTTTGTGAAGGGTGTGTTTGAAGTTGACTCGCGTAACAAGAGTGACCCAGTGGAACTTGTTGATTACTTGGCCGGCTTGAAGGGGATCTTGACGGATGTTGTGGACCAATTTGGGCGCAGTCCGTTGCATTATGCGGCGCGAGTTGGGGCGTCATCTTGCACAAATGCGCTTATTAAGTCGGGAGCTGAGATGGACAGGAATGATAAGGACGACAATAGTCCTCTTCAACTCAGCTTGATTGGGGAGAATGTTGACTTTTTCCTGAATCTCGCGCTTCAGGGAGCTGATGTGAATGGAAAAATTGTTCTTACGAGTGGGAGAAAGGAAACCAACTTTTATTGTAAGTTGCCCATCTTTTTTTGTGTGGTGCTGATGTTTCCAATTTTTCAGATGCTCTGTCAAAAGGATACATGTCCATCGGTTATTTCATCAAGAATCAAGGCAAACTTAACCCAATTGAAATCATCAGCGACGCGTTGCGCACTGGAAAGTACAGCTTGGCGCTCACAGTCCTCGGCAGTCTATCTTGCGCTCAAGTTCTTACCAAAGACTCAGACAGCCGCACGTTCCTCCACATCCTCTGCGACTTCCAAGCCACGAATTCAAAAGTGTGGGAGGATGAGTATGCTGAAGAAATGCTCAGCATCCTGCTCAAGGAGGGTGTTGAAGTGAATGCTGTTGACAGTAAAGGACGGACGGCGTTGATTCTTGCTGCGGAGAATGAGCACTGTGTTTTGGCGGAACATCTTCTTCGTGTTTCTGGAATCAACATTAATGCCATGGACGACTCGGGATGCACTGCTCTTCTTAATGCTGTGATGAAGAGCAAGTCTGAGTTCATCGTGACGAAGTTAATTGAACATGGAGTGGATGTGAATCATGCTGACACGTCAAAGCAAGTGTCAGTTCTGCATGCCGCAGTTGATAGTCACAATATCCGAATTGTGACCAAGCTGATGGAGGCTGGTATCGCTGCTGATTCTGATGAGCCGCACAACAAAATGACTCCTTTGGTGAAGGCGATCAAACTGCAAAATCTGGAAATGGTGGACTTGCTCATCAAACTGGGCGCGGATTTAAACAAGCCATCGCCATATCAAATGAATGGGGAAAATGGCAAGCCTGTCATAGTTACTATAAAGCCTTTGATTGCTGCGCTGGAGAACTCGGGAACTGCATTTGAGGTGAATTGAGCTCGGCTGTTTTGAATCAAAATGTTGATGCTTTTCCC
The DNA here is from genome assembly GCA_025435555.1 of Chytriomyces cf. hyalinus JEL632. Lineage (NCBI taxonomy): Eukaryota > Fungi > Chytridiomycota > Chytridiomycetes > Chytridiales > Chytriomycetaceae > Chytriomyces > Chytriomyces cf. hyalinus JEL632. The sequence goes on along the minus strand of JAIWWG010000037.1, from coordinate 208,360 downwards.
AGAAACTGATCGCAGCGGGAGCCAGTGTTGATGCACGCCATCCAATCTCAGAAAGAACACCGCTGATGATCAAATTGAATCCAGGAATGCCAAAAGAATTACTGCTCAGCCTTCTCGAAAAGGGTGCCGACATCAATCTCATTGATCCAAAACTCAAAAGATCCGTGTTTTACCGCGGTGTGTTTGAAAACATTTCCTTCTTTTCAGAGTTGGACGAAAGCTTGCGCCGATTCAAACCCGATGCGACTGTGTCGGATCCTGTCACGGGATGGAACTTGATTGACCATGCAATTAATAACGCGGATTTGCAGTTACTTGAGAAGCTGTTGGCACTTGGAGCGAATGCAAATGTTTGCTCTTCTGTCAAGGCAAACCCGCATAAATTGACGAGCGTCATGCGAGCGGTTCGAAGCAATTTTGCAGAAGGTGCAAAGGCATTGGTGACGCTTGGTAAAGCCGATTTGAAGCTTGCGGATGCCAATGGTCGGACTGTTATCCACCATGTCGTCATCCCTGAGGATGTGGCTTCGTATGAGAACGTGGAGTTGTTTAACTTTTTGGTTCAGCATGGCGCTGTGGTGGATACCAAGGATGCCGAAGGTAAGAGTTGAAAATAGTTGAAACTATTTCATGTGTGATGATGCATTTTCTCACTGCTTTTCTTTGGATTGCCAGGAAACCGACCAATCGATTATGCAGTGCGAAGCTCAGCACGTCTGATTTACGACCGTCTCGTTGCGCTCAAATGCGGACGCCCAAGAACCGCGCAAGTATTGGACACGGAGATGGTTGATGCAGTTGTTCCGTTGAGCGATGCAGAAGAAGATGCCAAACTGCAGCGAATTGAAATGGAGCGTGCCATGGAAAAAGAAGCAATGACCAAAATGCTTGCGCAGGCGCGTGAACGTAATGTCGATGTTAGCGTGTTGAAAGCGGAAGCGAAACAAAAGGAGTGGGTTGGGGTTGATCGAAGTGCGGCAATGGATGATGCGCAAGTGCGTGTCTTGTTTGAGGGTGATGGCGTTGAGACTGTAAGTTGATTTTATTTTGCGTGAAGTTTTGATGTGTGTACTTACGATGTTTGTAGTACAAACCTTATGATGTTCTACTGCACAAATGTGACGTGTCCAAAGGTGTTTACGGCGAGAATAAGTTTTATAAGATGCAAGGTGAGTGATGCAGACCAACGTAGACAGCATATTCGATGGCCTAACACCCCTTGTTCTAGTCATTCACAACCATCTGCAGGATATGTACTTTCTCTTCAACAAGTGGGGGGGTATCGGCCAAGGAGATGGAATGTTCCAAAAGACTCCCTACAACTCCAAAGAAGAATGCATCAAGGAGTTCAAGAAAGTATTCAAGGCAAAGTCTGGCAACGACTGGGAAACTGATTTCACTGAGAAACCCGGCAAATATTTATTGGCAAAGATTACCAAAAAGAACCCTGTCACGGCAAGGCCATTGGATTTCAAGGGAACCCCGGCTTCTCAATTGCATGACCCCGTGTTTGAGGTTCTGAAAATGTTCATGGATGTTGCTGCGATGAAGCCGTCAGCTTCTACTTCAGATTTGTCTCTTCCCTACGACGGACTGCCGGAATCTGGTGTTGTTCAAAAGGCATACGACATCTTGACTGACCTCAGAGAGACTATTATTGAATTCGACAGAATGCTTAAAGATCCGGCAGCAATTCCTGATGCAAAGACCATGTTGCGTTTGAGGGAAAAGCTCGTCTTGCTTTCGACAGATTATTTCCGACTTGTTCCAACAACCGAGTTTGGTCGCCGTGGACTCAGCCCAATCATGTCTTTGGAGCTGTTGAGTGCGCAAATGGTCCGAATTAATAACCTGCGTTACTATGATGCTGGTCTCACGCTTCTGCTGTCGGCTGCTTATAACCGGTTGCGTTATAATCCGATTGACTACGCGTACTCGGCACTTGGATGTTCCATGAAGCCGCTTGAAAGTGGCTCCGAGAATTCTCTGATTCGGCGATGGATTGACACGACAAAGGGAGATGCCTCAGTCGATGTTGTCAGCATCCTCAAACTTTCACGTGAAGGAGAATCCGCAGCGTTTGAAGGCAATCTTAGCAACCGCAAGCTACTCTTTCACGGTTCAAGAATGTCAAACTTTTTGGGAATTCTAAAAAGCGGTCTCCGCGTAGCGCCAATTGAAGCACCTGTGACTGGGTACATGTTTGGAAAGGGAATCTACTTTGCGGATGTGTTTCAAAAGAGTTATAATTACGTGTTTGATCACATTGGGCGAGGTGGTGGTCGGGAAGCTTATGGATGCCTTCTTATCTGTGATGTTGCGCTGGGTACTTCTTATGAGGCTGTGCAAGCTGATTCAAATTTGGAAGTGGCGAAGGCTGGGTCGGATAGCACGAAGGGTCTTGGACGGCGTGTTCCAAAATTGGATGCTGAATTGACCATGTTCAAAGATTCAGTGAGTTTAAATCTGCGATTTCTGATGGGCAACTGATTTTTTGAAAACCAGGTCAAATTGCCGATGGGTCCAATCGTGGAAGCCCCTGCTCGCGAACCGGGCGTAAACGACTATTCTCTCACGCACAACGAGTACATTGTCTACAGACCCACGCAAGTCCAAATTAAATACATGGTGGTTGTTCGTGACAACTCTGTATGTCACTTGTGTTCGAGTTGTTCAGGCGGGTTGAGGCGGTGTACCGACTATGCGCAAGATTTTGAGAATACGGTTGGGTTGCCGCGCAGGTGTCCGTTTGAGACTGATGTTGTGGGTGTTGTTATGGAGCATCAGGGGTATAATGGGAAGAGGCTTTGGCAGGATGAAATGCCGGGTTTCATTTCTGCAAAGAAATACGGTATGGAGTTTTTTTTTTGCAGAGGGTGATTTACTGAAACCTTTTTTTTGTGGTGCATTGCAGAACCAACTTGGACTCCGCCAACAACTCTGAGAGATGACTCGAAAATCTGCAAAAAATGCGCCGACCTTCTTATGGGTTCATTGATGGAACTTTATTTCCAACAGCATAAGGACCTGGTTCCAAGTAAGGATTGAATTTAAACCGGTGGTGTTGGTTGCATCTCTGATTCCCTTAATTTTTTATTTGTTAGAGTCACTTGTTGAACGCGAAAACTGCTGGTATGGACGTGACTGCAGGACGCAGGCTTCTGGTGCTGAGCATGCGCGAAAGTTTAACCATTTCTGTGACAAGAAACCTGAAGAAGAATTGGCGGTTGCAGAGAAAGCGTTCCCGCAAAATGGCGATATTGATGCCGACGTTAACGCATCGGTGAACGAGGATTCTGATATCGGATCTAGTGAAGGGGGTGAGAATGACGATGACGATGACGACGATGAAGAGGACGAGGACGAGGAGGAGGACGAGTAGGACTTTTGGATTTTGGGAGTAAATTTTTTTGAAATAAAGCGTATGCTCTCAGTGAGTTCAAAAGTTGACAGATGTTGTTGAAACACAGACAATGCTTCGTCAGTTTATTAAAAACTCAGGACGATGTTGAAAAAAAGAAGACATGAATGAGAGCACATAAAGATTAGTGCTTTGCCCCAAACTGCGACTCGGTCACTCCAGAACCAAGGGCAGCGGTGGCAGTGACACCGCCTTGCACGGTCTTGATCAAGTTGTCGTAGTATTCAGCGCCAGACCACTTTTGGTGAGTCAGAGTCTCGACTCCGTTTTCGCGCTCTTGGCGCTGGATGCCCTGGACGTATGCAAGCATACCGCGCTTGGCGTAGTCTTTTGCAAAGTTGTCGGAAATGAGAGCGTTGGAGTGGAACTGTTGGATTGATGATATGTTGATGAGAAATATATTCAAAAGCAACATCAAAAGAGAAAGCACTCACTCCTGCCAAAGTAATGAATTGCCAAACAAATCCGAGCTTGCCCAAGTCGTTGATGAAGCTGGTAATTTGCTGATCGTTCATGCCAGCAGCGTCCCAGTTGAAGGATGGACTGAGGTTGTACGCCAGCATCACATTGGGGTGGACAGAGAGCACACCGTCAGAGAACTCTTTGGCCTGAGCATAGATTGGCTTGGCGGTCTCCATCCAAAGAAGGTCGCTGTATGGTGCGTATGCAATGGCACGGCTGATGCATGCCTTGGTGCCACCTTCGTAACGGAAGTATCCTTCACGAACTCTGGGCTTGTTCCAGCACCAGAAGGGGTCGACACCAAAGGACTTGGCCAATGCACGAGCCTCAGAGTTGGACAGCTTGGCAACCTTGGCGGCAAACTCAGCAGCCTGGTTGTCCTTTCTCGCTGCTTTCAAAGCATCGATCACGGCAGTGCTGTAGAGCTTGATTCCGGCAGAGGCAATCCAGTCAGATTCAACTTTTGCGAGTGCTGGGCCAGACTTTCCAGCAGCTTGAGCATCTTCCATGACTGAGGAGAAAACAAGTGTTATTACGACCAAGACTTGAACACAAAGAAAATGGTGCGGACAAACCTTCGGCCAAAGGTCTCTGGCTGGCATTGGTGGATCCCAAAATGAATGGGTGGTCGCGACGGTCAATGTTTGAGGTGATGAGAGTGGCGGCTTCGGCATCGGTTCTGCTAACAATAATGTTCTCAACAGCCATAATGTCGTACTGCAGTCGAACAGCCACAAGGCGGTTAACGTGCTCCTGAACTGGAACAAGCACTTTTCCGGCCATGTGGCCGCACTTTTTTGTGCCGGCCATTTGGTCTTCAAGGTGAATACCAGCAGCACCGCGTTCAACAAACATCTTTGCGAGCTTCATGGTGGCAGTGATACCACCGTGACCAGTGTCAGCATCGGCAATGATGGGACGAAGGTAGTCGTGGTATGGAGTGGTGGCACGGAGGTTGGCTGGCAGCTGCAGGCGGCTTTCGCGTTGCTTGCGGTCGTGAAACTGCTGGGCAAGGAAAAGGTGTTCAACCTTGTTGGGGACAGTGTCCATGGGGTAGTCCGCAAGATCTGGGCCTGGCTCGTTTGAGGTGGACGCGGTGGAGGAGCATTGCCAACCAGACACGTAGATTGTGTCGAGGAACTTGCCCATTTGAATGACCTGATGAGAATACGATGGAGGCGTCAGCCATTGAGAAATTAACCCAACAGCAGAAGGAAAAGTGAAGAAGCCCAAATCGGATGTGTTTGACACGAACCTGGATTGGGTCAAGGGCACCGTAGGTGCGGGAGGCGGTCTTGTTCTTGTGGTGGGTTTTTAAGAGGGCCCACAGCTTCTTTGCCTGGGTGTTGGACGCGTAGTCCTGGGCCATCGTTCCGCGCTTGACGGCAACTGAAAGATGAACGAGAGGTTATTCATAAGATCTTTGCGAGGCTTCAAGTGGTATGGCAAGTTCACACAACGCACCATCGAACGCCGAGTAGGGACGAACAGTGTTGGCGTAACGAGAGGAGGCCCAGGCCTGCTTGACTTCATTGATCTGCTTGTCGAACAGCTGCTGTTCCTGGGCCAGCTCTGCGGCGCTCAGCTTGTGGGTCTGGGAGAGAGGTGAGGCCATTGTTGTGTGTTTCGGGGATGATTTTTAGCCAGAGCTTTATTTGTTGGTTTCCGTTTTGAGGGGAGCCACATGGGTGCCACGAGCAACGGACGAAGCCGTTTCGGTCCGAATGAGTTTTTTTATTTATGGTTACTCATTCGATATATTGGGACTCGCGTTGTTGTATATTGGGGACGGTTGTTGTGATTGGGACGTTGGTTCTGTCCCATGCTTGGGGCTCTGCTCATTCTCCTGCTTGGGACACAGTGGTGGGACTGGCTCACTTTATTGGATGCCAGCACTACCCTCGAGAGAAACCTCACGCGATGCAGCTTAGCGCGTGGCTGTGACGCTGATGAGATGCATCTCTTCAAACCACAGGCGCCTCAATGGCTGAAGACACACAAAACATTTATTCATGAACAGTTTGAATTTACTTCAAGCGACCAACAGACAACAAAGATGGCTGATGAACTTGCTTCGACAACGCACTCCGCCCCTGTCCGGATAGACTCTGACATCCTCACAGAAATGATGGCGTCCATCGAAGCAACAGAGGATCTGAGCGATGCCGAATACGATAAATACCTGCAACAGGTCCTTGGCGACTCGGAGTCTCACAGCACAGATGCAGATGCGGAGTTAGACTCAGAAATCATGCCAACACTGACATCCTTGCAAGTCGATGATATCCCCCAACTGAATCCCATATTGTCTCCCATTGCGAGTTCAGCCATGCGCGAAAGTCTGGACAATCCCGGCTTCTCTCTTGCAATGCTTCGACGCTGGTGCCTTTCGATTTGCGTTGTAACGTTCGATTTGGATCTCGGACCTGGTGAGATATCCTCTGCGACGCCAGTTTGGCTGGACGCTTATGTCTGCACAAAAATAGCTCTCGAGTATATTTATCCGCCGCTGGAGCTGTCCGAGCCAGAGCTGAAAACAATGTGATTCTCTTGCTTGTATTGCATAGTTGTCTCTCACTGATGGATGTTGCTGTTTACATACAATGAAAGATGCTTCTCTTCATTCCCGGACTCAAACTCAACCTCGCACCTTGGAGACACGACATATTCATTCCGATTTCGAAGTGGCGCATCCATCGCGAAATTGTACTCTGGCAGCGATACAGGCTGTACAAATGCAATTGACTCAAGCGCGAACATATCCGTCGTTGACAGCGATGCTTTCACGTATGCGTACGTGTATTTTCGTCAAAAACCTGATAAAGAGATTCGGCGAGGATATTTCCAAAAGTCGGTTGTCTTGCTGAGTCCGCATCCGTGGCATGGGTTTTTCCCCGTATTGTTGGAGCAGATCTTGGGACCGCGGATCATGGATGCTTTGGGCAGTGAAAAGGGGGATGATGGGGAACGTGGCGATGGCGTCTTGGTTCTTGCGCGAACGTTGATTCACGAAACGTGTATTGATATCACTCGGTGGTATGAAACCGGAACCCTCGTTTCTTCAAATCGATTGCTGAACGTTTGCAATTTATGAAACCAGGCCGCCACCGCCTTCTTCAGTTCTTTCGAAATCATTGTATCAAAATGCGGCGCTTCAAATATCTCTCCTGGGCCGGCAATTTCTTTGTTTGTTCCCTCCGACTGTGCGGTATCCTCAACTGTTTGAATCAAGCGCAGTGTCGTTGAGTGCTCTTGGGACTTTGCATCAACGAAGCGCGACTACACTGAATGCAGTTCAGCATCAAAGTTCAGATTCCACCACTTCGCTCTCCAGTTCGACATTTTGTACGGTATTTTCAACTAAGAAACATTTACGCGCTTTCAAACACGCTCAACTGACACTATTCCAATAGCACCCGTCCTTGCATGCCCAGGAAACATGTACACTACCTTTTCCACCACGATCAATCTCATGTATCCGTTATGGGAACTGCTCATTCTCGGAGAGTCCATTCTCGTGTCTGCTGAAACGCCAAAGTCTTGCAGCCAAGTTGTTTGGGCGCTATTGGAACTCGTGAAACCAGTTCCGTTTGGTGGAGATTTCCGCCCGTTCTTTACGTTGCAGGACAGCGAGTTTCGAACGTTGGGCAGGAGTACGGTTTGAACGCGACAAATTGCATCAAGATTATCTTGATTTTATGGTTGCGAATGAATATTTACATTCTCTATCTTTGTTAAAAAATAGAGCGTCCCATCTGCCACAATCTTGGGAGTCACGAATCCCTTTTTCGACAAGCTTTTCCAACATTGGCCGCATAAAGTTCGGGTGGGAAGTTTGAACCCGATGGCTGTTGGCGCGCCTTCTTCTCCTCAGACGGGGAAAGGGACGTTTGGAAATGGTGGGCCAAGTACTTTCGATGCGTCTTTAAATCGATTTAGTACACCCATGGGGCGTGGGATGCCGATTATACCAAACAGGTATATTGCAATAGATTTGGATATGAAAAACGTACTCATTTTGTGTTTTGCAGCGAAAACTCTTCGCCAAAAAGTGGGAGCCCCAGACAGTCAACGTTAAAATCATTCATGTCTTCCTTTCGTGGAAGCAATTCAAATCTGGGGAAAGCTGCATCCAACTCTGCTCAGCAACTTGTTACCGGAAGGGGGAGCCCGATTATTGTGTTTGACGCAGTCGTGGAGGTTTGTCTCTCGTTGCTGTTTTTTTTTTTTGCTCATGACGCTGATCTGTTTTTGCGACGGCGCTAGTCACTGTCAACAAAATATAAATCCGTTTTGACAAAGGACAAGGCATTCTTGAAGGATTTGGCGGATTTGGTCACCGCAGGAGCGTCCATGGAAATCTTGAACAATGCAATTCGGCGGCATTTTATTGAATTGACTGACAAGTTTCTCCAACCATTGAATCGGTATTATGAGGGACTTATTGTCGGGCGCCCTCTGTCCATGTCAGTGTGATCTGCTTCCTGTTGCTGAAATATGAGCACTGAAACTCTTTTTGGTCCTTCATGTTAGGACTTTATCAGCGCTTAGGGCAAAGCCAGAAGTGAAACCGTTTCAGCAGAGTGCATTTCTTGATGGCATAAAACTGTCTCGTGAGTCGACATTAAGGATATGGACGATGAAGAGTTTGCGCAAGGCTTACGTTTTGTACCAAATTAGCGCCAACATTTCCGGCACAAAGTCGCAAATCACTTCTAGATTTCTATGGGCAATTCTTCAAGAGCGCCAATTTCGCAGCGTGGCTGCAACATCGAAGTGCTGAATTGAACCGGGAATGGCGAGGTCATTATATTGACGTTCTCTGTGACAGCGACGTGCAAGTTTGGGTGAACCAGAGGGGCAGGCAAGAGATTGAGTGTGTTGATTTATTGCTGAGGTTGAAGGATGAAGTGGTTAGTGGCCTTTCTTTTATTGCCTGCATCGTAACTTCGCTGACTTACTGCAATCGACAGGCCAAGTATTCGCAATACTTTCCCGAGTTTAATGAAAGCGACAGCGTTTCAACTCAGCAGACAATATTCTCCGCGGCTGATATCAGTGCTGGATTTATTCCGTCGGACGAGCAGTTCAAAAAGCTCAAGATGCAGCAAGCTGTCATTCTCAATTTGCTTCCAGAAAGTTTGAGGATGATGCAGTAGTCATGCACTTCAGTTGTCTTTTAGATTGGTTTTTAGATATGGCTAATATTTATCATTTCTCATTCGTGTTGTTGGGAGCATAAAGAAGCATACACATTACAAATGATCTCGTGGTACTCTCTATTGCATTGCCATTAGAAGGTGAAGGGGTGCTCCCTGCCTAAGGCGTCCAAGTTGAACATCATCTACACAAGCTGGTTCAAGAAAATCACGTCTCAAGGGCATCAAAGTTCAAGATTTGTTTTGATGCTGAATGCAGTTCAGCAAAGCAGGACGTACCCAACTTTGCTGATTTACTCTCTCTCTCTGAATCGCAAATTGAAATTCATCATTCCAGACTATTCGACAACTTCGCCGAACTGATTGTATCTGCGCCGATGTAATGATGCTGAATCGGGCTTCGGAGACCCTGGTAGATCCTTCCAAAGTTCATCTTCAAACTCGTCCCCCATGGAGACGACCTGTCTCGGTGCCGCTGAAGCTTTCGCCCATCCAGGCCCTGCGACAGGCTCGATAGCATCATTGTGGTTATCGTTGACATCTGGATGAAATCCTTCGTCTGGCTTCACAGTCAGGTCAATCACTTCCTCAACGACAAGCCCCTTTTCACGCAGCGCTTCTTCTCGCAGCACTTTTGCAATGTGTGAGTCCTGCAGTTCCAGGACAGATTTCGCGGCCATTGATGTTGAGATGGAACTGCCGACCCATAGGCCAATGGATGAGCCAGCGGAGATTGTAATGAATCGCTGGAATGAGGCCCACTTTTTAAATCGCGCGTACTAACGGAGTGGGTATTAGAGACAAGAATCGAAATCAGGATGAACAATGCACCTTGAATCCGGCGTATCCACCGACAAGCACTGAGCCAACTGTGCCGTAGACGACCGTTCGGGCAGCTCGTTTGAAAGATTCGACTTCGTTGTGGGTGGGCGTATACCCTTTGAGGCGTGTGACGATGCGGCCAAACAACGAATTCGCGTCCTTGACTGGGATGCTGTCGAAGGGGTTCTGCTCCATTTTAAATACTTTTTAACTTTGTACCAACATGGACACTGGCATGCAACTGGATCATCCGGCGAACGCAGGTCTTGCTCAGGCGTTGCCTGTTTCGACAAGTACAAACCATCCAGTTGCAATGCAGGCGCAATTTCATCACACGTTGGGCATCCCACCTCGAACCAGCACCAACATCAACCCCCAAACACACACCAGCCAACTCCAGCCAACTCCATCCATCCCAGTATCGAGTGTTCCAACCCAGCAAGCTACTCAACTAGAGTCAATACAGCCCAAACAATCGTTCGTCTTCAACGCACCGTCCACTGACGCGTCCGCCTCAGCTTCGGCCGCAGCTTCGGCCGCAGCAACTCACGCCCTTGCTAATGCGAGATTGTTGGCGCTGGCACCATCGCTGCCTAGAGATTTTTGGATGTTCGCTTTTGTTCAATCTCTCAAACTTATTTGTCACAGAGGTGTTCTGCACCTCCAGTCACATACGAAATAAAGGTGGCAAGCAGATTGCGGGGCCTGGGGGATGAATACAGGAGCTCAGTGTGAGTTGGAAGAGACAAAAAACAGAAACGACCAGGTTCAACGGAAACGACAGGAGTCCTTCCAAAAAATATATACGCCGTCGGTGGCCATCGCGAAGAAGAAAAATGGCAAGTTTTCTGTGTGCACAAATCCAAGTGACGTACAGACTCTGCTTGGGTTCAACAGATAATGAATGAACAAGCTTGGGTAGATTGCGTACTCGGAGGATGCCTTTGATGTGATCGTGAATTGGATAAGTCCGGCTTTCATCATAAGGGTATCCTTCTTGCGCCTGAATAAAGACCTTTATAACCAAGTCATCCTTCCATCACAAACAAATAAAATAAACATCTTGTTCCTCATGCTGACTCTCCCACAAACCACCGCAACGCCTCTTGCATCACTAAAAGCTGCTGCGCTTCCAAAACTTCCTGCTCATACAATGCCATCGACTCGCTGAAATCGCGACTGAACCCCGTTTCAACTCCATCAATCGCCGATGCAACACTTTCCAACATATCAGATTGCGATATTTGCTGTTCCGTGTTGTTCCGCTTGTCCTCGTCCATGGGAGAGCTCACCATTCTATCATTCAAACTTCAAACCGTAACACAGGCAGCAGGTACTGCCCCCACATACCCGCAAAACACATGCGACAGATATGCATTCAACCCAGCATGTTCTGGCAGAACATGAATTGCGTGATGCGGCAATACATGACACTTGATAAGACTCGGCAGCGTGGGTGGAAGCAGAGGCTCCGTGAACGCTGTGGTGCCAGATGCCGCAATGAGTGGGATGCCTTCTGTAACTGCTTCTTTTCGTGCGTCGGCATTGGAAAGATCATTCGATTTTACTGAAGATGATATTGCAGAGGTGGCTGTCGCGCTCGTTTCGTTTTGTTTGAACTTTTGCTGCGCTTGAGAAGTCGGTGCATGCATGTTCAATTTTAAATCAATGGCGGCAAACAGATGAGGAGCAATCACAGCAATACAGCGTTCCACATCATATGGCATGAGTTCGGGGGTATCGAATGGAAGAATCATTTGGTGGCCCATCATGGGACTTCCTGCATTGAATGAAAAGGTAAGGCCAAACAAACACCTCAAAAAGGCGATTTACACTCACGATTCATGCAAACAATCCCAACACAGCTCTGCAAGAAAGCACACGCCTCAACGCAAAACCTGCTTAAATTTTGAAGGCCGCTGTCTCGCTTTAAAGGTCGCAATTTCGAGCCAGCGCTGTTAACACGGCGCTATGGAACAAGTCAAAATAGGCAGTTGCAATGCTGACGCACGCCATTTCGAGAAGCGGTTGCTGTGCGTTAGCGCTTTGTGACAGCGGAATGGAAACAAACCTTGTGGCCTGAAATGGTCGAGTGCAGTTTAGAACAAAGCGACCAATTCAATCTCATGAGTACTGACCGCGACCCATCCCAGCACAGTTTGTCCATCGACATTCAAATGGGATATAAAAGCGTGCAAGATGTCAGCGTCCGCGGATCCAAAAGGCACGAGTGACCATGGGAGACATGATAATTCATTAATTCATTGCTCGGCTGCAGACCTCAAGAAAGAATCTTACTTTGACATGCAGGACAAGTTTGTCGTTCACAATATCTCGTGTACCAAGCAGCAAATAGCGCGTATATGCGGCATTGGGCGGACAGCAGGATGGGGAAGTCAGCGGTGGACAATTTGCATCCAGTAGAGAAAGTCCATTTTGGGAATGTTTCAAAAAATGCCGCATAAAAAATTTTCTGCCGGAAAAGAAATCCAAGATTTCAACCCAAATATAATGCGCGAAACCCAGTTGAAAACAGACTCAGGTCTCCTGCGCACCGCGTTTGAACACGAGTTGGTTGCATCAGAATCAGCGGCTTGACTTGGAGCGGATGACAGAATCGAATTTTGCGCGTTTTCCAATTGCAAACTAGGCAACTTGAATGACATCAAAGATGACATCCATGGATGCCATTTAGATAAATCCATGAAATATTATATATTTATGAATACGTGATCACAATTCTCCTTATTGATGCAGTTCTTGCAGCAATGTGTGGGAAAGTTCTTCTGCAGAATAATTTGATCCTAAGAGCATTGAATTTACAGCTTCCACTTGAGTCTCATTTCTTCCTTCTGAACCCCTTACAGATCCATTTTGATGTATGCTTGCTTTTTGTTTCTGAGCCACTTCCTCAATCAAATTGAGAAGTGTAGCGTCGCTTGCAATTTTCATTTTCATTTCCTCTGGGCAGATCAAGTTGGCAGGAGTTAGCTGACCAGCATGAGAGTGAATGAGTCTTACCATTGCCTGATATCAACTGCACAAGAGTCCATATTCCAATGTGTTGCAATGAAACGTCATCACAAGACATGAATGTGATGACATATTTACGGATCTCTTTCCAGTACTTCAGAAACACGGCCAGCCCTTTCGCGTCTGACACTGCGATTAAAAATCATAACGTTCTCCACATCAGAAATCATTTGGACAAATAGAATAAATAATAACAAACAGTTTGTTGCGCAATTTCCAATTGCAGCTGCAGCATTTGTCTTGACATCAACGTTTGATGTTGTAAGCGCGAGACGAATTAGATATTTCAAGTTCCGAAATAGGCTTGGCTTCACTTCATCTGGTGGATAAATTCACAGATATGAGGTGTTTTCGTCGCGGAGAGTGGGAAAAATACCATCAAATAATTACCAAGAAGAGCCAATACCGCCAGACATGCAGTCATTTCACTTTTGACGGAATCATTGACAATGCCATCCTTCAACCGTAGCAAATCTCCAATCCGCTCAACCGCGCCCGCTTGAAAAATTTTGATTTTATTTTCGTCACTGCTGGCAAGGTTCCGGATTGTGCTCATTGAGTGGCATTGAATTTCGAGGTTGTCGATTGATAGTAGTTCCAAGAGTTGGGGCAGAAATTTCGCATGCACAATCGGCGTTTCGTTGCTCGGATGAATTGAAATGTTTCGAATGCAGGCAACAGCAGCCAGTATGATTTGAGGAATGCGAGACTGAAGCAGGTGATGAAGAGGGACAAGGCCATTGTGTTTGACGATTTCGAGCTGAAAATACTCTGGCAAAGTGGATGAGTTACTTTCAATGAGAAACCTTGCATAAGTTAAAAAAAATTATTTGGTTCTAAACTTACCATCTGATGCAAGATTGCGCAACGCAAGAGTCGCCTGGCACTGAACTTTTAACGCCGGAGAATCAGTGAGCCTGATGAGACTTGCAACAATAGATGGCTCGGATTTTGCCAAAAATATTCGATGCTCCACTGAGGTTACGTTCTGTCAGTTGAGTTAACCAAGAAAACACGTAGCAACTCACCATCAACTGCAATGTTGCTCAGAGATGTCGTACTATAATATTGAACGTCATAATCCGGAGAGTTGAGCAGCTGAACTAAAATTGGTATAGCGCCTGCCGCGACGAGTTGATGTCGGTTGTCAATGGTATGCGTCATGTTTAAAAGTGCCCCTGTTGCATTGCGCTGTCAATTTTTGAAATCAAAGAAATTAGGAACATCCATAGTCCAAGAATGAGGAATGCATTACCTGCACCCTCAAATCAGATGAAAGCGCGAGTTTGACAAGCGGGTCCAATGCGCCAGAGCGAGCAATTCGCTCTTTATTTTCGTCATGAGTTGCCAGGTTTGTGATGCATCCGACAGCGTTGCATTGCGCATCAGAGTCCCCAGTAGCCATGATAGAAACAAGATGTTCCAATGCGCCTCGAATTACGATCAGAGTTTGGTTATTCGCTGAGGAATGACGAATGTTGAAGTTTAGTGAACGCAAGATCACAAAAGCGATGTGGCACGGCACCTATCACAGCCAAATTTCCAAGCGCAGCAGCAGATCCGCGCTGAATTTCGTGGTCCCGAGACTTAAGAAGGAATACTCCGCAGTCAATGACGTGACTGGTGGAATATTAAGGCTGATGTTTGAATGGGGCACACTTGACAACGAGAGAAAGGGTGGCACACCTGTTGACGGGTACGGCATCTCTCTCAGTAACATCAACAAAGGCGCTTGCAGCCACGCGCTGTGCTTCGATTAATGGAGAGTAGACGAGCAGGGAAAAAGCCTCGAACGAGCTTCGCGATGAAAAGAAGTCTGCCAAAGTGTTAAATGCAATTCAATGAGCCAAACAGCAACATACTACTTGACACGGAATATGCCTCACCCTCGGCGCTTAAAGCCTTCGCGTCTCTGTCCACAACAGCCACTGCCGCGGCAAGGTCGGGTGGAAAGGACTGGCCCGGGTGGGCATTCAGAGTTGCGTTCAATCCTTGTGTCTCACTGATTGCTGCGTATTCGCTGGCAGAGCCGCACCAGGCGGAGCAGCAGTATTTGGAGCAGTACTTGTACATGGATATGTTTTTAAGTAAAATGGATGTTAAAAAATGAATCCATCTGGATCTGAGACATGCCAGCAATCTGATGTGCGGAAGCAAGGTTGAATGCAACGTTTGATATTCAGCAATTGAGTGCGTATGATATGCTTTGCATTTAATAGTTGCGAAGAGCTGCTCAGCTTCATAAATGCTTAAGTGATTTCATGCAAAGCGACGCGTTCACACAAAGAGAAGAGGACGACGGATGCTGAAAGGAACGAAGAGAAACCGCCATTGGAACTGACAGTGCTCAATCTTCCGTCTGCCCAATGCAATCAGATCCATTTCCAGCAAGTATGCTTCTCATATCGCAAACATGCATGTATCACGAGTCCATGCCACCTCACCTGGTCAGCATGATCCTTGACAGATCAGCTGCTTCTGACGTGTAAAATAAACCAAAGCAAAAACTGCTCAAATTCAAGCTGACGTGGCCGACCAATCCCATTCACAACTCACACAAACTCTTGAACAAAAACAAAATGTCAAATCTCTTCGACTTCTCGCACATTCTCAATGCTGGCGTGTCGCCGCAGCCGCAGTTCACCGCCCAGGGTAACTCTCTGCAGGACGAAATTGATCGCTTCCTGATCGAAAGCGCCATGCCGATTTCAACTGAAAGTTCACCTCCTCTCGGCGTCCAACTGGGCGACAACCCCTTCAACAATCCGAGCTCATCTCCGTTTGACTTTCTGTTTACGTTCCCTTTCGCGGCCTCGAGCCCAGTCCTTCCAACGCCCACTGTCTCGACAGACCCCTCAATGGCGCCTCCCTCTCCGTCGGGATCGGACTCGTCATCAAACCAACCATCACAAAATCAGTCTCAATCAGCAAAGGGCGTTCGTGGGAGGAAGCCGAAAGTCTTGAGCGAAGGTATGGCATTAACCCCGCTGCCCAATCGAATCCAATCTAATCGAATAAACATCTTCCTCCCTTTACTTGTAATTGCAAAGAGGAAAAGCAGATGCAGATTCAGCATCGGAAAGAAATGAACAAAACGTTTGCGCAAGTGTCGCGCGATCGCAAGCGAAAGCATGTTGAAGAACTGGAGGCAAATAACTCTGTCCTGAGCGAGCGAGTACGCGCTCTCGAGCAGCAGAACGCCAGTTTGATGGCCCGGGTCCTGGAACTGACTAAAACTGCAGATTTTGTCGGATCCGTGTTCAAAGCCCCAACCGATGCTTTATCTTCTTCGTCATCCTTGGGTGGAACCAAGAGCCTCATGAACAATGCGACTTCCCTCTCGCTGGCCTCTTCTTTCTCATTTGCATCGCTTTGGCCTTTCAACAAGGCTCACCACTCGCAGCAGCTGTATCCTTTGCTGTCATTCTTCAGACGGAGAGCACTTGATGCCTTTTAAAGGCTTCGTTTGTATTCAAACATCGATTTTGCATTGCCTGTTGTTTCCATGAGTTGAGTTGTGCAATAAAAAAAAACGAGTTATACTGGACCATGTTCCCCGCCCCAGCAGCCCCCATCCCGCCTCCCACTGGTGCAGAACCCACTCTCATCTCTTTACCCTCTGTCTAACAGCCGCATCCAGATGAGAAAGAAAAGGACCAGATTCACACCGTCGCAGAGGCTGTTGCACGCAA
Source organism: Chytriomyces cf. hyalinus JEL632 (assembly GCA_025435555.1). Classification (NCBI taxonomy): domain Eukaryota; kingdom Fungi; phylum Chytridiomycota; class Chytridiomycetes; order Chytridiales; family Chytriomycetaceae; genus Chytriomyces; species Chytriomyces cf. hyalinus JEL632. Next base: position 191,771 of record JAIWWG010000037.1, on the reverse strand, counting down.
CGACCCAGCCTTCCTCTACATGATGATGGACCGCGAGAGCAAGAAACAAGACTCCAAATGCAGATTCTTGTGGCCAAATAATCCCTCGTACCCGTACTTTGCTTTCAAGGTGTGGTCGTACCGGCGTCCAAGTGAGGATCACAATGCCAGTTGATATTCCACTTCTCACTTCTCACGACGCGCATCTCAGATGAATACCTCGATATGATCAAGCAGTCTTCCATCGCGACTAGCATAGATGCTGCTGCGAAACTGGACTTCTCATCATTGACGCCTTTGCTGCAGAAGCTTGTGACGGAGTGCTCCAAATCCAACATTCAAGTATTCTCAATACCCATCTCCACATAGTCACACACACGCTGTTTTTTTGTATTGATTGGCATGCGTGGATTGCGTATTTGAATTTCCAAATTTCAGAATGCGAGGTCCTGGATTTTCAAAAACTGTGTCGCGCAAGAATCTGTGGACTCCTTAATGTCCATTCTGGCCACAACCATGGGGGCCAGCGCCAAGTTTCAAGAGCGGCTTCATGTTCTTTATCTAATTAATGATCTTCTTTTCAACGAGTTGAGTGTCCATCATTTTCGCGTTCGTTTTACCTTCAGCAAACTGAACGTGACAACGAATCTAGGATCCAAAAGGGCATCGCTTTGGTCACCCCTCACATATCCTCGAATTTGGCAAAATTTCTTTCTGCGGCCATATCTGCTCCGGACATTGACGAGGCGAAGAGGGAGAAAGTTTCTAAGGTATTCTTTCCCTTGCTTGAAAATCATCACTCTGTTCATTGAATATTCTCCTATTATGCATAATAAGATTTTATCGATTTGGTCTTCGAAAGACGTGTTCCCAGCAAGTGTTTTAGCCGTTGCAGCGTTCCGCATGGCAAATCCACCATCTGCTCCTGTCGTCGAGACAAACTCCAGCGTCGAACGCGCAGCTACAACAGGAAAGTTAAACCCATCTGCTGCATACGCGCGCCCTGCCCCACAGGCCGCATCAGATGCAACCACACGGGCACCCCCGCAGCGTGTCGCTGTGCCACAAAGATATGCGCCTCCAACAAAATACTGCGATGTCCCCGCGGGCCTTCTTTGCTCTAAAATCCCGGTATTTCGGATCGTTTGACGGGAATGGTTTTACCTTGTATTTCTCCTATGCTGAAAACAGATATTTTCTCAGGTGGGCAGTACCTACTACTCCCCAATTCCTGTGTCAGCGTTCAATGATGCTGTGGACCCATCTTTATTTGACTCGAAGCCATTAGCATCAGTCATGACTGCGTTTTATGCTGGACTTGAAAAGCAAGCGATTCAGCTTCGCAGCAACGTCGGTTCTTTTCAGGAAAAAACAGCGGAGGATGACAGCAACGCACAATTTGATCTTTTGGGCTGGGACACCGGCAGTGGAATCGAGACGCTTATTCGACTTCGACGAGAAAAGCGGAAGGAACCGAGGGATGCAGATTTGAAACGAGGACGGTCCAGATACAGTTCTGACAGCGACAGTCGATCCGATAGTCGATCGTCCTCTGGATCCTCAACGAGCTCCTATGATCGGTACAGAAAGCGCAGAAGTGGCAGTGGAAGTCAAAGTCGAAGCCGATCGCCACCGCGTTCTCAGGCACGCGATCGGTCAATGAGTATGGGCTGGAATCAACCGAATCCTGGCTTCGACACCCCAAACTTTAAACGTATGTTGAGCCTTTGCATTTTTATGAATGGGAGTGTTTAAACTTTGCACACTTTGACAGAACATGGCCCTTCGAACAACGGTATGTTTGATGCGTTTCGTTCGGCTCGAAGTTACACGTTTAATCGCGATCCTGTGCGGAGAAGAGGGGATGCTGCGGCTTGCTTTCGATGTGGAAAGGTTTTGCATAATATTCTTGTGTTGTCAAGAGCTCGTTCATGTAATTGACTACATCCATCTCGACAGAGTGGCCATATTGCGAAAAATTGCGACGACATCTATTCATATCAGAAATAAAAAAAGATGTTTATTTGCCGTACTGTCATTTTTCGTGTGCTTATGCGTTAATTGATCGTATGATGGACTTCAAGTCCGTTTTCAGCAACCTGATGCGGTCATCCCTGACAGTGTGATCAACTGCTTGGACCAGGCCAAGCTCCGCTTGGTGCCACTGAATAGCTCTCTGTTCCAGTTTCGAACAAATTGTGTCGAGCTTCGAATCATAGAGTTCATTCGCAGCTTCGACTTGTGCCTGTAGCTTTTGAACCTTTTTCTTCCAGAACTTGATCTGTTGGCGGTGAGCATCGGCTTCAAGGACTTTTTTAGGGATGCTGGCAACTTGGTAGGTGTTGCCTAGCGTTAAATCTGGAGCAGTCTCTGAGGTGAACTTGTTTTGCATTTCTTCCATATCGAGTTTCAATCTGCGAACTGTTTGAGCTTCATGCGATAAAGACGCTTTTGTCCCTTCGTGGGCCTCAGTTTGAATCTTTAAAGTCCACTGCAGATTTTGGACGTGGTATTCGTAACGCTGCGTTAACGTCGAGGATTGCGACAGATCCTCTTTCAATTTGCTGATTTGGCCTTCATGTTCCGAGACTTCTCGCATGAGCGACAAGATTTCTCTTTCTGCTTGGACCTTCAAAGAATTGAGAGAATCTTGTAATTTAACATTATCTGCTTTCAAGGCGTTTACGGTGGACGGGTCAATCGCTTCCGAATTACGATCTGCCTTTAAACCACGGATTTCAGATGCAGCCAACCGCAGTTGATGCTGCGCTTCTTGAAGATCGATTTGGACTTGCTCGGTACAGTCTTTGGATGTTTGCAGTTTGTCCTCCAGGAGCAAAACGCGGTCCTCAGCTGAAGCGAGGTCTCTTCTAGATTGGCGAAGCTTCGATTCCAATGCTTCAATTTCTGAAATAAGTTCAGCTTTGACGACTTTGAAGCGGGTTGATTCTTCATCATTCGAATGGTTGAGTGATGCAGGAACTCGGTTCTTCAATCCAGCGTCATGAATTTTTGAAGAAAGAGTGTGTAAGGCCGATTTGAAGCTCTCAAGAATTCTCTGAAGCCCTTCGTGCTGAAGGATATCATTGCTTGATTCCGTGCTGTTGTTCAAAGTGGTTCGAAGCTGTCCAAGTTCAAGTTTCAGAGACGCCAGACTTTCCATAATCTTTTGAGATTCTTTCAGGTCTGTGAAGGACGCATGAACATTTGGAACCGCGCTTCCTGGAATGGCCTGCAGGTTTTTAAGTTGTGAGATTTCATTCTGAAGGAACGAATTGCTTATGTTTGCCTCTTGGAGGCTGTTTGATAATTCGTTAAGCCTCTTCTGGAAGGAACCGTGTTGTGGCTGCCACTTTGCTTCAATTGCTTCCTTGTAATGCGAAACCTGCGTGCGTTGGTAAGCATTTGACACACAAAACCAAAAAATTCACCGTTACCTGGGCCCGAAGGAGCTCAAGTTGTCCTTGAAGATCCGACTTTTCGTATTCGAATTGGTTAATGACTTCTTGCTGCTTGAGATCTTTCAACTTCAGCTGAGTCACGGCTTGGTCTTTTGTTTTCAGCATACCCTTCAATTCAATCACCTGATGGAGTATTTAGTTGTCGAGCATTAACATAGAAACATATGAATGTGTTAGTTACCTGAGCATTCAAACGCTCAATGCTTTGCTCAAGGCTTAAAGATTTTCCACTGGCTTCAGAGGCTTCAGCTTTGCAAGAACGCATTGCAGATTCCACCTGTTTCATCTGAGCATCTTTCGATGCCAGTGAATACTTCAGATTGTTACTCTGCAAAAAAATCTTTTGTGTTGGAGCGGATTGTTTGGCAGCAGAAGCTCGAACCTCCTTCTGCAAAGCTTCGATATTTTCATTTGTTTCCCTCAATTGGAGTGGAGAAGAAGCATTGGAAATGATTTTGGCATCTTCGATTGCACCTTGGGGGCCCAGTGGCTTCTTCAGAGCCAAAATCTGTAGTTGCTTTCGTTGGTTAACAACTTTAATTCTGCCGTATCAGACATGTTGACATACCTCTTTTCTAAGCAGTTCGTTCGCCGCTTCTGAATGCGTCAGATTCGCCTCCTTGGACGCGTAACTTTGCAGCTGGGTTTGCATATGCTGGATTTCCTTGCTTCGTGCAAGAATACTTTCTTTGAGTCCAGCATTCTGCAAAATTGTGCCAATGAGAAGCCTTATCAATAACACAGTTCTAGCATAGCGTACCTGTGATTGCGCCGACTCAAGCTCCTGTCTTAACAGTCGAACTTCAAGGTCTGAATTTGACTGATTCGACTCAAGCACGATAATTTTCGATTGAAGTTTGCCCAACAATTCTTCTCTCTCTTTCATGCACGCTGTGATTTCAGTAACCTGATATCTCGGTCGTAAGCATCAAATACCAAAGTTTTCAATCGAGATTTTACCCTTTGGCTCATTTTCAGAATAGTAGTGTCCTGCTTTGCAATATCTTTTTGACTCTTGCTGAGCAACTCCTCAGTTTCTTCGAGCTTCAAGTTCAGCGATTCTGCAGCCATGATTTTGGTTTTGAAGTTTTCTTGAAGTTGCGAAACCTGAATATTTTGGGATGAGTAATCCGAAAGACCCACAGCAAGAAACAACGCACCTTTCTCGTTGAAGATGCAAGAGAGTTTTGCATTTCTTCTATTTGATCCTCCAAGCTTTTGACTTTGAAATCCGTTTTCGCAAGGTCCAAGCGAACCTGTTTGCATTCGGCGTCTTTGAGTCGCAGCATTTCTTGACCCTCGAAAACCTGTGAAAGCAAGTCAGTGGCGCACTATATTGCAAGTGATTGTAAGTTACCTGATCTTTCAGAGTCGATATCATTTGAAGCTGCTCCAGCCGAACTGTTTCAAGTCCTCCCAAGCTTTTCTTCATTTTCTGTGCAGAGACCACAAAATGAGAGGCTGGTATTGAAAATAGAAGAAATGGAAGACAAGAACCTCGGCTTCTCGCTGCAATTGTTTGCTCTTTTCCTCGCTCTTGGAGGATAGGCCAGCAGAAATGAACAACTGTTGTTTTAGTTTTTCAAGATCGCTGGACTTTTGGCTACTCTCGCTTTCCAGCTCAGACATCTGTGAACAGTTGAATGAATGAAACAAATGGAAGGAATAATGCGTTGCAGACGTACCTGCCCCTTCATGCTCGAAATCAAAACATTTAAACGACAGTTTTCGGATCGACAGGTTCCTAAATCTTTCTGCGCTGAATCCAGAGTATTTCCAAGTTCAAAGACTTCAGCTTGTAAGTTTTGCTGAGCTGCTTTGTCTTGCACCCGCTAAATCAGAAATTCATTAGTCTTCTGTGTCGAGAGGCCAAAAAAGAGAGAGAGAGCACCGCACCTGAGACTTCAAATTCTCGAAATCATTTTGCAAACTTTCGAAAGCTCGTTCGAAATGCTCCCGCGCGGCCTTTTCGCGTTCGAAGTTTAAATTATGCGAGCGATCGCTTTTCGACAGTTGCGACTCGGTTTCAATCAAAGAACTTTCCAAGTCTGCTGCCGTTGCTTCCAAATTTTTGATGTACATTTTGAAGTCTTTGACTTTCCCTTCTGATTCCTGCGCGTTCAGCTTCAGTTCTTGAATATTGGTTTGAAACTGAACGCATCTTGATTCCAGGTCGGCAATTTCATTTTTCTGACGCGTTTCTTTTGCTTCGAGATCAGCGATAATTGCAACAAAGTCCTGCTCAAACAGACTCAGCGTGCTTTGCGTCTTTTTTGTGGCAGACGATAGCACGCTCTTGGCTTCAATGCTTTGTTCACATTGGGTTCCGAAAACATTTGTGAAAATGTTTTTGACATCATTTTCCACTTGCTGGTCCGCATTGACTTCATCGATGAGGGTGCTCATTTTGACTGTATTCGTGTTGATGTTGTCCTCCAGAGTCGTCAGTTTCATTACAACGGCTCGCACCTCTTGATTCATCAGCAAGTGCAGATCCCTCAAAGCTGCTGATACGTTTCCATCTTTGCTGCTGTATGCTTTGTGTGGCTTTTTGCTTGCGGTATGAACAACTTCTTCGGCCAAGGTTTCTGTGCTTTCTATTTGGCTGGAGGCGCTGTTTCGGTCGTTTCTTTGAGGTGATTCGGGTAAATTTGCCACAGATGACAGTTGTTGAGAGATTTGTTCGAATTTGGAAGCTTTCCGGGTTTCGGCTTTCAGCGCGCTTGTCATGGTTTCCAATTCATTTTGATGGTAGATGGAAATAGACTCCAAATCCTTGATTGCGACAGACTTTTTCTCGATGATTATTGTTAATGCGTCCTTTTCGGCAACGAGCTCCGATATCGTTTTGTCAGATTCATGCAAGTTCTCCACTGATGCTTGCAATTCTATTCGAGATGCGGTCAAGCAACTTTCGAGTATTTGATTCTCTTTCTCCGCTTTCTGAACGCCAAGTTCGAGAGTATTGATTCGCTCTATTTGCAGGGACTCTTTGTTCTTGAGTTCGGCAACTTCTTCGCTCATTTCTCGCTTCGTCCCCGCAAGCATGTCGATCGTGTATTTCAACTCCGCCAAGTCGGCTTCAAGACTCCCTTTTTCGCTTTCCAATTCGCCGCACTTTTCTGACAGAGCAGCCAATTTCTCGCTCAACTGATCATTTTCGAGTTTCAAAGAATTGACTTTTGCTTCCGTGACACTGTTTAGAGACAGCTGCGCCTTTAAAACCAAAGTTTCTTGTTTGTGCGCAAATTCGGCCGATAATTGAACGGCTTTCGTCGACTCAAGCTCGCTCTGCAACTGTGCAATTTCTTCGGAATGCTGTTTATGAAGCCTACTAGATGCCTGCTTCATTGAAATAAAAATTAAGAGCCATGTTTGTCACGGTACAGCATCGCACGTACTTGCGAATTATTCTGCATTGATTTGCGGGCTTCTTCCAGTTCAGCTGTCATCTTGAATATGTGATTGGTCAAATCTTCCTTGTCATGGGCATATTGCGCGATTGCCGTCTCCTGGTCTGCGACCACCCTTTCCAATTCAGATTTTTCCAAGATCACAGCGTCAAACTCTCGCTCAGATTCACACATGTCATTCTCAAGTTGCGCAATTTCCTGCTGGTACGCGTCTTGTTGCGCCATCAGAATCGCTCGTTCGGATTCGTAGCGAGCCACTTGCGTCTCGAGCAGTTCCAACCGAGTATTCCAGGCTTCGACAGCCTCTTGAGCTTCCTTTTGGGTCGATAGAATACGGTGATCAGTCAATGTGCGCATGGATTCTTCGCTCGTGGTGAAGCAGTGAATTTGGTCTGCTTGTTTCTTCGTCAAGTTTTCAAGCTGGCGAATGAGTTCGTCCTTGTCAGTAGTTTCCTCCATAAGTTGTTCATTCTTGGCAGAAAGTTGCGCAAGTTCCTGCTTCAAATTATATTCAGCCTGTGGAAAAATAAGTGAGAATTCCGTGCCTGCAGATGAAGGTATTGCAACTCACCGTTTCAGAAGACCCTTTGTGCTCTGTTTCCAACGGTGTACTCATTAGCTCCAGCGCTTTGGAGGATTCCTTCTTTAAATGTTCATTTTCAACGGACACTTCGCCTAAAGGGGTTGAGATTTTCGAGATCCGAAGTTCCAACTGTTCGATTTCTGCCTTTGCCGCGCCAAGCTGCAACTTCAACTCTCGCGATTCTTCATCAAAATACGCTTTGTCGTTGTTGGAGATTTCAGAATCTTGCTCTTTCGCATTTCGAAGATCTTGAAGTTGTTGCTGCAAGTCCGATTCTCGAGACTGTGATTCGTCCAATCTTTGCTTCAGGTCTTCTAATTTCTCCAATAGCGAGTCCAGCTCCGCTTTGCGACTGCTATTTTCGTTGGTTTCGCGGGAAAGACTGGACTGAAGAATATCGCAACGGGTTTGATATTCGACAGACGCAGTTTCCAGTTGACATTTGAGTTCGAGCAACTTATCGCGGAGAGATGCTTTTTGAGCGTCGGCGGCTTCGTTATCAGTCAGAACTTGACTTTTGAGGGCCTGAAGTTGATTTTTGATGTCCGATTCCATCGAAACTGACAAATCATATTTCTGCTCCATTTCTGAATAGCGTTCCGATTCCACCTCCACTTCCTTCTCGAGTCGAGATAATTGCAATGACTTCTCATTCAGCTCCGCTTCCACGTTTTGAATTCTTTCCATTGCGTCTGCGAGATTCTCATGAGCGTTGTTCAGCTCGTGCTTCAAAGATCCCAATAAGTTTTGATCGGCTTGAATACTATCTTTTTGGGACTTGAACGCCATAGATTGCAAATCCAGCGTCTTTGCCATGCCAACAATCTCTAAAATCAGTTTGCCATTATCTTCCTGGCATTTCACGTGATTCCCTGACAGAGCATCAAGTTCTGATTTCAGTCGATTTTTCTCGGCAACTTCCTGACTCAAGCTGGATTCAAGTCGCTCGAAACGGACATGAAAATCGTCAACCTCATCCTGAAGAGACTGGTTTTCTGCTGCAAGGGAAGAAGAGGCTTGTTTTAATTCGGTGTACTTTTCCGAGATTTGTTCACTGCGAGTTTTGCTGTTGTGTAATTCGGTCTCCAGATGATCCGTTTTTCCCATAGCGCCGGATAAATCAGAACGGGATTTTTCCAATTCGCGCTTGAGGCTTGACAGATCTGAAGTCGCTTCGTCTCGCTGGGATTTCAGTTGAGTGATCTGAGTGTCAACATTGCTTGTCATGGATTTGATGTCATTCGACAAGACATTGACGCGATCTTGCGATTCTCTCAGTTCGAGCTGGTTTTCGCTTAATTCCCCTCTAAGATCATCAAGTTCAAGTCGCAATGCTTCTTTTGCAGCACTTACTTCGTTGTGGGTAGACAGAAGCGTGCTGTATTGTGCTTTCAGTTCGACTGCTTCTTGATCGAGAGATTTTTTGTCGCATGCAAGTGTGGCTGAGGTATCTTCCAAGGAAAGAATGCGATTCTCCATAGCTACTCTCTGATCATGCATTTGTCCCAGGGTGTCCTTTGTGGAATCAATTGACGCGTTTTGCCTGGCAATTTCCGCTTCAAGGTCTACCACTGTTTCCTGCAGTAATTGCACTTGTTGTTCAGAAATCTGCCGCGCTGATTGTTCTGCTTCCAAAGAATATTGCAATTCCAGAGCCTCTTGTTCAAAAGATTTTTTGTCGGATTCAAGAATGGCCGAGGTATCCTCCAAGTGAAGAATGCATTTCTCCATAGCTTCTCTCTGCTCGCGCAGTCGTTCGAGGGTATCTTCCGTGGACTCTATTGACCCGCGTTGCCCATCAACTTCAGCTTGAAGGTCCAACACCTTCTGCTGGAGCGACTGAACTTGTTGTTCACGTGCAGACAGCTCTGCTTCCAAATAACTTTTCAATTCGAATGCTTCGCGTTCGACAGATTCCTTCTTTGATTCGAGGGTGGCAGAGGTATCTTCCAAGTAACGAATGTGCTTCTCCATCGCTTCTCTCTGACCGTGCATTTTCTCCAAGACTTCTTCGTTGCGAATTTGGCTGTCGCTTAATTCAGCCTCCAGATGATCAGTTTTTTGCACAGCGCTGGACAAATCAGAACGCGTTTTTTCCAAGTCGCGCTTGAGACTCGACAGATCTGAAGTCGCTTCGTCTCGCTGGGATTTCAGTTGAGTGATCTGAGTGTCAACATTGCTTGTCATGGATTTGATGTCATTCGACAAGACATTGACGCGATCTTGCGATTCGAACTGGCTTTCGTTCAACTCCCCTCGAAGATCATCAAGCTCAAGTTTCAAATCTTCTTTCGCAGCATTGACCTTGCTGTGGGTAGCAAGAAGGTTACTGTGTTGGGTTTTCAATTCGATCACTTCTTGTTCTAGAGATTCTCTCTTTGATTCTAGGGTAGCCGAGGTATTTTCTAAGTAACGAATCCGCTTCTCCAGAATTTGTTTTTCATCTTGTATACGCTCCATAGTATCATCAGTTGAATCTAACGACGCGCGCTGCCTTTCTACCTCCGCTTCAAGGTCCACCACAGTTTTCTGCAGCAACTGAACTTTTTGCTGATAAATCTGCCGCTCTGAATGTTCCGCTTCCAAAGAGTGTTGCATTTCGATTGCTTCTTGTTCAAGAGATCCATTTTTCGATTCGAGGGTAGCAGACGTGTCCTCCAAGTATCGAATGCGCGTCTCCATAGTTTCTCTTTGATCGCGCATTTGCTCAAGCTGTTTGTTCAATTCAGCTTGAAGATCCACTACTGTTTCCTGCAGCAACTGAACTTGTTGTTGAGAAACATGCCCCTCTGATTTTTCCGCTTCCAAAGAACGGTGTAATTTGAGCACATCTTGCTCGAGAGCTTCTTTGTTTGATTCAAGAGTGGCAGAGGTATCCTCCAAGTGAAGAATGCGCTTCTCCATAGCTTCTCTCTGCTCGCGCAGTCGTTCGAGGGTATCTTCCGTGGACTCTATTGACCCGCGTTGCCCATCAACTTCAGCTTGAAGGTCCAACACCTTCTGCTGGAGCGACTGAACTTGCTGTTCACGCGCAGACAGCTCTGTTTCCAAATAACTTTGCAATTCGACTGCTTCGCGTTCGACAGATTCCTTCTTTGATTCGAGGGTGGCAGAGGTATCTTCCAAGTAACGAATGTGCTTCTCCATCGCTTCTCTTTGATGGTGCATTTGCTCCAAGGTCTTGTCCGTTGAATCCATTGACGCACGATGCCTTTCAACCTCCCCTTCAAGATCCACCACAGTGTTCTGCAGTGACTGAACATGTTGATGAGAAACCTGCCGCGCCGATGTTTGCGCTTCCAAAGCACGTTGCAATTCGTGCGCCTCATGCTCGACAGCTTCTTTGCTTGATTCAAGAGCGACTGAGGTATCCCCCAAGTGACGAATGAGTTTCTCCATACTTTCTCGTTGATCATGCATTTGCTTCAAGGTATTATTTGTTGAATCCAGTGATGCACGGACGGTATTCATTTCTTTTTCAAGGTCTGCCACTTTTTGGTGTAGTGAGTGAACTTGTTGTTCAGAATGCTCCCGTGTCACGGTCTCAGCTTCCAGAGAAACCTCGAGGTCCAGTTTGCTGGTTTGAAGCTCGAGAATCGCGTTTTTAAGTGAGGCAATTTCGAGCTGCTGCGCCGCCATGCCATGTTCACCGGATCGCACTTGATCACACTGTTCAGAAATCTGATGTTCGAATTCAACAGTTCGCTGCTGGAAGACTTGTATTTCCTGCTGTAGCTTTGATACCAATTCCTCGCTCTCCTTTTGAAACTGAGCGAATGCATCCGTTTCAGTTTTCAAGCGTTCTATGCTGCGGTGGAGGTCATGCTGTGACTTTTCAAGGCTTTCGCGCAAATTGTCTTCGTTCGATTTGTGGTTGCGGATTTGGGTCAAATTCTTTGAAGTTTCAGCCCTTTCCGCATCTAACTCGGACATAACAATTTCATTCTCGTTTTTCAGAAGCTCCATTCGAGCTTTGAGGTTCACATTGTGCGAGTTCTTTTCTGCCACATGAATTTCCAGGTTTGAGATTCTTTGGCTCGAGGTTATCTGCAGTTCGTGCAGTTGTTCCTCAAGCTGAAGAACAGTTGCGCTCAAAGAGTCGGCGTTTCGCTTCTCAGTTTCGAACATGTCATTAACTGTTTGATATTTTCCCTCCGACTCATTGAGTTCAATTTGAAGATTCATGATGAATTGCCCATGCTGCAGTTTGAGTGTGGCAATTTCATCGATAAGCGATTCTTGATTTTGCTCAGCAGATTGATTCGAGGAGCGCAGCGAGTCGTTGGAACTCTCCAACTGCGCTACTGTCTCCTCCAGATTCGAGATATAGTCATTCTTTGCATCGACTGCTTTTTGAAGTTGAATAACATCTTCGTTGACTGCTTCGAGACTTTGTTTTGCCTTCGCTGTTTCTTTTTTGGATGCCGAGAGCATGTCTTCGACTTGAGAAATAGCAGAAAGATGATTCGTCCTGAGAGACGTTACTTCCGCGATATTCTTTTGCTGGGTTTCATGCAGTTCATTTTGAAGCTGGCTCACTTTCTCACGAAATTCCGCCAAAGATTCGTCGCGCAATTTTTTGATGTCTGCTTTTTCTTTTTGAATGACTGTCAAATTGGACTTTAAATCCTGGGCCGCCTTTTCCAAAGAATGGATGGCTTTTAAATGCTCCTGAATGAGGTCGTCCCGTTTTTTTAGTTGGTTCTCGTGGCTGGATTTCAAATCTTCCATGTTGAAGCGCAGCTGTTGTATGCTGTCTAGCGCCTCGTTTTTGAGTGACTCTGTTGCTGCAAGTTTTTGGGACTGTTCTTCGTATTTTGACTGAATATCCGCCAGGCTGTCTTCCAAAGATGTTATTGTCGTCAGTATCTGAAGACTTTCTGATTTCTGCGCTGTTCGAAACGCAACTTCTTCGTTCAATCTTTGATTCAGCGTTGAAATCTCGGCTTCATAATACTTTGCGATTGAATCATCCGTTGCGCGTTTGACGCTTTGCTCGGCACTCGCGACTTCAGAGCAACGGTCCGACATGGCTTGAGCCGCCTGATGCGCAGAGGTATCCTTCAAACTCTCTCTAAAAGATTCAATCTGACTGTCTCTGGAATTGATGATGGCCTTGTTGATTGCGAGTTCCGTTTTCATGGCCGACAGTTCAGTTTCCAGTTTCAAATTGGACCGTTGCAGTTTTTCTTTTGCTTCAAGTTCTTGTTGGAGGCGGCTTTGGGCGCTGAGGAAGCCGCGCTCATTTTGCTCCTGCGAATGGACGTTTTCCAAGTGACTTGTCTGTGCTGTTTGGGTTTCTTGTTCCAGTTGAGAAACTTTTGATTCCAAATCGTGCACCTTCTTTTGAAGTGATTCTACTTCATCGACAGCTACAGTGAGTTCTTCGATGATTTCAGCGTTTTTGACTTGTCCTTCTTCGAGTTTCGATTCAAGAATACGGCGGCTTTCAGTTTCGTTTTCGAGTGCTTTCTCAGTCGCGCCCAACTTGTCCGTTAAAGTAACAACCTCGCATTGTAGCAGCGCAATTTGTTCAATGAATTGGTCGTTCTGCGAATCCGTTGCCGCAATTCTATCGTCCTTTGTTTTCAACAGTTGTTCAAGATCGGCCGCTCGTTTTTCGATAACTTTGTTTTTGGCAAACATGTCGTTCATTTCAAATTCAAGTGCAGAGTTGTGCGATTGTTCTTGCGATAGATCTGCTTCTAAGCTTGTGTATCGAGTTTGCCAGTTCTGCGTGGAGTCTTTAGCAAGTTGTTGGGATTGCTGCAGTAGCGATTTTGCCTCTGTGAGTTCGATGTGCATTCGATCCAGATTGGTTTTCTGCTCGGCATTGGTTTTTTCCTGCTCGGTCAAAAGAGAATCAAGCTGATTTTGGAAAGCTGAACGCGGTTGCAATCAGACCAAGGGTTCATTTGAAACAAACGATCAAAATATAAACCTGCAGCGTCGGATTGAATCTGCTGCTGAAGAGATGCAATGGTTGCGTTTTTCTCGATTAGTTCTCTTTGCAGTGTCTCGATGCAAGCAGCCGATTTGGATGCATCGATTGGCCATGTTTTTGCGACGGCGTCTTTGGTGTCGTCGCTGCACTTCTCTGTTGAGACTGCTGTCGAGCTGGGAGAAATATCCGTCTCAAGCATCTCATGCACATATTCAACCGCCAACTCATTCTGCTCTTCAGCTACCATCTGATCTAGGCTCGCGTCTTCATGCAACTGAACTTGGATGAGAGGAGGTTCAGTTGCTTCAAACGATGCTTCAATGAATTTCTCCGTTTCGCGAATTGCCTCCTCTATTGCAGTTTGAATGTTTGCTTGAGGAACAGCAAGATCGTCAGCCGGCAAAATCATCATCTCATCGGACTCATCATCAGAAAACACTATTTCAGAAGCGTATGGTTCCGACGCAGATTGCGAGCTTGCATATCCTTCTTCCTTTGTTTCAGAGGCTTCCACCTGTTTTTGGTGTCAGTGCGAGTAGAATTAAAAAAGCTTCCATGAACTGCTGCACCTTATCAGATGCGCGCTTGCTGCTCGACTGCGATTCCGAGCTGGATAAAACAGAAGGTCCCACAGAAACAGAGTCCAAGTCCATTTCTTGCGGAGCTAACTGATTGGTGTCTGGGACTACGATGTCCTGCCTCTGGAAATTGAAGATTTTAGCTACTTGCAATTTTGCATTGATTATTCCTGACCTCTGTGTCGGGAGTTTGGGCTGACGGCACAACGATGTGCACTTCAGCATTTGCAAGGTCATTTCCGTAATCCGATACCGATAACTCATCGTCGTGATATGAAAGAACGGGGCTCTGTGGAGTCGTTGCGATAAGGCACTCAGATAAATGAAAGGCATGAAATCTTACAGCTGATTTTACCGTGTTGGCGTCGCTTTTATCCTTATAAGAGACACTGAATGAGGATGATATCTGTTCCTGCTCACTACCTTGTGCAATGTCAGGAACAACCATCTCGACCTTGTCTGGTTCACATTCAACCGGAGTCTCACTGCGAATGAGCTGAGACTGGGACCCCTTCGGTGACACCAAACTCGCAACGCTCTTTGAAATAATCTCGAGGACACTTTTCGCCTCTGCCCCTTCCTCTTCCACAAAACTTGTAACGCTTCCAAACATGGAAATTTCAGTCAGGGTCAGGAAATCAACGAGTTCTTCGTCGTAGTCCGTGTAATCGATTCGCTCGACGGGCTTTCTCTTTTCAGCGTCTAACGCGACTGGGTTTGCGCCTTTTTCGATGAGTGTGTGTACAATGGAGATCATGGAGTGCTGCACTGCGTAGTGAAGTGCCGTGCTGTGAAATGATCAAGGTTAGACGCAATTGTTATCGCATAAGAGAGTACCTATGTTCTGTCCCGTAGGCTTGGTTAATATCCGCTGTGGAGATGTTTCCCAGCAATTTCTCTGCAATCGGAGTTCGCTTGTTCTTGATCGCATGGAAAAACAGCGGGATTCCAGACTGAATTCAGCGAAAACGCGTGAGATTCAAATACTATACATTGGAATGCATCTCTGATTACCTTATCCACAACATTCGTCTTTGCACCAGCATCTATGAGGAGCTTGAATGCACTGACATCGCCCAGACAAACAGCGTAGTGCAGGGCAGTGCATCCCAGCACATCTTGAACATGCAACGACGCACTGCGTTTGACGAGTAAATGGACTATGTCTGAAAACCCGCGAATCACAGCCTGTACAATTTGTCAGTTTTAAAGTGGACACCTTTGAAATACACTCACAATCACAAGTGGAGTTCTTCCTTCGCGATTCACTGCATTCAAATCAATCACTTTCAACGGATTCTTGTCAGCCAACGCCAAACTAGAATCCATCAGAATCACAGCCGCGTCGTATTTGTTCTCGTCGACAGCAAGATGCAAGGCAGTGAAGCCATGGTACGTATCCAGTTTGTTAACATCCCTCCCCTTTTCTGCGACAAGCGCTCTTAGTTTGCGCAAGTCTCCCGAATGAACCGCCGCTTGCAATGAATTGAGTTTCCTAGATTCGAGGTACGTTGCGCATTTGATCTTTTCTGCAGTCATTGTGGAAATGTCGGCAAGTGCGCTGACTGCAAGCGGCGGTAACGATGAACTCGCGTTTGAAGCTGCCGATTCGCGCGACGTGTGTGAAGTGACTGACGCAACGCGGGAGTGGTTGGGGTTTCGAAGGACGTCGAGCCTGTCAGATGTCTTTTCGTCGGCTTTCTTAGCGAGTCGCTTTGCTTCTTGATCTGGAAAAAAGCGAGGGTGTCAGCGAGACTGAAGTCACGAAGTAAGTGACAGTACCATCAGAGATGGACGGGGCGGCAGAGCCTTTGCGCTTCCCAAAAAGCGGACTGCTGAAGCCCTTTTTGCTCATGCGAACAAGTTGCAAGTCAGATTTTATTGTCTGACAATTCCCACAGTGCGACGCCCTCTAAATGCTAGTCCATCGCCTTGCAGCCTCGAGTTTTGTGATCATACACGAGACGAGGAGAACTGCCAGCAACGAAACTGCATTTTCTTTTGTTACGATAAATCGAGAGAGTGACTGATGCCTGCCTGTTATTTCAGGTCGACAAAACAGCTGAATGAGGATAATGGGTTGCTCGACGCGAACAACTGACAGGCATTTTGCAAACGTTCTCATGGTGTGGCTGGCAACCGATTTGAAAGTTCAACGACTTTTACCAACTTAATTTAAAAACCGCAAGTATCCAGATACCCCATGCACTCATCACCAACTATAAACAAATAAACACGACCCATATAATTAACACGCACAAATAAAAGCCAAGAGACCTGTAAACAAACAAATTAGGGATGCGGCAGTACTCACTGCTGCTCCGGACCTTAAAGATCACGGATGGGAATGCAGCCACAGGAGTCCGGCTCCAGCAATGGCATCAACATTGCTGGTCGTGTACCGTCGTTTGCATGCTTTTCAAAATAAAAAAGGACGGAGGGGGAAACTCACTCGCAAACGCGTCAAAACAAACATCATCATCATCCCTCAACCCCAGGTGCTGAGGCCGTCGTTGCTCTTCTTGTTGGTGCAGTTGCCTTGCTCATATTGTTGCTGAAACAATGGCCATGCTCTTGGTTTCCTTTGCGTCTTTTGATGGGGGATGGGATTTGATGGCTCGACTTGTTTGCAGAAGTATGGGGGGTGAAGTGGCGAGTTTGATAAGTTGCGGGCGTACGTAGTGTGGTGGGGGTTTGATGGTTTGATAAGTTTTAAGGACGGATGTGGAAGTGTGTTTTTTTTTGTTTTTGGTGAAAGTATCTTGGAGGGGATATGCTCGCCTTTTATACCAATTTGGACAGCGACTGCGCGTCAGGAAGTATGGACCAATCAGAAGCCGCGAATTCCATTTTGGACGGGCTAAGCACCCCCCAACAGACAACACCAAAAACAAGGGCATCAATATCAACATCACCTTCATGCCCAGGCATCCAGCACGGCTTCAGGACAACCGAGCAACACTACTGAGGTGTTAAGAAGCACATTGGGACGGAGGCTATGGACGTCGGTGCGCTGTGTTGGAATCTCGCGTTCAAGGCAACCAACACCACATCGATAGGACCAGCCCCATGCCTGACATACGCCTCACGCCCATTCCAGAAGGTGAGTTCGACTGAGTATCCTTCGTCCCGCTTAGCCCAACCCGATTGTGTTTTGGCATCGGCGAGAGAATCCAAGCGCGACAAACACCCACCTCCGCCTTCGCGGGCTCCACCAGCACAATGGTAGCATGCTCCCTCCCTCATTACAATTCAAGCGCTTCGATTGTGTCATTCAAGAGACGTGCTGCTGTCGTATCCTGCGGTGTCTCATGAGAAGATGGGATTGAGCATGCGGCGCCTACGCACGCAAGCATTGCCTCGAGTCATCAAACCAGGTCAAGATTATTATACGCGGAGTATACGAAGTCAAGTCATCGCTGTGAATCACGGAGAAAGACTGTTGCGACTGAGACAGTCCAACCGTTCAACACCGTATTGGTCGCTGGGATCCCTCCAGCCGTTTCATTCATCAGAATGCTAAAAATGAAGGAATTAATGAGTTGCATGCGACGGCAAACTGTGCACGAGTGATTCTGCCGCAGAATATGTCCAAGTCTGATTCACATGTCCCCGAAGTCATGATACAGCTGGATGACGGGTATTGAAGCAAGCACAGCTCAAAGTAGACCCTAGTCAATTCAATATGCAACAAATTGGCCAAGCTGAAGTGAGATATATCGTTTGATGGGGTCTTGTAAAGGTTTGTCGGTGTTGACGCGTGACGTCCATAGCTCAAAAAATTGCCAACTCCAGCGCGATCAAGGCCACATAGGAGCAAGGCCACGTAGGAGCAAAATTGGCCAATTGATGTGGTGATTTCATAGGTTATGGTCATTTAACGCGTTCCAACTTTCACAACTCATGACCCAGGTGTCTGCAACTGTAACATACCGTGTTGAGACTGATAATAAAATCTCTGCAGCAAGTACACTTTCAAAGATTAGTTTTAGTTTCTCCAAAATGATAAGGGTTTCAACTGGTGTCACAACTAAACTGGCGGACCTATGGCGCTCGCCACAGAACAACGCTATCTGATAGAGTCCCTGGCATATAGTTCCGGTTTAACGAGACACGCCTTGTATGTTCAGAAGTCCGATGGTTGATGTGCTGTTCAGTTGGGAGAACGAGCGCGAAGGATGCGATTCTCACGAATTTTGAGATTTTCAGTGTCATAACATTTGCCGACGATATCACCGTTTATTCAACGAGAGTATTCATTGATAGACTGAAAGCACTTTTTTCAATGCCGATATGGCTTGCTCTGGATATTCTTCCCCATCAACTTCTTTTTTGCATAATCGCATGTATGCAAAAAATCGAACTGCTTTCTCTATATTTTCCAGTGAGCACACACACTCGTTAGACACGGTCAATTTCAGAGCGAGGTCATCGGAAAAATTGCAGAGAGTATTGCCTTGACGCGTCAGCTTGCTTCTGCTACGAGTATGCTGTCACATTCTTCATCTTGGACGGTGTGATCAACAAATGGATGAAAACCCAAACCCTAAATATTTTAAATAAACACCCCAAAATGCTTTCGTCACATTCACGTCAAACGAACCCGCCTCCTTCTCCGTACTCAGCCGCTGTCGCTGCACAGAAACAATCGAGAGACATGCTCGCAATGCCCCCGCCTCCGCCGCCTAACAAGACAAAGAAGAATACCCGCTCATCCGCACCACCCACATCCACTTCATCCAAACCAGCAATTGCGCTCTCATCACTGCCTCCGAATGCCACTGCACCTTCAATGTCTCTCTCTCAGTCGCCAAAGGTCCCTTTTAAACGCAACCACGACGTGTCTCTGCAGTCTCGCTCGCCAGCAACGCCGCGATCCACAAAGTCACTCGGTCCCATTCATCAACTGAGTCGAAACTTGAAGTGTGTATGCTTTTTATTGTTCGAAACCCTTTCTTACCCAAATTGAGACGCGCCGTGTTAAATGTTTCCTTCCATCTCCAACCAAAAAAACAAGACCCAAACCGTTCCATCAAAAGCTCCTTGAAGCCGAAACTACTCCTCTTGCATCTTCAATCTCATCACCGTCCCATGGGCTTATCAAATCATCGTCGTCACCGAATTTGGCCGCCTCCAAACAAGTTTCGGACACACCTGCATTCAAGCAAGTGTCCGAAGATATGAACAGGAATGACATGGAAGCATTGAAAGAGGAGCTGACTGCTGAAAAGTCAAAGTGCAAAGAATTGGAAGTGATGCTCAAGTCGCGGAATCAGTTTATTTCAAACATTGGTAAAGCAAAAACTTCATCACCATCGCAATCGCATCACACAAGGTTCTGATTCTCCCCTCACACCTCCACACAGAAAAAATTGCCCAATCCACATCTGATAAACTGGCTATCAATCAGAGCTTGGTCGCCTCCCATCTTGCCGAAACAAAAAACTACGAAAACAAACTGCGTCAGACAACCAACGACAATCACGTGCTCAAAGCGAAACTGAATGCGGCTCTTGATCTATTGACTCCTACCCAAAGAAATAAGATCCTCAAAATGAAAGTTGTTGATTCTGCTCGGGAGAAACGTGAAAAGCAAGACGAGTTGGTGGACGAAATGGTCCGTTTGAGTTTATAGACACACACAGTTTTTGGAAGTCCACTCGAGTTTACATATATCTGTACGAAAACGATTGCTGATAAAATGATAAGCCATTTATTGCTGCATCTTACTGAAGTTGAGAAAAAATAAGTCATGTCCCATCAGAACAGTCCAGCTTTGAAGATAAAACAACACGTTATGAATCCAGTTTAGCTTCACTTCCCCACGACGAAAGCAAGAGCAGACGCGTCGGCATCGTCCGAATTTTCCTTTTCCTTGTCTCCTTTCGTTTCCAACTTTTTGTCCGTGCTGGAGGACCCATCCACCATGGCTGAACCAATGAGCGCACTTGCACGGTTCGGCATCCAAGATCTACGTTTATCTGTCACACCTTCAAGTCCTTGATCGCCAGTTCCCAAAGCAGACTGGTAGAACGCGCTTCCAGTCCTGCTCTTTCGGCGCTCTCCAGCATTTGAAGCAGCAGATCTTCGCTTATCCGACAACGCCGCAAGCCCAGCAATACTGTTGCGTTTATTCTGCGCCTCCAAGGTTGCCAATTGCTCAGCCACTTCGTTGCTGCCAGACCACCAAGATTTGCGCACCTCCTCACGAATCGCTTGCGCTTCCAATACCGCTGGGTCGGCTGTGTTGTTTCCAACGCCCGTGTTGGACCACCACGAGTTGCGCACGGCTTCCTTTTTGGCCTCCTTTGTGTCCGAAATGATTATGTCCGAGAGTGCCGCCGAGTGTCCAGACGCGGTGGATTTGCGTTTATCCTTGCCCAAACTGACTGCGCTGCTGATGCGTCGATTGTTGTTCCCTCCTGCTGTCAAGAATTCAGTCTGTTGCTTGGCATCGACGATGCTCACACGTTTTTGCTTTTTGGAGGTCGAGCTGGCAGTGCTCATGCGCTTGTCAGCAGTTTCTTCCAATGGCTGCTCGGATCCTTTCGGTTTCTGCTTGTCATCGCTTGAAGACCACAAAGCGCGACGGTAGTCCATGATTTGATCATACGAAGCTTGCATGGCGCCGTCCTCTGTTTCCTCTTCATCCTCTTCTTCTTCGTCTTCTTCGTCATCGTGAGCAGCTTTGGACGCACGTCGAGATGAGCGAGCAGCAGCGGCAGCAGCTTCAGCGCCGTCTCCTGCGCCAGAACCACAACGCCCTCCAAGCCATTCATCCATCTGAATTTCACGTTGCTGCTTCTCTTGTTCAAGCAGGGCAATCATTTTCCTCCTTCGAATCACCATAAACAGTCCCACCGCAATCCCAATGACAACTACACCTGCCACGATTCCACCAACCACGGCTCCAACAGGGAAATCGTTTCCAAGCGGAGTCTTGTCACTCGGACTAAGTCCCGGTGGGTAGATTTGAGTCAATGCGTTGGGAGATGGCGTTGCTTGCGCGTTGGTGACAGTAGGCGGGAGGAGGATCGTGTCGACAATGTGAATGACACCCGAATCAAACAAAATATCAGGGGTTGTGATTGTGAGTTTAGGTGCATCGCTTGCACTTGAAGACGCAAAATGAGTGCTATCAGGTGCAAAGATTTCCTGGCCGTTGAAATACGTGGTCTGCGGAGATTTGTTTGTGATGGGTCCATTGCCAATCACGTCCGAGTAAAAGATGCCGCTGATGATTTGGTATTGAACGATGGATGCTTTCAGAGCTGATGAAATGTCGCTGACTTTGTTGTTTTCGAGGAATCGCGGGATACCTCCTTGAGCTGGGATGAGAACGGTGATACCTTGGAGGGATTTTAACGAGCTGCTGAGGTTTCCAGCGTTCACGTAGCCGAGATAGTCGGTGAGACGCAAGTTTGTGTAGAGGGATACAATGTCGGAAGGGATCAGCATGACTTCGCTCACAACGTGAATGATTCCTGGAGAGCGACGGATGATTGAACAGTATGGATCAGTTTCGACAGTTTTGCGCATCAGTTTCATCCATTCCTTTTCTCACCGTAATCTGTTTTGATACTGCGCTGAACGACACCATTCGCCACACCGGTAGTAAATCGAGAGTTTCCATTCTCAGTGACAATTTTTATAGATTGGTACAGCCCGCTGCCGAGGTTGTTGAAGCCGCTGCCGTATCTCGATAAGTACGTGCGAACAAAAGTTGGCACAGGTCCCGCATTGAAGTCCACAAGAACATTGGGCAGGATATGATATGTAAGAAGTGAAGCTTGGTTCGCAGGAGTTCCACTGATTAGGGTTGCTGCTTGAGGGTTGTTTTTGGTGGCTGCGGTTGACGCATCATTTGTGAATGCAATGATGGTGTAAGGGGGTGGTGGACTGTTGCCGTCGTTCAATGCAAAAGTCAAGTTGGGCATAATCCCGCTGATGAAAGTGTTGGCCTTTGCTGCAGCGAACATGCCGCTCATTTGCGAGCATTCAGGGAGAGTGGCAAGGACCTGTTGCCCAGAGTTCAGTATGGTTCAAGAGTTGTCTTCGGGTAAGGGACACCCACCGAAATAATGGAGCCGCTCTTTGATTCATTCGGCGCTGCGTGCGACAACAGCGGTGCAAGGACGCAGACAACGGCGACTCCAAGCGTCTGTTTCAGGGTCATTTTGCTTGGAAAAAGTGGAAGATATATTTACGTAAATATTATTTAATATCTATTTTAATCGAGCAACTGGGCTGCCACATCGTCCACAGATGTAGCGTCGGTCGCAGTCACAATGTTTCTTTCGATACTCGGCACAGGTTCTTCCAATGTGTCCAGTTGTGACTGCAGCAGACTCACACCCGCAAAGTGTCCCTCGCGATTCTGCAGCCGCGTTACAAGCACATCACGCTCTACTTTCAGATACACAAAGTGCACCTCGCATCCGCTGATACTGTCTCGTAGAGTGTCGCGGTATTTTCGTTTGAGGGCGGAGCAAGCGACAATGACCACCGTGTTGTCTCCCTCAACGACAGCGCTCTCAACCACACTCGCTGCTATCCGCTTGAACCACGGCTCTCTGTCCGCGTCCGTAAGCGGAATGCCCTGCGCCATGCTGCGCTTGCTGGTGTCCGAGTGCAGATCATCGCCTTCGATAAACACGCTGCGCAGTCCCTCTCGCTGGTCCACAATGCTCGCCAGTTTCTTTGCAAACGTGCTTTTGCCGCATCCAGAGACGCCCATTGCAATGACTGCCAGTTTCATCTCTGGTTGATATAATTTATTTATGGATTTAAGGGTCAATTTTACATGCTTTAATCATGACAATTTCTTAAAATCAAAACAAACGCGATTGTTCGTGCCCATCAGCCGTGTACTGTTCTCACTGGCAATCTCGACTTTGCACGCGCATTCCATCCAGCATCCCATATCCAGATATTCATCCCAACCGGCATCACAAGGTGAGTTTGCTCCTGATGCACAAATATCCCAACACTGACAGCTTGAACCCATCGCCAAGATTCCAACTGCGCAAATACAACATGGATGCACAGTGCGATAGCATCTAGACCCTCTGACGTTGAAGAGTTTCAACGATTATGGATTTTCGCATTTCCTGGCTTCTTCAACATTCCGTCTATACAGTCAATGGTTACATTTCCTGAATCCATTCTTGCATCTGTAGAACAAGCCTCCATGCGATACACCTGCGAAAACTACATGATTCTTACTTCCAACTTGAATCAACTGCAGTTGTCATCTTCAGAACTGGGCGAAAATATGGCAGCGAGTGTCCCGATTTCCACCTCTGAAATCGTTCGATGCCTACAGAAGGCAAACCCCATCAATTTTATCTCTCGGTGAAGCCGTTGCGTCGCTCGACACATGCACAATGGTGATGCAAGTATACTCTCGCACATTCTCGACAGACTCGCGCACTACCACACGCTTCCCTTGCTCTCTTCGATTATTATTGTCTGGAACAACCTCAACACGGCGCCACCCGCACACATCAACTAACCCGAAACAAACACCTTCAAACCAAACGCACCAACATTTGCGATCCCCATCCACATTCTCCAACAACCCCAAAACAGCATGAAAAACCGCTTCAAACCGTTCAAAAAATTGGGTCTAAGCCACTGCGTATTTGCCATGGACGATGATTGGCATTTTCCACACGTCAAACTCATTGCAGCGGTACGAGCGTGGCAGAATAGCGGGTACGACCTGCTTGTTGGGTTTCAGCAGCAAGGACGCGTCCATGTCCCGAGCACTGCCAAGAAAGTGTCGCTTTCAGAACCACGCGTGAGTGGGATCCAGAGCGACGCCATGTATGCCAAAGAATCCGTTTCAGTCAAGCACAAGAACGGCAAGAATATACAGTTGCAGAAAGCGGGCGTCAGCATTCTGATGCCCAGCGCAACCGTGTACCATTCGAAATATCATCACATGTACACTTATGCTTTGCCGGAACGAGTACGGGCAGTGGTCCAAGAACTAACAAACTGCGATGACATTTTGTTCAATATGATGGTTGCGAATGCGACGCGCGCTGGCCCCGTGGTGCTGGCAGATGGGGACCGAGTTGAGAAGGCGCTCTTGTTTGACAATGCCGGGCAAAAAAACGGACTTTGGAAAGATAAAGAACATTGGGCGAAGCGGCTTTGGTGCATGAATTACTTTGAGGAGCATGTGTTTGATGGTAGAATGCCGTTGATCTCAACATGGGTTGTGAAGGGGAGAAGTGGATGAAATATGAAAGATGTGGATATAAAGGTGCTATTCCAGTTGGATTTTATCTGTTGTACACTTTTGCTTTGTACTTATGAGGTGCGAGCAGTGCATATCTTACCAAACTTATTTACGCAACGCGAGAATGGACAACAAAACTGACGCGCGCACACGATACAGAAGAGGCGGACTTTTAATTTGGAATGCGTATTTTTATTTAGGACGCGAGATATGGACCTGCTTGCACACGATTTGGATAACGTATCTTTATTTATTTTTAACTGGTTTTCTTAACATCTCTTCTTAGTCTTACTTCTTTCGTTTCAAATATCCTTGGTCTCCTTTTCAAGCGGCTCATATCAAAACTCAGCTTCATTCATGAGCACGCGTTCGATGTAAGCCTCCGGTTTGTGAATGTTGGTGTACGCATCCTTTGAGGGTACATTCTTACGAGGATTTTTTATTCTTGATTTGGTTGTTTGTTGTTGATGGGAGGAGAGGGGCGGTTGCACAGTCTGAATGCTGTGAGCTAAGATTTGGTCGCAGCCAGCCAGTCGGTCAGTCTACTGAATGAATCAGCACATAGATTGATGCATGGACGCGTGATGTATGGACTGATGAGAGGGATGTGGGAGGTGGCAAGGTTCGGACTTGGTGCCACTTAAAGTGACAGTGGTTACACCAGTGACGCCGATCACAGATGCCGCATGAATGCATATAAAAGATGGCCATCCATCAAGTTTTATTTCAAACACCAAACCAAGTATCGACAAGAACCAAAATGCAAGGCCCAACACCAAACGCCACAACCCCAGAATTGACAACTCCAGAAGAAACGCGCGGATCCGCTGATGGAGGATCTACTTCCGAACCAAAGACAAATACCTCGAAGTTGGAAGCAACGGTGCTGACTGAAACCATTTCTACAACCCCCTTGACGGCCTTGGACCAAGATCAAGTTCCTGACGACAAGGCGGAAACAAAAGAAAGTACCCCCGACCATGTTACCCCAGTGCTTGATTCAGTGGAAACTCTTGCAGGAAGCGAGCCTGTTCTAACACCGTACGGGTCGACACAAAATGACCCCTTGGATGAATTGGTGACAGGAGTTGAGTCGCTGCAAGTGGAACGTACGGACGATCTTCAGCTCCGTTTTAAAGTGGTCCTTACGAGAGACCTTGACCCGAGCATTCCCGTTGCCAATCGAGCCTTGTCTCCTCGCCGCAGCAACCACTTGTCAGCAATTCCAGCACCATATACTGTGATTATGACTCGCAATGGTTTCTCGCTGGCATACACCAACATTCACAAACCGGAGGCTTACATCGAACGCGTGCTCATGAATGAAGCTGAGTTTTGACTTGAGCCGCTTGAAATGGAGACCAAGGATATTTGAAACGAAAGAAGTAAGACTAAGAAGAGATGTTAAGAAAACCAGTTAAAAATAAATAAAGATACGTTATCCAAATCGTATGCAAGCAGGTCCATATCTCGCGTCCTGTAAATCAGTTTTGAAAAAACAGATTCCTAGCGACTAAAGAAAAACAAATTTGGTATCCTCACGGGGTATCTCTAAATCCTCGTACCTCAAAATACAAAGTAGCAAGTCAAAAATCAAAAAATACAACTGGATAATACACATATCCAGATCTTTCATATTTCATCCACGCTTGCCTTGACAGCGTCTCCACGTCTCCCGTATATGCTGTCCGTGGATGTATCCAGCAGACTGGTTTCTAGTTGGCACCTCTCTTTCATGAATTGCACGGCCTTCAGGTTGTGCAACACGACTAAATTTTTTCCATCATGCCCCACTCAACCAAGTGGACATCCAAACAACACCGCAGAAGTTTTCGATCAACATACACCGGTGCATGATTTACGGGAATGCACTTATGCTGCCCTGTACTATCGCCAAATGCACAGTAACGTGCTTTTGATAAAGTAAAACATGCGAACCACGTTCATTGAACATTTGCATATGCGATTTATACAACAGGTTTTATGTCGCGTTATCGTCTTTCTGATGATTTGATCGAGTCGCAGATAATTGTTTGTCACTGCTCGGTGACTCGGTGACATCATTCATAATTTTTTTTTTTTACTTTTCCTGACATCCATGTCTCAGCCCTCTCAACAACGGACCGCGACAGAGTCCACTCCGCTCCTTCCACGGACCAATGACCACACAGAGGACGAAGACTTCACCGTCTCGGCTCTCTTCGTCGAAGCCAAGGCCATGGCCCCACTCGCATGGCCTGTCTCCGTTGGATACCTGCTTCAAATGTCTCTCGGCATTGTTCGTACCAGACTCTTGCAACTACCCCAAACTTTGCATCTAAAAGCTATCGAAATCAGGCAGCTGTCGTTGCAGTTGGACGAGTCAGTACGAACGCTCTGGCGTCCTTGGCGTTAGCGACACTCTATGCAAACGTGACTGGCTATTCACTCTTTGTTGGAATGGCTGCCGCAATTGATACGCTCTGCTCGCAAGCGTTTGGAGAGTATTTGGCGGGTACAGGCGAGAGGAAGGAGCTCGGAAGGTACAACTTTTCCAGCTGTCGAAAACTGAGCGTACTCATCTTGGTTCATTGCAGGCACTTTTCACGGACAATATTTCTCATGTATTCTATCGCAATCCCAATTGCCATCATGTGGTGGTTCACAGAGCCTCTTTTGTTGCTTGTTGGCCAGGACGCTGAGATTGCTCACCTGAGCGCGAAATTTACAAAGTACTTGATCCCGTCTCTGGTTCCGTTTATTCTGTCAGAGTCCATCAAACGATTGCTCATGTCGCAGAGGATTATGACTGCGCAAATGTTCGTCATTGGCCTCGTTGCGCCGCTCAACTGTCTGCTTCTTTATATCTTTGTCGTTTCTGAATATCGAATCGGAGAAGATGGAATCGGAGCACCCATTTGCTTAACAATCAGTCACACCGTGATTGCGATATCCCTGTGTCTATACACGCGTTATGTCCAAGGCGGTGATTCGTTTGCAGGATGGGAGTGGGACCAAGTGCTCAACATTAAAAAGCTCAAGCTTGTCGCGAGCTTAGGATTTTCTGGGGTTCTTATGACATGTTCTGAATGGTACGTGTGGTGAATTATTTCTGCGCGATCTGGTTCGAGAGACAATCTAACCTTGATTTTCGCATTTAGGTGGGCCTGGGAAGTTGTCGCGCTTGCAGCCGGATTGATCAGCCCTACTTACCTCGCAGCTCAAACTGTGGTCCTAAACTGCGCATCCATCACATACACAATTCCCCTTGGGTTTGCCATTGCTTGCAGCACTCGCATCGGCAATGCGCTTGGCTCGGGCCAACCACACCAAGCACGAATTACTGCCTGGGGCGCGTTCGGAACGGGTGCCGTGATTGCGCTCTTCAACAGCAGCTTTTTATTCTTTGCGCGAAACTCGTTGGGTGGATATTTCTCAAATGACCCACAAGTTATCAAAGTTGTGGCAGAGATTTTACCACTAGCTGCTGCGTTTCAAGCAGCTGATGTGATTGGATGCATTGCGGGAGGTATCTTGCGTGGAGCCGGGCGGCCAGAGATTGGCGCGTATTTGAATTTATTGGGATACTACTTTTTCGGGATTCCCGTGGGTTTATGGATGTGTTTCAGTGTAGGACTCAAGTTGTTTGGACTTTGGATTGGATTGACGGTTGCATTGTTTGTTGTTGCGATCGTGGAGCTTGCCATGATTTGGCGCTTGGACTGGAACAAGGAGGCCGAAAACTCGCACGAGCGGTCGCTTCAGCACTGATTTTTTCCTCGCTCGACTCTTTTTGTAGAACCTATATTTAACAAAGAGAGGAAGATACATTCTGATTAATATAATTGTTAGCAGCAAGTCATGGTCCCATGATCTTGGACAAGTTCGCTCTCTGCTTATAAACGCTGATAATCACCGCAATCAATAAATACCAGACATCCCCATCAAAACAAGCAAGACGGAAAAGGGTTTGTCACTTCTTTCAAAGATATCACGTGGGTTATCTGGATCGCGGTTGTCTCACAGGAATAAATGTTTATTCACATCAACGCTAATCATACAATATGATACAGAGTTTAAATGAAACAACATAAAGGTGTATCATCATGATAACATTAAAGCAGGGCAACATATGGGTCACTCTACCCTCTCTCCTCTCCTCTCCCTGCCGAGACCAGTGAATTCAGTTGCATTCTTTGCTGACAGTTCATGCGATTTGTCAAAGTAACGCGGGGGGTCCCTGGCTGGAGTCTGCTTTGCGGGAGTGTGCAATGTCGTTTCTCTTTTCTCGGAGAACTCTTTGGCTGCGTCCCAGGCATGTTTAGCGTCTGTGCCCTTCCAGGTACGGTTTCCTTTTGCTGTTACAGAAGAGCGTGCACTCATTTCGATGGTCTGCAAGAGATTATTGATTTCCCCTCTTGAAAACTCAAGGCCCTCCGCAAGTGGGTTCTTTCTTTTGACCGTTTCAAGATAGCTTTGCGGTTCATCAACGGTGTACAGCGTGACTCCTTTCGCGTTATTGTGGTTGATCAACAGAGAACGTGTGGGCTTAATTGTCGCACCAATTGGAGTGGCGGACGACGTTTTGGTTGTCTCCTTTTGCAGATGTGCAGCATTATCGGGATCCGCGTCGGTTAAAATAACTTGGGATATTTGCTGTATAAGATTGTTGACTTAGGTCATTGTGGGTGCCAGACCATCGCTCATGTGAAAGCTTCGAGTCACATGAAGTTGTTGCGGATTTAAGTTTTAAGTGCTTGGCAATTTTTTTGATGATTTCAAATGTTTTTTCTCGAAGTTTCTTTATTTCTTATTTCGGTATTTAAGCGAGAGGTCTTTGGGTGCACACGTTACCGCATTTAACCAGTAACGTGTGCAGGTATGATTCCCCTTCCTCTTGAATAAACTGACCGCATTTAACCAGTAACGTGTGCAGATAGTTACTACGTAAACTTACCAGCTCACAGACACTTCCGACAATTCCTGCGCAAGGTTGTCGACTACGGTTACCGTGGGTGCCACATCATTCAGATTGGCTTGGGTCATTTGTTGAACGCTGTCAGCTGGAGACTTATCTGGTTGCTCTCTTTCGTCAACAACCTCAGTCTTTGGCGCCACCTCAAGTTTGTCTTCGGGGAAACATAATAAATATTAGAGTACTGTTTAAATTCAGCATGCTCAGCAGTACCATAAGAGTCGTCGCTCGTTGCAATATTCTTTCCGTTTCGGGGAAATTCTACTGGACTGTCGGGGTTGTCTGAGGGTTGAGAGGGCCCATCAACGGTTTCGCTAATTTTTTTGTTTCCCTGTTTTCGCTTTCTTCTTCTTGGCTTCTTGCCACCCTTTCGGGCAGTTTGGATTTCCATGTTGCCGCTTTGGATTCCGTCGACGGTTGGATCGATTTTAACGCTGGTCGGGACGCTCGCTACTGAAAACAACACACGAGGTCATCATTGCAACGCGCACTTTTGATTAACTCACCGTTTGCTGCAAGGGAAAATTCATTCATGGTAAACGAACTACCAGCGCTGCTTGGAGTGGATCCGCTGGAGCCCAAGTTCTGACTTGACGGCGACTGGGACTGGCCGGTCGATCCAGAAGTGGATCGAGGTCCTGGTTTTCGTCCTTTTCCTCCTCCTCCATTTCCTCCTCCTCCATTTCCTCCTCCATTTCCTCCTCCATTTCCTCCTCCATTTCCTCCTCCATTTCCTCCTCCATTTCCTCCTCCATTTCCTCCTCCATTTCCTCCTCCATTTCCTCCTCCATTTTCTCCTTGCTTTTTAGAGCGCTTGTTTGGCAGATTCACCTTCGATTTACACAACTGGGAACAGCCGACCTTCTCAGCTTCACGGCAAACAAGCTTTTTGCGCAGCATTTCAGTCTCAAGCACACCACCACACTTGAGGCATAAGTGGACTAATCTCAACGTCGTGGTGAACAAGGATTGGTACCTTTTGAGTGAAATAGCGTTCTTCAAAATCCAGTCAGCTGCAGTTTTGGACTTGCTGCCTATCACACTCGACGCATCGATTAAAGTGTAGCATATGCGTGCCACATTTTCGCATGTGATTTCTTCGAAAGTTTTCTGGAATCAAAGGATGGTGAGCATGGGTGTTCAAGTGGATGAACAACACTAAACTGGTGGTTCCACTGTCTCTGACTGAATGCCCGTTGGTGATGGTCCCGATGGTGGGTCTTCCATTGCCTCTGATTTAGATCCCATTCCCGGTGGTGCCAATGGCATCATAATCTTAGTTTCTGTGTTCCATGAATTAGCGAATGTAACATGATATCAATAAGGAGGGTGATTCCCACGCAGCATTGTCATGTTTCTCTAAAGGGCGGCATTGTGCCCTGTCCAAACGGTTAAACGCGAATTCTTGAGCCAGCTTAAAATCTGTGGCGGGTGTCAGTTCAAGTAACATCTGAAGGCAATTGGTGAACCCCACCAGGCGACCCCCCTTGCGATTCTGACCGCGCTTTCTTGGCAGGAGCGACTAATTTGGAATTAGCCCGCGTTTTATCAGAATGAATTGAATTGGTGTTGGTGTGGCAGATCGTCAGAACGTCAATTGAACAAAACTCTGTGATCATACGCACCCTCAGTCATTGGGTCTCCATTCAGTGGACCTTGAGAGTTGCTGCTGTATCCCACTACGTTCGGCGTTGGATTCCCTCTCTTCATATCGGCTGATCAACGGTGCGGGGTCCGTTTTAGGTGTTCAAATTGGTTTATTTAAATTGGACCCCAATTTTTTTTTGTTTGCTTGGTGCGGCGATCGTCACTTAAATGTTCAACTCACTCTGCACACACTCTCAGCCTGACAATCGGTACGAAATCGACCCGAGAATTAATGTGTATGGTGTTTTTTTTATTTTATTTCATCTCGCTTTTTGAATATCTCTTCTTCTGCAAATCAAAAAGATTACCTTGTTTGCACATCTTGGTCTCCTTTTCAAGCAGCTCATGTCGAAATCAGTCCCACCCATGAGACACTGCGCGATGTATGCCTCTGGATATTGTATGTTGCTGTATGCAGGCCAGACGCCATTGCGAGTCACAATTACAGAATTAGGAGGTGGAATTGATGCCTGGGCTGAACGAAAAGAGTGCATTGACAACTCGAATGCCTCTTGCTTCCGCTTGGTCATCTGGAACTTGATTTTGGTCCAAAGGCGAGCGGGAAAGAGAGTTGGTTTCAGTCTGCAATGTTGAATTTAAGACTGACGCAGTTGTCTTTGCTTCGGAAGCTTCATCATTGGACGCGTCTGGTACCGTCGCTGTTAGTGTTGGACCTTGCATTTGGTTCTTGATGCTTGTGACTGCTTTTGATACCAGTGTTCACGAAGTTTCTGGGATTGTCGTCACTTGCGTTGCAATAAATTTGTTGGTTAGGTAAATGACAGCTGTCACAGGTGTTTGAAAGTGGCCCGAAATCTGACCTTGCCACATCCCATCCCCTCCAGCTCCTGTCCATGCATCGGCCTGTGCAACGTGCTTGTGAGGGACGACTGTCACAAATGCAAAAATGCGTCCACTAGTGTATATACCTACCCAACACTCTCTGACTGGCTAACCTGCAGCGGCTTCTCCAACTTGGGCCACTGCCTTCTGTCACTGATCCAATAAAATAATTTTTCACTCAGTGACAACGATCACTCCGCACCAGTCAGTTATAAAAGTCCCACCTGCCACCTTCTCCTCTCATCAGAAACCAAATACAAACAAAGATAACAAAACTAAAATGGGCTCTTCGAAAGAAACAACCCCTCAACCGATCCAGCATGTCACTGCCACTGTCCATGCAACTGCATCTCGCACTGATGCAAGTATTCACTTGACGCTTGCTGCCACGCCGGCTCAAACTCAATCAAGCAGCGCCAGCACGGTGAAATTCGAACCCCTTGACGAGCCCTTGTCAGGAGTGACGCTCATGGCAACATTGAGTCTGCAAACACAGCCTTGCGCCACGGGGGTCGAAGCCCCTGGCATAGTCGCAAACGGATCCAAGATTTCTTTCAAAGAGGAGACACCGTCATCATCACCTTCGAGTTCGAGTGCAGAGGCTCCCAATGCAGCCCAGCCAAATTCTGCAAGCACACCCTTAAAAAGTGCCATTAAGCACGCGCGCAACGCCTCTCAAAATGATGAAGCCCGCATCTCTTCTGTTTCGCACGAAGAATTAAGATCAACCACCCCAGTCCAAGCGGATCCTGCAAACAGTGACCGTGAGAAGCGCTTACCAACAAAAGCCACCGCCCAAAGCCCCGGGTCTCAAAGCGCTCCAAAGACTCCAACCAAACCAATCTCGCACGAGGTGGACGACTTAGTTTCTGGGTTTGACGATCTGCATGTCGATCGCAGCAAGTCGCAACGCCAGTCAAACAGATTGTCCCACATCCCATCTCCGCACAGTGTTCGCATACAGGATCCAAGCGGAAGAGCCACCGTTTATGACAATATCCACTTTCCGGAGGCTTACATCAACAAAATTCAGTCGCTGAAGCCGGACTTGGTTTATAGCATCCAAACCTCACCATCCGCGCCTTCGCCACCTGTCTCTCCAGAATGGAATGGATCCGGCGGCAATGGGTTCGATTCCGATGATGAAACACCAGTGCGCTGCTCGGTGGATCGAAGCATGTCTACCCGCTCGAATAGAATTCACCGCTTGAGTAACTCCCCATCTTCCAAGAAAGTGATAGTCGATCATGGAAACGGCGTGCAACTCGAGTACGACAACATTCATTATCCTGATCGGTACATGGAGAAGATTCGACAAAATAATCCGCGCGCCAAGTGCTGGGTCGAATAAAAGAAAATGCAGTTCATTGATGGATTGATGGCAACCAAATTTGAGTGCCCAATTTTTCAATTTTTTTGAACTGATTGACATCAATTACCAGGTATCAGTGAGACGTGGATACAAATAAAAAGGAAGAATACGTGAAATAATGATACCTGTTCATCCATAAATAATGTTGGTAGTTGAAGAGCGTATTATCTGAAGTGGAAACCGTAGTTCAATTAAACGATCCGATCAGTGTCAAACTGCCTGGTGGATTGGCTGTGTTGAATTGTTGATTTCAGGGTCCCCACGTCAAAAGCAAATAAATTGCGCGTGGTATGATACCTCCATTCCGCCAGTGGATCCATGATATGGACCAGCACAACGCTCTCAATCTTTAAAGTAGCCTTGAATTCGTTGGTGGCAATCTGCGAAAAAAAAAAAACCCGAAAAAAAAAACCGAGAAAAAAAAAACTAAGCTCAAACATGTAATTTACATCCAGAACAAGCTTCAAAACAAACCCACGACTGCACATACATGGACTCACAGCAGAGCGAGTGACTTAATTTTCGTGCTTGTGGCGCGTGAATGTGCTGCCGGCTATTTGCGAAAAAAAAAAAGCAAAATACGCGCTCAAGCATCAAAATCAAATCCTGACCAAGTCTCAAACAAACCAATATTCGCAGAGATTAAGACTCTCAAAGGAGTTGGTTGTCTGAGGTTCGAACTTGGATATCAAAGTGAGTGAGCCTCACGTTGACAACAAAAATCATTCTGAATGGCATAGGATTTGGTAGGAATGTGCTTCGATTCTGATGGAGGCAAAGTTGGGCACCGTGCAAATATATCCGTTTTAATTTATTCTGGCAGAATTCGTCCGTTGCTGAGACCGTCGAGCGAAAATGGCAGGGCTGCTTCGACGAGGAGAGCTGCGAGAGCATGTTCGCTGCAATGATGGGAGTGTGGCTCACCTTTGCCTCCCTTTGCTTCGTATTATTTTACTTTATTTCAGAAATTTAAAAATGTTGTTTGTTCAGATAGTCAGTCATACGTAGCACAAAAATAGAAAAAACTGTCCGAATATCGTCCTCTTGTTCATCTGGAGTGATTCAGGAATTGGCGGCCAGGAGAAGAAGTCGTATTAAACAAATCCAGGGCTGATAGTCTCCCTGCTTTGGAGACGACGCAGCGTTGAAGCCTTCTTGAACCCGCTGAGTAGACAAATGAGAACAGGAGTCTCCAATGTGCCAGTCTCATCCATCGCTCGACTGAATCGTGTGAAAGAAATGCATCCATGGCTTTAAATGCGACATCTGTGTGTGGGTCATCTTTCGAAGCATTGTATCTATACAAGAGTAGCGCTAATAACCGTGCAACGTCGCCTTGGAATTGAAACCGCGGGGTTGCCAGGATCGCATGGAAGACATCCCAATTTGCGTCTTGTGCTGCAATCTGGAGATGTTGCCGCAGAGTTTCAGCATCTGGTGGCAAATGCTCGTTGCTTAAAAGAACTTGCAGAACGCCCACATGATTGAATCGAACAGCCAGAAACAAGGCCAAATTGTTTGAGACGGCACAACGCTCGTTTGAGAAAGAAACGTGCTTGGAAACGGCGTTCGTATCTCCTGCAACGACTGAAAGAAGAAACTGCCCACTGGGTATGCGTTCATCGGACAACAGGGTTTGCGTGACTTCCAGAGACTCAGCAAGATGAAGTAAGCGGTAATTATCGAGAGATACATCGATACGTCTGTCTTGCAGCAGTGTTGCCACCATGTCACAGTCTCCTTCGCTGATAGCATGGACAAGAACATCGTTTCTGTCATGAGAGACATTGAAGCCGCGGCGAACCAGTAGCGCCACGACGTCTTTCCAACCCAATGACACGGCACGCCTCATGAAACTGTGTGACGCCAGTGTCTTCGGGTGACGCTTTAGAACGGCCAGAACCGTTTCGCTTGAGTAGTCGTCGCACATCCATTCAAGCATCTGCGAGATGCCCGATTCACCAAGTACCCACGAAAGCGAACAGACAAGCCTCCAGGCCGCAACATTGGTCAGGCGAACAGTGCAAAACAAGTCACTGAGGAAGGAATCCCCAAACCACTGGTTCTCAAAGATGTCAACCAGGATACTTTTAAGATAGAGCAGTGGCAGCCTGTTACACTGGCGAACTGTGTTGGCGTAGAAGTCTTCGGCATCGTCGGTTGACAGGGGAGTCTGTGACTCAATGTGTTTGCGAACAAAGCGAGCATCATGGAGAATCATCTGCGAGAAGAGGCGCGAAGCACAAGCGACATCCAGGATGTGTTCGTCGATGGGTAAGTGGAGCAGAACCATCCATGCTACTTCGACAGGGAGGGGCAAGGTGGATGGACTGCGTGGGAATAAACAAAGAAAGGTGAGTCGGACACAAGCGGGGCTTCGCTCGGACAACGCACCTTCTTCTCTTCTCTTGTAGCTTTGCTATCGTGGCGCTGAGCTTCGGCAGTTTCGGCATGTTTTTTGTTTACCAAAACGCCCCCTTGGTAACAAAAAATTTGTTCCAAATCTGGACTTTTACATGAACGACTGAGCACGTGCGCACATCGATAGTCCGTTTAATTTACTATCTGGGTCTCTATACGCTAATAAGGTAAGGAAAAAGCTGCAGGGGAGGGTGACGTAGTCGGGGATTGGCCGTGTCAGCGTTGGTGGCACGGGTTCCTCAACATTTCAGTTTACGAAAGCGGTCGCAAGTTTCGACGCTTCTTCCCGACCCTACCAAATCAAACGAGTGAAATGTTGGATTTGAGTTCGTTTAATTGGAAGGAATATGGCGCGTATTCTTGGTTCGTTATTCACGACCTGATTGTACAGATTCATATGATACGCACGCAGACACTTCAGCAAAACCCGCTTTTAGGGATTCCGATTATATTTTCGCAAAGCATTGATTTCACTGATGCCGTAGATAGACGTTGTTGAAATGTTTCAAGCTGTTTGGCAGTTTAAGAATTAATAAAAACGCGCCTTCTTCGAGATTGGGTTTAAATGGGCGAAAGGTGAGAGAACTGCAGGAACCACCTGAAGCACTAACACCCCTCGTCTTACTTTATTTGAAGGAAGGACCAAAGAAAACTAGGGTGGAGGAGGGCAGGTCAAAGAAGGAGGTGAGCAACAACAGCTCGCGAAAAGGGAAACGGAAAAGGATTTGACTGTGCTCACCTGGCAGATCAAAGAAGGAGGTGAGCAACAACAGCTCGCGAAAAGGGAAACGGAAAAGGATTTGACGGTAAGAAAAGAAAGAAAGAAAGGCGGAAAAGAGGTAGAAAATTCGAAATGTCATCCGCTAAATATTAACCCGACTTTATCATAGATAAAACCAAAAATTGTCAATAAATCACGCAAACTTTGAAATGATATCGGCATTCCCATTTCGACGAGGATGCATTCGAAAGTCCTGCATCGCATTCATCATGGCCCTATACCTGGTGCTCTGCATCGTGTTCCTTCTTCTCTCGTCTGGCACCATCGAATCTCTCAACGATCAGTCGAGAGCGGCAGAGTCACGCACGATAGACTCGCCCACTTCTTCTGCTGGCATCCGTCTCTCTGTCCATGTGTTTGTCGATACAGACATACGAAACTTTAAACGACTGTGGCGCTCGTTGAATGAAGCGGATCCCGTCGCAAACACATCCACCGAGTTTCAATTCCACCTGACTCGATCCTCGAAACGCGCATACCTGAACCGAGAAAAGATCCTCTCCACAGCAACTTCCAAACACGGAACTGTACAGCCCGTGCGAATACACAATTCAAACACTTCTGAACGGCAACTCACAATGGGAAGCTGGATCCCAAAATCGCGACACGAATACGCAATCTTTCTGAATGACTCATCGCTTGTATCACCGCACATTTTAAAATTTGCATACGCAGCAATTGCAACGTACTTTGATGCCAATGTGCTCCCCAAAAACGTGACTTCAAAATGCGCAGGAATCTCGCTTCAAACGCTTGAATTTGACCCTGTTCACAACAAGCCCTTTTTCCACTCAAAAGAAGGAGTAAATATGTTCGCTTCTCAGTTCCCTCAAATGCGTGGTGTACTGCTGGCTCCTGGGCCCTGGATTCGGTTTCGAAAGTGGGTGGACTCGCTGCCAGAAGAGTTTGACCCTATTTTGCCCAATTCAATGACAAACCGCGGGTTCAGACACGCGAAAAAGTACTTGCTCCGGTTTATGTTTCAATCTGACGCATTTATGCTGTATACGAACGAGTCACTCTTGCAAGGACAGTGGGATATGAACTCAACAGACGTACAAGTGCTTTCCACTGATAAAGAGGATGACGGAAGGTTTTACTTCCCGTCACTTTCAGCAATGGAAATCTACAACGCCTACTTTGAACGCGTCGACAGTGTTGATTCGTTGAAGACCCTGCCATCGAAACCTACCGCATTCGACAAGTGCACGATGATTATGAATGCGTATGATCGCGCGGATTCTCTGATCAACCGACTGCGGCACTATGAAACTCTGGCAAAACTCGACCGAATCATTGTCGTGTGGAACCATCAAACAATTGAACCGCCATTCAGAGTCTCTCAGTCTCATCCAAACAATGCATTGGTTGCATCCAACTCATCCATCCCTGAGAAGCAGTTCAAAGTGCCTGTCCACATCATCCGGCAGCTCAACAGCAGTCTAAACAACCGCTTCCTTCCATTCAAAGAAATCCAAACTGATTGCATCATTGCAATGGACGACGACTTTGACTACCGTCATTCTCACTTGGCCTACGCGATCCGTTTGTTCCAGGGCGACTTTTTCAACCACGCAATCGGTTTTAGGCACATGGCGCGCATGCATCGAAAGCAAAAGGACGGTACTTGGAAGTACATGACCGATCCTGAAAACGGAGCGAGTATTGTTCTTCCCACGGGGATGGTCTTTCATCGCAAATATCTTGACATGTACACTTACGCACTACCGCAGCATGCTCGGGATATTGTCGATTCCAAAGTAAACGGGGAGGATATTCTGTTCAATTTGATGGTGGCAAATGCGACACGCTCAGGCCCTGTGTTTGTGAATCTGTTCTCAAGGGGCATTGCGCTGCCTGGGCTGTGGTGGAAGCCAGCGCACATGGAGAACAGGTCTTTATGCCTGACGCGTCTTATCAAAGAAGTGTTTGGGGGAGTGTCGCCGCTGATGTATACAACTTCGTTTTTTAAAGGAGTGGGTAGGGATGGGTTGATGCCTGGGCTGAAAGATTTGAACTGTGTCAATAAAGATAACTGAAAAGAAAGAACACTGCGCAAACCGGTGCAACTGGGGAAACCAACTCCATTGGTAGCCAGAAGCATTGTTTAAATCAATGCCAATAATGGATGAAGTCACGGTTTGATGAACGCTCGCTGACAATCCCAAAACAAATCTCATGACAAGGAAAGCGCATCGGCCATTCTTGCGTCCAAGTCGGCTGTGGAAGGCAGCGCTGTTGATTGCATCGGTGTGTCTGATGGTGCATTACTGGGGCGTCGTGAACTCGGGAATTGTCGAAAGCACGGGCATCGACCCTTTCAGCAGCAGCCCAAATCAGACGACGGGTAAAGTGATCATGCTTCCACTCCACATCATCTGAGTAATTAAACTCTGTTTCCGTCTCTTCACAATCAGACCTCCCATGGGAACACGTGTGCATCATTGGCAACGCACAGAAAGAAGCCGACGCAGTTCGAACTCATTCAATGTGGAACAGCCAAATTCCATCCTTCTGGTTCGTGTGGGGAGAGCCAATCTCAAGCGCAGACGCACGGCCTATTCCATATCCATCAAACGTTCATCTCGCGCAGACTGGCGACAAAAAGTCATGGGCAGACGGAATCCTGTATTTACTCAACATTGCGCGCCAAAACTACGACTGCGAGTACATTTTCACGCATGACGATGATTTGAGCTTCAATGTAAAGGACGAGAAAAACTCGCGCAGTTTGCATGAGGTTCTTTCGGAAATACTTCTCAAACACCAGCCAGCAGTTGCTGGATTCCCATGGGCTGTCGGAGATTCAACAATCGCAACCATGAAGAGCATTTCAGAACACTATAAAGGAAAGGAGGTTTCCCCACTGACAGGCTTCGACTCTGGAATGGTTCTGTACCATAAATCCATCGTCGACTTTTTCATTCCGTATTCACCACGTGGAGAGGGAGGGTTCACAGGCCATTGGTCTCTCTGTGCGCATTTTATCAATTTGTTCGCACCGCACATTTTTCGAGGAGACGCACTTCGAATCAATGCAATTGGGTACACGAACTTGATCTCGTTCGATAATGTTCCTGAAGAAGAGCGATCGCAGCCAAAAGTGCTAAAGAATGGTCTCATTACTCACGGAGAGTCACGGCATCCTTATGAATACCACATGAACGAGCCTCTCAAGATATTTCTGTCGAATGGAATGAAAAACAGACAGCAACGGTGGGGACGTGACATAGGTTTGCAGGACTTGGTCTGGGATGTGAAAGAGGCTCCGCAATACTCAACGCTGCTTCAACTGAGCGCGGATCCGAAGAAGCATCGTAGTTTTGACCGGTGGCAAGTCTTGAAGCGGATTGAGGAATTCTATGACCTTCATCACCCGATCTTGTCGAAAAACAAATGGATACGCGACAGCTTTTCAGATCTCGAACTGAATGAATTTCTTGACGGGATTGAATCAAAGGGCCGTGACTTTTCCTTTGTCATCCACATCTTTACTTTAAACCGGCAAGAATCCTTCGACAAATTGTGGGCATCCGTCAACCAAGCCAATCGAATCCACCGACCTGTATCCTTCCATGTCCATTTGGATTCAGGAAAGGCAGACAACAACGCCCCTTTCTTTTTCTATGTGGAACACTTGCGCGGACTCGTGTCACCTCACGGACCCGTCCAAATCTCTGTGAGTTCAAGCCCAAAAGGCCTGCGAGGAAATATTATGGACGCGTGGACGCCGACTTCTTCAAACGAATATGGAATCTTTCTCGAAGACGATATCAGCGTGTCTACGCACTTTTTGGAGTTTGCAGAGCAAATGGTGTCTCGCTACTTGCATCCACGCGGCGCACCGGGATTCACCGCAAAATGCATCGGAATTTCACTCTACAACCAAAAGTTTGATGAAGTCAACGACAAGGATTGGACCGTATCTACAGGCCCGCATCATCACCCGTACCTGCTGCAACAACCTCAAAGTTGGGGTGCCGTGTACGCGCCGGAAGCATGGAACGATTTTCGAAAATGGTTCTTCGCGCAACCGCCAGATTTCAACCCGCTGATTCCCAATTCAATGACCAACCGCTGGTTAAAGACAAAGAGCTGGAAAAAGTTTCTCATCCGATACATGTATTCAAAGGGGAAATTCATGTTGTATCCCAATTTTCCGGGATTTTTGTCGTTGACGACGAATCGGCTTGAGGTGGGGACGAATGATAAAGCGCAAAATGGGCCTTATCGTACAATGATGTTGAAAAAATTCAATGTGCCGTTGCTCGATCTGACTCGTATTGGCGATAGTGGTCTGGAGAAGGAAAATGTCAAATACTTGAAAAGTGTTGCAACTCGCGACAGTGGCGGAAGAGTGAGACTGGATATGCATTTAACTGCTACAGACGGTACAGCATCCAAATTGCCAAACTCATTGGATCAAATCACCCCATTTTTGCCGAGTACCCGATCGAAAACATCACCAAACTTACCTCAAATGGACAAACTCACAGTTTTCAACACTTATTTCCATGAAGTTCCAGATATCCATGCATTGACGGAAGGAATCACTCCAAAATCATTTGACAAATGCACTCTCATCCTCGAACCTCCGCAGCAGGATACGAAGCTGTTGATGGACCAGCTGCAACACTACCACCTTGTATCGCTGCTGGATGTTATCTTTGTTGTGTGGGATCCAACTTTTGGAAAACCACCGCAAGTGAACGCGCCTTCACGCTCGAAACCAAAAACGCGGAACAAGCGGCGAAAGAAGTCACAATATGACTTTCAAGTACCCATCGAATTCATAATTCCGACCACGTCAAACTTGTCCTCCAAACACAAATCCATTGCAAATGCTGATATTCAAACCGACTGCATCATTTCAGCGTCCACGGAATGGCGGATACCGCATTACGAACTGGATTTTGCCATTTCCATGTTCCAAGGCCACTTTTTTAACCATTTAATTGGGTTCAATCCGCGAGGTCATTCTCATATTCCTTCTTCTGAGGCTGGTGAAGAGTGGAGTTACGTCGTTGGAAAGAGTCAGAACACTGTTAGTATACTGGCGAATGGGTTCGTGTATCATCGGAAATACTTGGGAATGACGTCGTCAGCCGTTAATCGAATCAGCGGTGCCGCTTCCAATGAAGGCTGTGGGGAATGCGGTGATGTCTTGTTGAACATGCTCATTGCGAATGCAACAAAGATGGGACCCGTTGTTATCGAATCTCCCGGACTGCCTCCAACCAACTCAACTTGGAGCAGTGAAGCTGTTCAGACGCGTGCAAACTGCTTGAGTCAATTTCAGAAGGAAGTGTTTCAGGGAGTGATGCCGTTAAAGTATTCGAAAAGCCATTTCGAGCCTCCAAAGCGCGTCTTGAAAAAAGTACACGGAGTGGAATATCCAGAGCAAGTGACACCGGCTTTGAAGAAGCTGTTGTCTGTCGATAGGCTGCATGCTCTGGCTGAATAAAGATATACATATGCAGTCCAGATCCGACAAGGATAAAGAATTCAGCGCTGGCACTCACTCGTTTTGAAAATTTTCGACACTGAAAATCAAAACGTTCTCACGGTTCGCATTGTTAAGAAACACTTGCACACCAATTGTACTCTAAAACGAGCAGTACTTCCGCCACTTAAATACTCGCGTTGAATTGAAACCATATTTCGGAATGGTATCAATCTTCTGCTCAGCAGCTGAGGTGAGGTGATGGATGACCACTTTTGTGAGTCTCACACCAGGTAACTTACGACTCAACAGGCCTATCGTTTGGGGAAACTTAAATTACATCTTAATAAGTGTGTATTTATTTTCAGTCTCAACATCGTGTTATGCTTGGCGAAACTGGGTCAAGATGGTTCTCGAGTGGTAAAAGTTGAAACAAACGGACGACGATAACCAATGGCACCAATGCATACATTCTCCATCTTGTTTCTATGCGGCCCTGGTCACGCAGCAGTTGGCAGTTACTTTGGAAACGTTCACTCGCGTCAAACGCCAACAAATCCCCACTCAATGGATGCCTTTTGCCTACTCGGTCACTACACGGGCACCGGGTTGACGAGATTTTTCAATTTTGAACCGTGTTCGATACAGGAGTTGGCAACTTCTGGACTCGAACGCGTCCAGCGTCGATAACCCTTCAGAAGACCCCATCCAACAGTATGCCCCACTTCAGCTCGGTCAATGTCGCATATCGAGTTGATGAGGGGTCCCATTTGAGCCCTTCCGGTTTCAGTATCTGCTATCCGGTT
Organism: Chytriomyces cf. hyalinus JEL632; assembly: GCA_025435555.1. Taxonomy (NCBI): domain Eukaryota; kingdom Fungi; phylum Chytridiomycota; class Chytridiomycetes; order Chytridiales; family Chytriomycetaceae; genus Chytriomyces; species Chytriomyces cf. hyalinus JEL632. The sequence continues at coordinate 149,297 of JAIWWG010000037.1, read as the reverse complement.
TTGCTGTTGCCTTTGTGGACATGCAACTCAAACTTGGCATGAGGGAGGGAGCATGCTGCCATTGCGCTGGTGGAGCCCGCGAAGGCGGAGGTGGGTGTTTGTCGCGCTTGGATTCTCTCGCCGATGCCAAAACACAATCGGGTTGGGCTAAGCGGGACGAAGGATACTCAGTCGAACTCACCTTCTGGAATGGGCGTGAGGCGTATGTCAGGCATGGGGCTGGTCCTATCGATGTGGTGTTGGTTGCCTTGAACGCGAGATTCCAACACAGCGCACCGACGTCCATAGCCTCCGTCCCAATGTGCTTCTTAACACCTCAGTAGTGTTGCTCGGTTGTCCTGAAGCCGTGCTGGATGCCTGGGCATGAAGGTGATGTTGATATTGATGCCCTTGTTTTTGGTGTTGTCTGTTGGGGGGTGCTTAGCCCGTCCAAAATGGAATTCGCGGCTTCTGATTGGTCCATCTTTCTTGATGTCCGAATTCGCATAAAAGGCGAGCAAAATACTTACACAAAAAAAAAAACACTTCCACATCAGTCCTAAAACTTATCAAACCATCAAACCCCCACCACTGCATACGCCCACAACTTATCAAATCCACCACTCCACCCCTTATACTTCTGCAAACAAGTCGAGCCATCAAATCCCATCCCCATCAAAAGACGCACAGGAAACCGCACCTGTTAAGAGCATGGCCATTGTTTCAGCAACAATATGAGCAAGGCAACTGCACCAACAAGAAGAGTAACGATGGCCTCAGCACCTGGGGTTGAGGGATGATGATGATGTTTGTTTTGACGCGTTTGCGAGTGAGTTTCCCCCTCTGTCCTTTTTTACTTTGAAAAGCATGCAAACGACGGTACACGACCAGCAATGTTGATGCCATTTCTGGAGCCGGACTCCTGTGGCTGCATTCCCATCCGTGGTCTTTAAGGTCCGGAGCAGCAGTGAGTACTGCCGCATCCCTAATTTGTTTGTTTACAGGTCTCTTGGCTTTTATTTGTGCGTGTTAATTATATGGGTCGTGTTTATTTGTTTATAGTTGGTGATGAGTGCATGGGGTATCTGGATACTTGCGGTTTTTAAATAATGCAATGTTTATCGATGTACTTGTCTTTACGGAATGCTCCCATCTGGTGCGTTTATCAAATGCGGCTTGGAACTACCACAGCCTCTACAGTCGTTTGCGTCGAGAAACCCATTCTCTTCATTCAGCAGCCAACGCTCTTAGGTCAAACGCCCTTTGGTCTCGTGATTTAAATCGGAAAAAACAAAAAAAAACTCCTCGTCTCGTCTCGTCTCGTGTCTGATCACAGAACTCGAGATTCCAAGATCAAGTTGCAGCGTCGCGTCAACGATACAACCACTTGCATGACTTGCGATGATAAAATAAATTACGCCATTTGCTCAGTCTCGCTTCTTGTACTCTCTCGTCAGCTGTTTCTAAGTGGATGAAAAATGGGTCCTCAGAACCATTAATAATCCAGGCCCCACTTATGAATTCAGAAAAACATTCTGGAAACGCCACACACACACACACACACACGCGAACGAGACATCCCAACTCCCAACATGGTAAACAGGCATCGACCACTTCGCCCGCTCTGTCTAACACCATCGAAACTGGTATATACCCACAGGAATCAACGGGCCTTCGCCAACGCCGCCCGAGCCTCAAAAGCGACGGCACGACAGAAACACATACCCAAACACCAGATTCAGACCGCTCCAGCGCTTCTTCACCTACAAGCGACATTTCCAACACGGACAGCGGCGTAATCACATCAAAGTCAAAGTACATTCAACGACGCAGTCACTCGAACCACAGACACGCTTCTAAAAAGGGAAAGTTTACGGAACGTTCTTCGCAGCTGGACTTTGGAACGCTGGAGCGCGATAAGAATCCCATGTAAGCGAGACCAAGAGCAAAGCCAAATTGGGTCGCATTTTTTTTTTGTTAATTGGGTCATGAATTTAACCCTAATTCCCCCGCGCAACAAGGCGCGGTTTCTTTGTTCTGTTCTGGGTGTCGATGGGATGGTACACAATCTCCACTGCCTGGGAAACGTTTGTACGCGCAGGAGTCCCCTTTGACATGTCACTCGCATTCCAAATGAGCGAACGCGGCGCCGAACTCGCAACCAGCGACTCCCTCATGATCCTCAGCTGTTTCATGGTCATTCCATTAGTGAAGCTCGTGCAATACAGAATCGTTCCAGTGAGCGCCGCGCCAGTCATGAATTGGATCTGGCTGGGTCTGTGGTTCTCGACAGTCGTTTCGTGGGCGCTTTTCAATGACTGGGGATGGACACAATCCGGAGCATTTACAATCCACTGCATTGCTATGCTGATGAAGCAGGCATCTTACCTCATGTCCAACATGGAATCAATTTGGAAGACTCAGGAACTTCCACACTTGCAAGCCGACATTGATTTGCTACGTGCAGAGCAAGAAGGAGATGCATCACGGCATCAAGAGCAGCTTGAATTACTTCTCAGCGAGCAAGCGCAATTTAAAGCTGATTTGAAGGGCAAAGTCACGGGACTCGAGTTTCCTCGAAATTTGACGTTTTTCAATTTTGTGGACTATATGGCCATTCCAACGCTCGTGTATGAAATCGAGTACCCAAGAACAAAGTCGTTCCGGCCAATGTACTTTTTGGAAAAGGTTCTTGGGACGTTTGGCATCTTCTTTTTGCTAGTGAGCATTGTGTCCCACAATATCAATCCGGTTCTTGAAATGTCTGGGGAAATTGACTTTATTACTTGCATCATGAGGTGAAGATTTGCTTCTGCTTGGTTGGAGTTGCTCTCTCTAATCTGTTTTTTATAAACTAGACTCCTTGTCCCGTTCATGATTTGCTTCATTCTTCTGTTCCACATCATTTTTGACGTGAGTGCCATTTGCCAATTATCATCTTGATGGAGCTAAAAAAGAGGGTTCTACAGTGTGTCTGCAACGCGTTTGCCGAACTGACTTATTTCGCGGACCGCGAGTTTTATGAAGACTGGTGGAACTCAACCAGCTTTGACGAATACGCCCGAAAATGGAATAAACCCGTACACGAATTCCTTCTCCGCCACGTGTACCTCGAAAGCATCAGCAGTTATAAACTCTCGCGCCAAAACGCCACACTCCTCACTTTTTTCGTATCGAGCGTGTTTCATGAATTGGTGATGGCTTTGACGGGGAAGAGGTTACGGCCGTGGTTGTTTTTGTTGCAAATGTTTCAGATTCCGTTGATTTATGCAGCGAGGATTCCGTGGGTGCGGAAACGAAAGACGCTTGGGAACGCGTTCTTTTGGTTTGGAATGTTTGTCGGGCCACCGTTGCTTGGCGCCATGTATGCAAGGGAGCATTACTTGCATCCCTGATTTGACCCGTCCCCCATTTTTCTGCATCTTGTTCCTTTTTTCTTTTTTCAAACCTTTCTCCTTTTCGCCTGATACGAATTTGATAACTTACTTGACAATAAACGACCTCCTATAAATTATAACTGCGTGTTGGTGCTTTGTCTGAGTTTGGAAATTGAGTGATCAAATTTAACAGGGCCCCTCAAAAAGCGGTTGAGACAGTAAACGAGAAAATTATGCTGTGGCAAAATGGACATTGCGCTGTTGTGATTGACCCCACTGCTTCACAAGGGGCTTCAAGATGCCGCTAGAAGCAGAGGTAACTGTTCTTATGCAAGCTAACGTCAGTCCTTGTTTGACTCTTAGTCTCCCACTGCACCCCCAGCCAGGATCTTCCCCACGAATACTTTAAATCGGATCCAATAAAATGACTCACAATTTATTACACACACACACACACATATACAACAAAAACTATATTCAAGGAATCCACATCTGTCTCAGTACACACCTCCAATCTTGATGGTGTTACCGTTCATTCTGTTACCTGGAGTGGAATAGTCACAAGCAACAATAACACCCCGCCCGCCTTGGCACGGAACAACAGCACACCCCATTTTGGTTGATTCGGGCCACAAGACCTGTGAATAGTGGCCCCACACATGGAACGTGCCCATCCCACTTCTGCTGTTGTACCCATTACACTCCTCAGGCCGCACCCATCCAGCAACTGAGCGGATGTAGTTGCCGGCCTCACTGACACCCTGTGACCCATAAAACGCGTACAAATTCTGTCCCACACTCTGCGAGAAATACTGCGTAGGCCCAGTGACGTGCGTGAGGCCACAGTTGCTGGCACTCGGCCCCGCATGCACTGAAGCACCCTTCGCAATAGCCTCGTCCCACGTGACATGCGGCAGAGGGATTTTTATCACACTGCTTACGTAATCGCGCACAATGTTGGAGATGGCGACGGCGTCTGTTCGTGCGTCGCCGGTTGATTTGTACGCGCTTGTTAAGGAGGCGATGTAGTTGCAGTCTGGTTTGCCGTTGTTTCCAGTGTTGGCGAAGGATGTTTGGACGGGTGCGGCTTTGATTGCGTTGGTGGTTGTGGGTGCGGGCGTATCTGCCTGGATTTCTTGCTGCGGTGCGGGGGCCGGTTCGGGTGATGGCTTTGGTGCAGGGGCTGCGTCCGATTCAATTGTTGGAGAGTCTTCTGCAGGAGCACTTTCCACTTCTTGTTGCGGTTCTGGTGCCGGTGTCAGTTCCACCTCCGATGTAGTTGATGTGTGCGTTGGGGTCGGCGGTATAGCGACTGGTGGGGGTGCTACATAAACAGGTGCTGGCGGTGAATACGCTGGAGGTGCTGGCGGAGTGTACGTGTGGTAGCTTGTGTCTGGACGAGCGCCTGCAGGTTTGCATTTCTTTAGCTTCTTTACTGGCGGAAGGTTGTCGGCAGCGGGTGGCGGTGCGACGTAATTGGCAGCAGCGTAGGTTGCGAGTAAGCATGCGGCGACTGTTCGTGTCAGGACCATATGATAGTTTTTGTTTTAGTTTCATATGAGTAACAGACGTTTGGTAGGGTGTCCTGAAACGGTAGGGGGGCCAGGCGTGTTTTTTTTGAGGCGTTTGGCTTTCGGAAAATTCAGATGAGGCGCAAAACCAAAAAAACATTCAACACCTGACAAGAAAGAGTAAATTGGGTTTTCCATGCAAGGTATCACTCCGATTCCTGTTCGGCGCTTTTTTTTTTTTATCGTTGATTGACTTTGCTCGACGAGGACCGCTTTAGCAAGTTCAACCACGCATACGGCCACAGCGGACGGAAAAGCAGCGGCAACATTGTGGACTGTTGGCCGCGGCACCCTGACTTGGCCGACGTTGACCATGACTGGGCATGACGCGCTTCAAGCCTTCTCTTTACGTGTTTTAAAGAACGGGGCCCGCAACATTCTATTGTTTAAATGCGTTCCTGCAGACGCTCTCGACCACTTGCAAAAAAGCACGCATGGAGTACACTTGTCTCCCTCTCTCGGCAAGAAGGGGACGGGCATTTACATCAAGGAGGAGCGATCGCTTGGGAGCCGTTGTAGTCACAAACACACCATCCACCGATGCAGAAGTGAAAGATGGAGTCAGCGGGATTCTTGTCTATCATAAGGGGTCTGTTCCAGAGGATTATCAACTGATGGGTGACTACGAAAGAGTTGGTGTCGACCTGAGGTGGGAGAATGTGTGCAAGGCTGTGGAAAAGGTTCTAGGAATGTATTTGGAAGCAAGGGAGGAAATGGGCAGGCTGGCCAGGCTCAGATACGAAGAGGACAGTCGGATCATGGCCAAGAATTTGAGGATTTTGAAATAGGATGCCGAGGAATTGACAGACGCAGCTTTTCGCGGGTTTGAATGTCTCAATCTTGTTGACAGCACGTTTGCCACTGATCGGGCATGAGTATCTCGGGCATGTCATCATCAATCCTTGCGTCTCATGCGAATAAAATGATACCCTGCATTTTACGCATTGCCCGGAGACATCTGAATAAAGGGGATACCCGGTGGTTGCAGCTCTAACTCGACTCTTGAAGCACGCGCAAGAACAACAACTGGATCAGGTTCGCCAAGATAACCGTGAATTTACTGCGTCGGCAAAAACAGGAAAAATTGCGGCTGACAAATATATAAATTTGGATTGTCAAAACAACCACAAATCCGTTTGACAAACACACGAGGTCACTCCAACCAAGAACGCATGCCTGCAACACACACCAGGCACAATCGGGACGTTGGCTTTTAGTACCCAGCGGTGTGATGGTGGGATACACTGACCACTGTTGAATCAGACAGGGTCAAATACGCTGAGAAGCAAGACAAATAACCAAGTGGACGCAATGATTCTTCACTTAGAGCGTGAAATGAAGAAGAGTAGGCATTGAAGTTTCGAGACGATCAAAGATGACCTTCTGCTGTGTGACAGACAGTACATATGACCGACTTGGGTCTGCATGCTGCGGACTTGAGATCTTCAACCAACTCAGCCAGGCAACAGCGCATGAACTGGGATGTACACGCTCCAACCAACAACGGGCGTAAATATTCGCAACAAAAAAAAAAGGGAAAAACATGTCAGCCACCAGAAACACCGCAAGTCAGGGACCACCTCCCACAGAACCACCAGTGTCAACCCAGGTAAAAAAAAGTTCATTCCTCCTCCAAGTGTCATTTCAACCCCATCTCAAGCAAGCACTTCTATTTATATCCATCCACACTTTGAAACCCCAATGAGCCAGCCGACGACAGCTGCTCCCTCAACAGCGGAACCTTCTCCATCTCCGTCCCCGATCCCTTCCACCCAACGCACTTCAGAGCCATCTCCCTCGCCACAACCCTCTCCAACTACATCGCAGCAGCCGTCGCCATCTCCCCCTCCACCAACATCACCACCCCCCTCATCCCCCTCTCCTCCTCCGCAAACATCATCGCAGCAGCAGCAGAGTCCCGTTCCTACTAGCCAGGCCCCAGCCGCCACGGATGGACCTAACGGCAGCCCAGTCCCCCGCCCTGATGTTACGACCACAAGCCGTGCTGCTGTCGTTGAACCGAGCCCAGTTGTCTTCACTTCAAACGGCTCAACATTCACATCGAAAGTCCCAGCGCCAACCGTCTCGGGTCTCACGAGCAGCACCGTCAGCTCATCCATCAGCGATAATATTTCGAACGGATCAAGCAGTGGCTCCAGCACAGGAGTGATTATCGGAGTTGTGGTTGGGATTATAGGTGTGCTTCTGATTGGTGGAGGCGTGTTGTGGTGGCGACGAATCAACAAGCCAAAGTCTCGCAGATACAATCTCGACGATTTGTTTACTTCTACTTCGGCGAATGCGCAAGCTCCTGGTGCGAGACCGTTTCCGATGACGTGAGTGATCCTTTTTTCGTTCGAACACAACGGGAAAGGGTCTTATATCCTTTCGGACAGGCGCCCAGCAACAGTGCCCGCTTCATCCGATGTAAACCGGCATGAAGCAGCTAGCTCGGAATACTCAGCAGTACCCGTCCGAAGTTCCACTGATTTCAGTCAATCGCACGTATCACACCATCAGCCGCAACAACAACAAGCTCCTCAATTCTTGATGGCCGATGGATCGAACCCGTACATGAACGCACAGTCCCAGCAGCAGCATGCGCAAGCGTATTACGATGCTGCCACACTCGCATACTATCAGCAACAGCAGGCTACGTACTATCAACAATACGGACAGTATCCACCCTCCGACGCGTCTTATGACTCTGCGCAGCTTCAACACCAACAGCAACAATATGCAGCGGCGTATGCCAACCAGGCTGCTTCAAACTCTTCGCAGACAAGCGCTCAACCTTTATCCGAAGAGAAGAGCAGTCACATGTTTAATGTGTACGACAATGCGAATCGATTGAGCGCTGTTTCCGCCGTTTCGACTGAGCACTCAGATTTTGCATCGCCGCCTGCGTTTATTGAAAAAGAGCGATTGTCGAAACATTTGGAACGAGGCGCTGATGCCAACCAATGGACCATGGACGAAGCTGTCGCATGGGTGACTGAGAAGGAGTACGGAGATGCAAGTACTGTGGCACTGATGAAAGGTAAACTGTGCGAAACATTGTCCCGGGAATAGTTACAATATTTTTCTGACTCGAAAATTTGGTTTGCAAAAGAACAAGAAATTGACGGACGATCTTTATTGTTGCTATCGAACCATGACTTGGAGCACACTTTGAAGATTTCTGACGCAAAAAGGCGCGATCGGTTTGAAGACGCAATTTCTGAGTTGAAGCGAAATTCAGCGACGCTGCAACAGGCAACGTCATCTGGTCTGCCGTCGTACAACTAAAGATAAAAAAAAAGACTCTTCTTTGCCTTTTCTATTTTACTTTCACTTTCTCTCTTTTTTTTCACTTATTTTATTTGGGAAATTGTTACTTTTTTTCAGTTTTGTATCTCTTCCTTTTTGCGTATTTTATTCGCGTTTGCTACAGAGATTTATGTGTGAAAGAAGTGCGCGTAAACATTGTCGCGCTACTTCCGAACGAAAATGTGTGATCAGTAATCTCGTTTTGAACACACAACGTTGTTCAACATTTAAAAAAGGAGTGACAGCAAAAATGAGCAGTTCGGCGGAGATGCCATCAACAGCGTCTCCAGCGAGCAAAGCGGCTGTGTAAACAATCCGTGCTGCGTGTGCAGTATAGACGTATCGCCCATCTTGGCAAACTGCGGCGACGAAGCAAGTTCCAGTTGGCAAAGCGCGTACCAAATAGCCAAAGACAATGTCGCAACATCTTGTAAGGAGGCTGACATTCAGAGCGGCGCTTCTTCTTCTTCCTCTGTCTCTCCCTCCTCGTCTGACGCTCTGCCGCCTGCTTCTTCTGCCAAGCAGTCTCCGTCTCTGTCTCTTGCTCCATCGCCGCCCCCATCGCCAGATCCTTCTCCCGTTCCCTCTCCTGCGCCCACATCGAAAGAAGCGCCACCGTCTCCTTCTCCTGCTGCAGTCGACGTTGTTCTCAGTTCTGAGGAACCATCTCCTGTTCAATCATCGCCATCTCCACTTTTCGACTTAAATTCAATCGCTCCTGTCAGTCCAACGATCACTACAACGTCAACCTCTCCAACAACAACGCATGAACAATTAATGTCTCTTTCGAACGTGAGTCCCAGTGGAACCAGCATCGAATCAGTAGTCGTGTCCACACCCAACGCAACTTCAAACTCGACAACATTTTCGCATGACTCTTCATCATCGCAGTCATGGGCGAGTCAACACGTGGGTGCAATCGCGGGCGGTTCTGTGGCAGCGTTACTGATAACTTTGGGCATGGCAATCATGGTCCGTCATCTTTTGCGAAAAAAAGCCACGAAACGCTTTGAACTGGATCCTTTATTCCAAACAGAAACAGGGAGCACTCTGAGGAGGTTTGATTTTAACTGCCTTATTGTTCAACGGGCTGATTTTCAATGTTCTTGACTTCAACAGGAGCGTTGTTTCTGGATCTCAGATAAATCTCGCGGCTGGCGCTGGAATGTCCGAGGCGCGAAAGACACCAAATGCGACAAAGGAGCGAGAGGGTTATAACGCAGTTGTGGTGTCAGATAATGCAGAATTTTTGGTAGCGTCATCTCCGGTTGACGCCGAAATTTTATCAAGTCAAGAGACGCTCCAGCAGCGACTCCACATGCAGTTCTATGATCAACAATCCAACTATCAGCGGCAAATGTACCTGCGCCAGCAGCAACAGTACCATCAGCAGATGCTCCAGTATTATACTTCTGACCAAGTTCACAACAAGATATTGTTCAACAGTGGAACACCGGTGATGCTTGAAGGGTCAGGGTCTAGTAGTTCCAATGTGGAGGCATGGAGTGTCGCAGATGTATGCGCGTGGGTTGATGGCAATCAGTTGGGAGATGCAAGCGTGTTGCGTTGTATGCAAGGTATTTGATTTTACGCGTCTCTCGCTTTTATATCAGATGTCTAATCTGTTCTTTCAAAATGTCAGAACATGGAATCGACGGCTGTGCGCTGCTGCTGCTGACTCGTGAGCATGTAGAACACGATCTTGGGGTTGCTGATGCTGAGCAAGCACGCAAGTTTATGAATGCATTGGACGAGTTGAAAGGAGTGCACTCAGATGCTTGACTGGCGTACATGTCTTCCTTTCTACAAGATGGTCGATTCGTACACTTCACTTGTTAACAGGACACCAACACATTTACATGCATTTCAATAAAACCCGTGACATAAAACTTTAGATTGGGTGACATTGGGCGAGGCGAGCTGAGCGCAAAGACCGCGCCGTTGTTTATTCAAGAAGAAGGTGCGAGATCGAAGTACGTGTTGCGAAGGGACGGTGTCGGAAAACTAGCATATGCAGCAACAGTGGGTCCAAAGAAAACGAAGGAGAAAACGGGGGCTTGGAATTTGGCCTTTGTTCGTAAAGTTGTAAATAAATAAATCCTTAAATATAGGTAGCCGAGTTTTATGAGCCACGTCTTCCCGAATGCCGTCGTGACCTTCTTCGAGCCGAACCCGGGCGCTATCGGCATGTGCTCCATAACTCCTGCAAATGGGTATGTTTGGGTCATGCGAGTGGGCGTCGGAAATACCCCTCAACTGCAAAACACAGCAACTACATTGCCGCATTGCAACAGTCTGACTTCTCGCCGGCACTCTGCGGACAATGTGCACTGATATCCTGTGCAGTGAGTGCTGTCCGTGCTGCTTTCGATTGTCCTTGACTGACCATGTGTCTCCTAAGGGGGCCCAATGCGGAGGCCGAAGCGTTGCTGTCCAGGTCTGCCTCGAATAACATTCCCACTACTTCTGCGCAATTGCTGTATCTCTAAAAACAGAAACCGGTTGTTCAGATTACGGACTCGCTTGGCGGAAACCCATCATCAATTTCCATCTCACTCGGAGGAATGGCCGATCTCGTCGGCGGCGAATCCAACGCGCGAAACCTCGGAGTGTTGAGCGGAGCTCAATGGCAACTGATTGAGTGTCCATCGGTCTTGGGAATTCAATCTGCAGTTTCACAGACGAGATCATCTGTAACCACCTCATCGTTATCCTCCTCTTCCGGGCCAGTGTCATCTTTGGAATCGACAACCTCATTTGCTCCATTATTTCCATCACCGATCTCTGATGCACCCACTGCTGTGATCACCGCCTCTACAAATCCAAAAGCCTCGCTTTCTGCCGTAAATTCGAATTCAGTGAACACTGCAGGATCTTCTCCTGTACCCATGGGAGCTATAATCGGTGGAGCTGTTGGAGGCATTGCATTTCTGATTATTGGCGGGTTGATTCTCTTCTTCTGCCGGAAGAGGCCGTCGGAAAAGGAAAAGGATGTTTCTCCAACTCCTTCTTCGGCACAACCAGGTGCTCCCTCTCGCAGTTTTACTGCTTCTCCGCCTCCGCTCAGTTCTTCTGCTTCACCTTCTCCTTTTATTGCTTCCCCTCCTCCACGCAGTTTCACTGACTCCCCGACATCCACTGGACGAAGCACCCCTTCAACCATGCCGGACCATGTGGTTGTGGTTGAACGGCCACGAGAAAAGAAGGACTCCTTTTTGAACGCCATCAGCGTGAATGGAAACAATCGGAATTCAGAACGTGGATACAATTTAAAATTCGCAAGTGACAAAGCAGCAGCTGCGCAGGGAATGAGCAGGTACGAGAATGTGGATCCCGTCAATTGGACTGTTTCAGAGGTTGAAGACTGGGCCGTGAAACGATGCGGCGCGACGGAAGCTGTTGTGAACTTGATTTCAGGTGCGGCTCTTTTTTTTTGAGAGACGTCATTGCAGATATTGACTGATGAAAAAATTAGATCAACACTTGACCGGAGCTGCTTTGCTGCTTCTCAAGTTTGAGTCCATTCCACAGTCGTTGAAGCCAGCATTGTACGGTGACCAGGTGCTCCTGCAGTACCTCATTAAGAGAATCAAGGACCTTCATGACACTCGTCTGGCCGAGTTGTCTCAGGGTATGAACAACGCGCCTCCCAGCTACGATGCATAACAGTCCCCACTACTCTCGCTCAAGCATGATCTCATTTATATAATCCCTCATTTTGAATCCTTATCCTACAATTAAAGTCTGGTAAAAGACTAATAACCTCAGCAGTGATTGACGTTTTTTTCCACTTTGACAGGATGTGAAGAGTATTGTATGGGTGTGGATCTTGATTAACTGCCTTTGATTCAAACAGTTTCCAGTCATCAAACTCATTTTCGAAACCTTGTAACGAGCGTGCAATAGCCGTGTCTCTCCTCGTCGCGAGGCTGGAATCAGCCGAGCAAATAAGTTATCAACGAAACGCGTGAGGTCTCCAGAACAAGCGCAGTGAGAGTGCACCAAAGACATGGCGGCATTGAATGTGCTGATAATCCTGTTGCACTGTGCGCATCGTTTCAATGGTCACACTTCGTTTGGTTCAATGCGGGAGACAATCCCCCCATAATCCACAATACTGCCCCATCTCAGTAATAGAGCGCATTATCAGCCAGCTGGGTACGTGAACCTTCCATGGTTGCCTTCCATAATTGTGCGTCTCTATCCCATCAGTTCAGGTGGATATTTTGAATTCAATTCCACGGTTTAATAAGATGTTTTCTCATCCTCAGCGCAACTTAAGAACTGGATCACGTTGCGGCGAATCTTGTCATCGAAAACCATCACTTTAATCGAAAACTATCACCACAACAGGATTCAACAAATCGTTCATGGGAACAAACATTTTCCCCGCAAACTCAAAATCCGGATGAGCCTTTGTTTCAGTTATAATCTCATACACAGTCGCTACCGGGAACGGCGTCCAACCCATCAGAAACATCCCACAATGGCAATACTTTGCAGATTTGTTTAGCCTCTTCCTCCCTCAGCTTTCTTTTCTTGAGTGTTCTTGGCGGTTGTTGAGATTCCTCATCGACTGACGGCTTCACACTCTCCACTATGCAGGTCGTTTCATTTGTTTCTTTGCCAGGATTTGTGCCGACTCTGGATGGACGCTGACATTCCTGATTCTTAGAATCTTGATCAGCGGTCTTTGATCCCTTCTGCTGGGTCCCACTCAAATCATTTACGGTACGTTTCAAACACTTTTGAAACCTCAGAGTATATGCGGATGTACGCTACGCCCATACTCGAGACTGGGATTTGGAGGACCGAGATACAGATCCATGAAATCACGCGTGTTGTTGTGTCCGTGTTTGACCATGGCACCATGCAGTTGATGTGTGGATGGTGTAGGACATAAATCCGGTCGCCGGCGTTGCAAATGAATGGTAGCCCTGCCAGAAGCGCGCAGAATGTCGCGGTGCCAAGTAGATACGCGTGTGCAAATCGATGGGAGACGGATTTCATTTACCACAACAGCCCATGATTTTCAATCGCCGTCACTTCGCTACAGGCGGATAAAAATAAGAGACATATATTATTTCATTGGCCTCAATTAGTCGCAGTAATATTACGGCTCTTTCACTGCAACCATTTCTCCATCCATACTTTTTAATCGATATCCCTTCCTTTCAACCAGATGTACTGGCATAACATTGAACGAAAAAATAATGGAGTTAATGAAATGCGTTGCTAATCCTCAGCGCAGGTAAAAAATTGGACCACGTTCCGGCGAATCTTGTCGTCGAAAACTATCACGACAACAGGATTCAGCAAGTCATTCATCGAAACAAACATTTCCGCCGCAAACTCAAAATCCGGATGCGCCTTCGTTCCAGTCAAGAGCTCATACAAGCCCATTGACAGGTACGGCGTCCAGCCAATTAGAAAAAGTCCCACAATTGCAATACTCTGCATTAATAGAGCGATCTGTTTGGTTTCTTCCTCAGTCCGTTTTCTCTTCTTCAGCATTTTTGGTGGTCGTTGAGATTCTTCATCTACCGACGGCTTCCTGATATTGTCTACTGTACCACTCGTGTCGTTTGTTACTTTGGCTTGATTGGACGAAACGTTGGATGGACGGTGACCCTCCTGGTGTTTAGAATCTTGATTGGCCGTCTTTGATCCCCTCGGCTGGTTCCCGCTCAAATCATCTCCCGTCACAACAGAAGACGCGCGGTATGCTCCAAATACTTTGGAAACCTCGGAATAAATTCGAATATAAGCAACACCCATGCTAGAGACTGGAATCAGGAGGACCGAGACACAGATCCATGAAACAACGCGTGTAGTTATGTCCGTGTTGAACCAAGCCACAGTGCAGTTGATGTGAGTTTGGTGCATGATGTAAATCCGATCACCAGCAGAACAAATGAACGGTAGTCCTGCCACAAGCGCGCAGAAAGCCGCGGTGCCGAGCAGATACGCGTGTCCAAATTGATGGGAAACGGATTTTTTGCGGATGATGATTATGTAGCGAAACAGAGTAAGACCAGTACAAAGACCCAGAGACCAAAGCGCACCGAACGTGATTAGAAAGCCGTGGATTTGACAAATGATCGGGTTATACTCCAAATCATCTCGCCGTAGGTGGGTGGCAGCCAAGGTGAGATAGTTGGACAGAAGGAGTGAGTCGCTGCAGCAGAGGCAGACAATCAAGAGAGAACTCGGAGTTAAGCTCCGAACCCGCCACAAGTTCGGAATTATAACCAACAAGTTGATCATAATTCCGATCGAAGCTACCGTGGTGGTGGTCGTGGAGTATGTCCAGTCGCTTGCGTTCATGAATCGTTAGTTGGTCTCCTGACTTGAGGAATTTTTCCAAGAAGGTGACAATGCCAGTCACAGCAATCTCTTCTTACAGTTTGAATTCGAAGGGGTCCCCACGACAACGGACTCTTGCTCCTGCATACCTCTTCCAGCCGGAGTAGACTTGATTTAACGCGGTATCGTCACACTGCACCTGAAAAAATAAAGCGCTATGTCCAAGCTTTTTCGTATGAAAACAAAACTGGTCTGTTTGAAGGGCGATAACGAGCATGTTCCATTTTGATACCACGTCGAGAAATCACTCAAACAGCTGGAATATATGAACCCTTTATCATTCCCCATTTTGCCCAATGATCAGTGTCGCGACGTTTCAGCCGATACATGACATAAAAATGAAAATACATATGAAGGGAGCCGGGGCTTTTGCTAATCCTTCACGCGAATAAAAAAATGGTGCACATTGTTGCGAATGTTGATCATCACCACCACAGGATTCAGCATATCGTTCATTGAAACAAACATTTCCGCGGCAAATTCATAATGAGCTCGCGCTTTCGTTCCAGTTATGATCTCATACAAAGTCACTACCAGGTACGGCGTCCATCCAATCAGAAATATTCCCACGATAGCAATACTCTGCACCAACAGCGCTTTCTGTTTTGTCTCTTCCTCCCTGCGCCTTCTTCTCTTGAGCGTTTTTGGCAGGTGTTGCGACTCTTCATCGACTGATGGCTTCCTGATGTTGTCCACCACTGCGCCGCTCATATCACTTTTTCCTTTTGTTTTTTTCCGTATTGAGGAAGAAACTGGTCTGTCTGAAGGACCATAACATGAGCTTGTTTCATTTGATACCCCGGCGAGAAGTCTCTCAACCAGTTGGTATGCAGAACCATTTATTATACCACCAATGATTTTCAATCAGCGTCGCGGTGCTTAATAAAATAATATGAAACACATAGGACGGCCGGCGCTAGTTGTTAATCCTCAGCGCAACTTAAAACCTGGATCACGTTACTGCGAATCTTGTCGTCGAATACCATTACCACCACTGGATTCAGCGAATCGTTCAATGAAGCAAACATTTCCGCCGCAAATTCATAGTCCGGATGCACCTTCGTTCCAGTCACGATCTCATACAAACCCATTGACAGGTACGGCGTCCAGCCAATCATAAAAAGTCCAACAATCGAGATGCTTTGCATCAAAAGCGCAATTTGTTTGGTTTCTTCCTCCGTCCATTTTCTATTCTTGAGCATTTTTGGTAGCCGATGAGCCTCTTCATCGAAGGACGGCTTTCTGATATTCTCGAAAGTGCCGTAAATGTCATTTGTTTCTTTGCCAGGATTTGTCGAAATTTTGGATGGATGATGACCCTCCTGGTGCTTAGAATCTTGGATTAAAGTCTTTGATCCCCTCTCCTGGTCCCCACTGAAGTCATCTCCCGCCACAGCAAAAGATTTACGGAATGCTCCGAACACTTTTGAAACTTCGGAGTAAATTCGGATATACGCAAAACCCATGCTAGAGACTGGGATGATGATGACCGACATGCATATCCATGAAATACCGCGTGTAGTTGTGTCTGTGTTGGACCAAGCTACGGTGCAGTTCATATGTGTCTGGGCAATGATGTAAATCCGGTGGCCGGAAGATAAAATGAACGGCAGCCCTGCTGTAAGCGCGCAGAAAGCTGCGGAGCCGGCTAAATACATGTACGCATATTGATGTGAGACGGGCGTTTTGCAAATGATGATTATGTAACGAAACAGCGTGAGACCCGTGCAAAGACCCAACGACCAAAGCGAGCAGAACGTGATCAGAAAGCCGTGGATTTGGCAGATGATCGGGTCGTATTCCACATCACCTCTCCGTAGGTGAGTTGAAGCCAGGGTGAGACAGTTGGATAGCAAAAGAGCATCGCTGCAACAGAGACAGACGATCAAGAGGGAACTTGGGGTCAAGCTTCGCGCCCGCCATAAGTTCGGAACTATAAGGATCAAGTTGAACAGTGTTCCGATTGAAGCTATCACAGTGGTAGTCGTGGAATATGCCCAGTCACTGGCGTTCATGTTTCGAGTGGTCTGCAGTTTGGAGGAATTTTCTGTGCTGGCAACTGGGTTTAAATTTGAAAGGCCACATCTAAATGATTTTTATCCAACCCCTTCCATCCAGAATAAACGCGAATCAACACGGTGCCAGTTGGCGTCCAATCCGCTAAGCCAGAGTTTTGAACAGTATGCAACGGCGCTGTGTACAACTGTGTTTTTCTTATGGCCTGCGAGAGTGTTCAGCGCCAGCGGCGCGTGAATATTACGACGTCATTTATCATTTCAGTTGCACAGCGAAAAAACCCTCAACCAGCTGGTATGTATGAGCATTTTCAATCTATGACCCATGGTTTTTATAGCGGTTTGTTTGCTTCTGTGCGCGAGCAAAAAACCGGAGCATTTTACGATGCATTCTGTCGTCGAACACCATAACCACCACAGGATTCAAAAATCGTTAATTGCAGTCAAAGGAAATGCGTAAGACCATGTTCACGTTCTTCGATGCAAAAGAATTCATTTTGAGACGCTGGTGGTTTTCCAGGTAAATTCGATTGAATCAACTGCTGAATCGAAGTCCCACTCATGGCACTCGATTGCCGCGATCCTTGCGGAAGAGTATGATGATTTCCGCGGCAAACTCGAAATGTAAATGCTCTTTCGTTCCAGTAACGATTTCCTACAAACCCATTGACACACAATTGCATCAGCAGCGCGATTTTTTTTGTTTTTTGTTTGCCCGCTTTCTTTTGAGTGTTTTTAATACCTGGTGAGATCCGTCATCAACTGAATCATATTCTCCTCTGTACCGTTCGTTTCTTTGTAAAGAACATCGGCACAGGTCCATGAAATACCGCGCGAAATTGAGTCTATCGAACGCCAGTTCATATGCATCTGGGCCACGATGCAAATTCGATCGCCGGTATTGCAAATGAACGGTATCCCTGATACAACCGCGCAGAACACCGCTTGCTGGTAAGTTTACGTTGTAACTATCTGCACACGGTACTCGTTGAATGCGGTCGGTTTATTCAAGAGGAAAGGGAATCATACCTGCACACGTTACTGGTTAAATGCGGTAACGTGTGCACCCAAAGACCTCTCGCTTAAATACCGAAATAAGAAATAAAGAAACTTCGAGAAAAAACATTTGAAATCAACAAAAAAATTGCCAAGCACTTAAAACTCAAATCCTCAACAACTTCATGTGACTCGAAGCTTTCACACTTGCCAAATACGTGTATGCATATTAATATTGATGGGAGATGGGTATTTTACGGAGGATGCTTAAAAAAAAAAAAGGTGGTATTGCCAAGACTTCATAGATCCGCTTTCGGTGGTATTCATTCGAAAGACGCTTAACACGATAACATGAAAAAAAAAAAAAAGAAAGAAAGAAAAAAAGAAATGAGTACGTTAGCCGGGTTTGTTTCCTGCTCCTACACGGGGACAAAGAATCGGAGTACGTTGCGGCGAATCTTGTCGTCGAAGATCATCACTACCACAGGATTCAGCAAATCGTTCATTGAAACGAACATTTCCGCGGCAAACTCAAAATGGGGATGTGATTTTGTTCCTGTCACGTTTTCAAATAAGCCCATGCCCATCCAATCAGAAATAGTGCCACAATTGCAATGCTTTGCGTCAGCAGCGCCATCTGCTTCACCTCGTCCTTTGACCGCTTTCTTCTCTTGAGCGTTTTTGGAAGCCGTTGAGCCTCTTTATCAACTGACGGGTTCCTATTTTCATGTGTGCCACTGGTGCCGCTTGCTACTTTGACAGGATATGTTGAAACAGTGGCACGTTGGTCATCCTGATGTTTAGAATCTTGTTGGACCGTCTTTGATCCTCTTTGGCTGCCGCTCAAGCTATCTACCGTCATAACAGATGATGCGCGATATGCACCAAACACTTCGGAAACCTGAAAATATATGCGGATATAGGCAATACCAATACTCGAGACTGGGATTATAAGAACGACGCCGCAGATCCATGAAATAATGCGAGAAGTTGTGTCTGTGTTGAACCAAGCGACTGTGCAGGTGATATGAGTTTGGTGCATGACGTAAATCCGATCGCCGGCACTGCAAATGAACGGCAGCCCTGCTACAAACGCGCAGAAAACCGCGGAGCTTGCTAAATACGTGTATGCATATTGATGGGAGACTGCTATTTCACGGATGATGATGTTGTAGCGGAAGAGCGTCAGACCCGTGCAAAGACCCAGCGACCAAAGCGCGGCGAACGTTGTCAGAAAGCCTTGACCTTGACAAATGATCGGGTTATATTCGAGATCGCCTCTCCTGAGGTGAGTTGCAGTCAAGGCGAGACAGTTGGATAGCATAAGAGAGTCACTGCAGCAGAGGCAGACAATGAGAAGAGAGCTCGGGGTCAAGTTTCGCACGCGCCATAAGTTTGGAACTATAACGATGAGGTTGAACAGTACTCCGACAGAAACCGTGACAGTAGTGGCCGCTGAGTAGGTCCAGTCATTGGCGTCCATGCTTCGTTGGTGGTCAATAGTTTGGAAGATTTTCAATGTGCTGACTATTCCCAAAGCTTTCAGCTGACACAACAATAAATACTGAAGTCAGCACACAGTTGACTTATGGCTGAACCTCCTCCAAAAGCAAACGCGAATCAACACGGTGCCAGTTGGCATCAAATCCGTCAAGCCAGAGTTTTGAACAGTGTGAACAGCGCTGCGTGCAACTGTGTTTTTCTAATAGCCTGCGAGAGCGTTCGGCGCTGCCGTATCATTTTATTTGCACGGCGAAAAAACCCACAACCAGCAGGTATATATGAGCTTTTTTACTGTTCCAATAATCCATGGCCCATAGTTTTCGATCATTTTCTTTTCGGGCGGACATTATCCGATGAAAGGAAACAAATTAAAAAGGTTTGTTTGCTCCTATGCGCGAGCGAAACACCGGAGCACGTTACGACGCATGTTGTCGTCGAACACCATCACCACCACAGGATTCAATAAATCGTTAATTACAACAAAGATTTCCGCCGCAAACTCGAAATGCAAATGCACTTTCGTTCCAGTCACGTTCTCATATAAGCCCATTGACAGGTACGGCATCCAGTGAATCAAAAATAATCCCACAATTGCGATGCTTTGCATCAACAGCGCGATTTGCTTGGCCTCGTCCTTTGTCCGCTTTCTTTTGAGTATTTTTGGAAGCTGTTGAGATTCGTCATCAGCTGATGGGTTCCTATGACCTGCTGAGCTGTTTTCTTCGTTTGTTTCTTCGACTTGACACGCCGAAACTTGGTCACGTTGAATGTTTTGTGGCCTAGAACTTTGATTGGCTGTATCGCGGGACGTTCCAAACACTTTGGAAACCTCGGATATACGCAAAACCCATGCTAGAGCCTGGGATTATAAGAACCATAGCGCAGATCCATGAAATACCGCGCGAAGTTACGTCTGTATTGAACCAAGCCACGCTGCAGTTTATATGCGTCTGTTGCATGATGTAAATCCGGTCGCCAGCAGAACAAATGAACGGTAGCACTGCCACAAGTACACAGAAGGCTGCGGATCCGATTAAATATTTGTAAGCGTATTAATGGGAGACAGATATTTCGCGAATGATGATATTGTAACGGAAGAGTGTTGTGCGCTGAACGTGATTAGAAAGCCATGTATTTGACAGATGATTGGGCTATATTCCAGGTCTCCTCTCCTAACGTGAGTGGCAACCAAAACAAGACAGTTGGATAGCATCAGGGAGTCGCTGCAGCAAAGACAGACAATCAGGAGAGGACTCGGGGTCAAGTTTCGCACGCGCCAGAAGTTTGGCACTACATTAATCAAGTTGATCATTATTGCGGTTGAAGTTAGCGCCGTGACGGTCGTGGAGTACGTCCAGTCGCTGGAATCCATGCTTCCACTGGATTTTCAAAATGCTGACAATGCCAAGGTTTCATCACAGCAAATTTGTGTGCGTGGATTTTAAATTCAAAGGGCGCATACCGCAATGCATTCTTTCACGCTAATAAGATTTAAGTGGAATCCTTTGGAATCACAGTACGCGCGAACAACATAGTACCAAATAAGAGATGACGGCTCATTAAAACGGCGTGATTCAGCACGGCAATAACACCATCTACAAGCCGGAATATAAGAACCCTTTACTGTTCCATTGTATAGTGGAAAAAATTAAAATGATATGCATATAAAGGGAGTAGGAGGTTGTTTGCTTCTCCTACGCGCAAAAAAAGAACCGGAGCACGTTGCGACGAATGCTATCGTCAAAGATCATCACCACCACAGGGTTCAGCAAATCGTTCATTGAAACAAAGATTTCCGCGGTAAACTCATAATGCGGATGCACTTCCGTTCCAGTCAACATCTCATACACACCCATACCCAGGTACGGCGTCCAGCCAATCAGAAATAGTGCCACAATTGCAATGCTTTGCATCAGCAGCGCCATCTGCTTCACCTCGTCCTTTGACCGCTTTCTTCTCTTGAGTGTTTTAGGTAGTCGTTGAAATTCTTCATCAGCTGATGCTGTGCCGTCAATGTCATTTGTTGCTTTGACAAGAGTTATTGGGATATTGGATGGACGCCGACTCTCCTGATGTTTAGAATCTTGATTGAACGCATTTGACCCCCTCTCTTTGCCGCTTAAGTTATCTCCTGTCACGGCAAATGATGCGCGATATGCTCCAAATACTTCAGAAACTTGGCAGTAAATTCGGATATACGCAAAACCAATACTCGAGACTGGAATCAGGAGGACCGCGGCACAGATCCATCCAATGGCCCGCGAAGTTGTGTCTGTGTTGAACCAAGCTACTGTACAGGTGATGTGTGTTTGGTGTTGGACGTAAATCCGATCGCCGGCATTGAAAATGAACGGCAGCCCTGCTACAAGTGCGCAGAAAGCTGCGGAGCTTGCTAAATACGTGTATGCATATTGATGGGAGACTGCTATTTCACGGATGATGATGTTGTAGCGGAAGAGCGTCAGACCCGTGCAAAGACCCAGCGACCAAAGCGCGGCGAACGTTGTCAGAAAGCCGTTCATTTGACAGATTATCGGGCTATATTCGAGATCGCCTCTCCTGAGGTGAGTTGCAGTTATGGAGAGACTGTTGGACAGCATCAGAGAATCGCTGCAGCAGAGACAGACAATGAGAAGAGAGCTCGGGGTCAAGTTTCGCACGCGCCATAAGTTTGGAACTATAACGATGAGGTTGAACAGTATTCCGATAGAAACCATCGCAGCAGCAACCGCTGAGTAAGTCCAGTCGATTGCTTGCATCATATCCTGAAGAAAATTCTGGATTTCCACAAGGCACATCAGCAACTGTAAATCATACATTTTTCTGCTGGCGGAAATCGCCGCGGCTTTATCGGACTTGACGAAACGGAAGAAGCAAGACTCGGTCTGGTTCAACATAAATTTGGACGCGCATTTACGTAAATAAATGTAAAATAAATCCTGTAAAATATCAACAACAACAAGCGCATGTCTTCGATTGGAACGGGTGTAAGCCATCGCCCATTTCGTGCATTCTGTGAAAAGAGAACGCTCGCTAATTCGAATCCTAAAAAAAAAAGTACGATCTCTCGGCGTCCACATACTCGCCAGACGGACGCATCTTCCAGGTCGAATATGCACTGAAATCAGTCGACAACAGCGGGTAATCCAGACTCCTACTTTCGAACTCCAATATGTGCGCATTGAATAGGAGCGGCCGAATCATATCTTTCTATTGAATCCTCAGAACCGCAATCGGAATCCGTTGCAAAGACGGCGTCGTTTTAGCCGTTGAGAAACTTGTCTCCTCAAAGTTACTCGTTCCAGGCTCAAACAAACGTATCGGCACTGCTGACACACACATTGGAATTGTTCGCACATGTTTCATTCTTGACTGCATGACACGCACTGACCAATTGGCCCTTTGCATTCTGTGTTCAAGGCTACGGCTGGACTATTGGCTGACACGCGTCATATCGTCAACCGGACTCGCGAAGAAGCTCAACAGTATCGCGACTTTTACAAATCCGCCGTCCCAGGAAAGGTGAGTGATGGATCCAATGCGAAGAACCAAAATAATTTGCTAACAATTCATTAAGGTGATTGCAGAGCGCGTTGCGCAATATGTGCAAGCATACACTCTGTATTCGAGCGTGCGTCCATTCGGAGTGAGCACCATCTTGGCCACCATGGACAAGACGGGCCCCGGTCTGTTCGTGATTGAACCGTCTGGAGTTCACTACGGATACTTTGGGTGCGCTGTTGGGAAGGGTCGTTCAGTTGCAAAAACTGAAATTGAAAAGTTAAAGTTGACACATCTCTCGTCGCGTGAAGGAGTGAAGGAAGCTGCTCGAATGTAAGAATCATTTATTATTATTCACTCCGTTTTATCGCGAAGCCGGTGGGAACTTGATTCTAATCATTTTACACTCAGCATTTACGCGCTCCACGATGAAGTGAAAGACAAAGACTTTGAGTTGGAATTGAGTTGGGTGTGCGAAGAGAGCGGTGGGAAACATCAGTTTGTTCCAAAGGAAATTTCTGAGGAAGCTGAAGCTGCGGCAAAGGTATGTCTTTCCCAAGTGCGCGCATGACAAACTGACAGGGCCCTTGTGCAGGCTGCACTCAACGCTGAGATGGACGAAGACTGAGAGTATCATGCGAGAAAGTGTCGTTCACACGCGTTTTAGTCGGGACCGCAAAAGACAAATAAATGATATTCACGCCGTCAGCACATTCCTCCGCTGGTATCAATCGATCTGCAACAGCTAAAAAGCGATATTTCGTCAATCAAACTAACAGCCTCCACCCTCAGCATCAGCAACAATCCATCAAAGAAAGCAACATGCCAGCATCCGTCAATCACCATCCAACCATCACCAACAGCAACTTGAGACAACACCGCTTGGCATGCGATTTTGGGAACCAATTCTTTTGATTAATGTCCGCACGGACATCAATATCAGCGCCAGCACTCGCACCGAAACTGAAGCGCATGACAAACTTCCAAATGTTGAATCGGCTGCCGAAACAAACCTTTTTCCGCCTGGATTTGCTTATGGCGGCCACATCGCGGCCCGTCAACTCGAGCACCAAGTCACACACGGGCTGTTCATCTGTAAACATGTTGCAGACAATCGTGTGCATTTGGTGGCGCTCTTCCCCGCGTTTTTTGTTGCCCCAACCCTTCAGTGTGGCAAGGCGTTTGAAGTGGTTGCGCGGGTTCATGTGCGGTTTGAGCGGTAGTCCGTGATTGGCAAAATAGGCGAGGAAGGCATTTGACGCGGCAGCCATCTCAGATATCTCAGACATCGTATCCGACAATGCCATCTCATCCAACATAGCCAGTACAGACTCACAAGCAGCCCCGTTTTCAATACTAACTGCAGACTTTGTGCTGGCTGTGTTGGTTGAAGTGGCTGTGCTGACTGAGCACTCTGTGTTGGTTGAAGTCGCCATGGAATCCATATCGGCCGATGTCGCAATAGACTCTGCATCGGCTGATGTTGCCACGGACTCGATATCAGCTGGTGGAACCAAGCATGTGATGGAATAAAATGTAAATTAAACCAGTGGTTTTGAAGGGGAAGCCGTTCTAACCGGCAACGTTCAGATCAATGCGCACAAAGTCGCTCGTCAACTCGTCAAGAGACGGGCTTGATCGGGTCGAGATCATTTGGAGAAAGAGGTGGTGGGTTGGTGGTGGTGGTTTTGGGAACAAAAGAAACTGGAATTTGGTGGTTTGGATTGAAAACGGCTTCCGTGCAAGCCGCAAGCGAGGGAATAGAAGCCACATCCTGCGAAGTGGGTCCTTGGGTTGTGTCCTTTTGATATTTGAGAATACGCGGAAGAAATGTTGGAGAAGCTGAGGTGGAGGTGGTAATGTGTGATTATGTGGACCCACTTCCCAGCACAAAAAGAGCCGTGTGAGTAGGGTTGCCAGCAATTTTTATTGATGCGACATCTTTCGTTGGTCACGCTGGCAGAAAGATATGCCTCAGCAATAATAGCGTGTTGTTGACCTGTGCTGTCCGTGCTAGCAAACAGCCGTTATAAACGTGAGAACCAGGAACAGTTCTATACATACAGCACCCAGCCCTTGATCACAGTTGACTGGATTCTAAGTGAGAAGCGAGCAATGCCGTAATACGCGTCTGAGGAAGCTGAAAAAAGAAGCGTGAAAGAGTGTTGCTGACAAATACTTTCGACAATTTATATTTACTAAATAAGCAAACGCATCCCACTGCTGCGAGTCAAGACTCAAGCACGCTCTTGTTTCAATGCATGGCCTCCGTGGAATGCCAGCAAACAGAATCAGACATTGCATATATTTTAGAGCCCATCAAGCCCGGGAATTGCCAAAACTGAACCTTAGCGTCCAAGAGGATCCGGTTCGTTTCATTTTACGCAAAAGCAATGATCTCTCTCTCAGCCGTGTCGTGCGGCAGAATCGGGAAAATAACCAGATTTGAAATGCCGATAAAACCAATTAAAAAAAGATGTCCCTCAAATACGCCTGTGCATGTTGCCTGGAGACACTGCACCAACCAGTGTGCCTACCGTGCGGGTTCAGTGTGTGCTCCCTGTGCGTGCAAGTTGTGAAGGATGCTCAGTTCGAAGCCGTATGCAACGACGAGGAAGTGAAGGCGCTGCGGCTCGACGCGTGGCTGCGGCCGTTCCGGTGTCCCGCTCGGCCGTGCAGACAGCGGCACTTTGGCGTGGCGGCGGCGGACTGGCGGCTGTGCGGCTTGCTGTCACGGGGGCCAGTCAGTGGGGTTGGGCTCTTGACGGCCAGTGGAGATGGGCCTGGTGACATGCCAAGTCATGTCGCACAGGAAGAGCAGGTGGCATTTCATGTGGCGTGCGATGCGGTGTTGCGCAGTGAGGCGGATCTCCACTTGAGTGAAGTTTGTTTCTCGACGTGGCACAGTACGAGCCAGACTGCGGCGCTCGCTGCCTCGCGGATCTGTCTTCTGCGAGGCCGCCTGGAGGAGGCGATAAAACACGCGGACAATGCCCATCGAATCAACCCGTGGAACAGACGCGGTTTGACTGCGAGAAAAGCTGTCGAGATGAAAGCAAACTCCATCGGGATACCTTTGGAAGCTTCTTCTACAGTTCCAGATGAAGTAGTCATGAATTGGGCGGTGTGGACTCCTCGTTCGGACAATGCCAATGCTCGTACTGTCAATGCCGTTCCATCTGATCAAGATTTACAGGACCTCGAATGCCATCTATGTTTATACACTCTCCAAGATCCTATCACACTCTCGTGCGGCCACTCCACCTGCCGATCGTGCTTGCTGTCATCTCTATCTCATGCGCCACAGAACGCAGTCTGTCCCGTCTGCAGATTTCCTTTGCCGCCTTATTCGACGGTGGCAACACGTCCGAAAAACTGGCTTCTTGATGCACTCGTCACATATTGGGCGCCTCATTTATCAGTTCGACCTGCGAATACAATTGGCGAAGAGGCAACAGCCGACTCACTGCAGCAAATTCAACAACGCGAATTTGTTCTTCCCATCTTTCCATTCACGCTGGCGTTTCCTGGAACAAGTCAGGAATTTCATTTCTTTGAACCGCGGTATCGCGTGATGGTGAAGGAGTGTTTGGAGCAGAACTTGCCGTTTGGGCTGTGCCTGCCTCGTCGCAGTTTAAATCCGTTTGATGAGCGCATGCAGTTTTCGAATATCGGTGCAGCAGTGGGAGTCGAAGTTGCGCATCAGATTCCAGGGAATGACATGGAGACCAGCAAGGGGTAAATAAGTCTGATTGAAGTTATCTCACACCGATCTACACTACAGCCTCACAACAGCGTACACTAACTATACAACTATACAACTATCCAATAAATACTCCAAACACCTCCAAGACCACTCCCTCGCTACCTTGTCCAAGCAAAAACACAGTTCCGGTTTCAAGTCGTTGCCGACTCGACAACGGTGTCCGCAGAGGGCCTTCACCACGCGCGCGTGACGCGACTTGACGACATTGATCTGAACAATATAGACGCGCATGCACATTTTGACGCGCTCGAATACGCGAAACTCATTCTCGCCGTGCGAGCATACGTGCGGACAATGATGGAGGGCGTTGGCGCGGCGCGTGCCCGAGCCCTTGAGCATGAGTTTGGGAAGATGCCTGTCGATGCGGGTTTGCTGAGTTTCTGGGCCTTGCAGTGGGTGCCTATGAGCATGTGAGCATTCGTCGCGTTTTTATTTATTCGTCATTTCTCCATCTGTTAATTCATCAATTGAATCACCAACAATGCAGGCAAATGAAATACGAAGTCCTCTCGAGCGTGTATCCCTACGAGCGACTAAAAAGAATTGCGGAGGCGCTGGACCTGTGAGTCTGCGTTGCCGGCACGAATGCGAAGCGCGAATTTTTTTAGATGGCCTCGGCCCGCACTCGCTACATGTATTATCGTATGAATAAAGGAAAACTGAAGTCCATCTATCTTGTCAGACACGCCGTAAAAAAAATTCTCGGGTTTTTTCCTCCTTGGCTTTTTTGTTTGTGCGAAACAACGCCAAATGAGCGCAAACACAACCTCGGCGGCCGTGACCACAGCAGCTCCGTCCGAGATCCCGTTGCCAACCACTCGAGTACCTCCTCCGACCTCATCTGCTGTCCCGCCTCCATCTCCATCTCCATCTCCATCTCCGTCGCCGGCTCCATCGCCATCTCAAGAGCCAAGTCCACTGCCGTTACCCTCTCCTCCCCCTCCTCAGACGACCTCAGCACGGCCAATTTCATCCCAGTCGCAACCACGCCCAACTACAACCAGCTCCGAAGACGATGATGAGTCATCGACATCCACAACTGCTGATTCGAACCCAGACACATTCACAACAACCGAAAGACTTCTCCGCACAACAACAACAACGGCGCCTTTTTCACTTCCCACAACAAGAACAATCACAACATCGATCGACCCGTCCAACAACGGGACAAACAACAACGGCACTAATCAGCCCAGCTGGGCATCCTCAAATGTCGGGACCATCACTGGCATCGTGTTTGGCGCTCTACTTGCGATTGCGGGATTGATGCTGTTGCGCGGGTGTTTCAAGAGGAGAAGACGCAACGGCGAGATTGACGAAATAGTAAACAAGTTTGAGCGGAGGGACACGCATCTGACTCTTGTGCAGACAATGAGGTACGCACCGCTTTGGCTGTCTCTTCCTGCTACCGACACTCGGTTGATGCATATTATGAATGCGTGTGTTTTGACATGTCTCCTCTCATTTTTGTGCGACAGAACGCCAGCACCAAGGGAACAATCCATCGTCGCTGATTCAGTTGCCGAATTGCCCAACGGGAATTCAAATGAGCAGATTAATCCGCTACCCGCCGTTCCCGCCGAAGTAAACATTTACGATCATCAATACTATCACCAACTGTCGAACCAGCAACAACTGAACCAGCAACAACTGAGCCAACAGCAAGCAGCGTACTACGCACAACAACACGCTTACTACCAACAACATCAGCAAGATGCTCTGTACCAACAGCAGCAGCACGATCTGTACCAGCAACAAGCGAACGCGTACTACCAACAACACGGATACCCAATCGATCCCGCAGCGCTGCAGCAAATGCAAATGCAGCAGTCCATGTATTACGCGGCAATGAATGTGGCAGCCTCAGGCACAGTTGTCACCGCAGATTCATATGGCGCAAGCGGTGCTGGATCTCAGCAGCCTGTCGATTCAAGTGCGCCAGAGAAACACGTGTCAGGTTTATTCACTGGCCTCAATGTGTCGTCTTCGAATGTGGCTGAGGAAGCATCTACGACTGGGTACATTGAAAAAGGGCGGCCAGAATCTGGCTCTCTGCCCATCAAAATTGCGTATCGAGACACAGACTCTCCACCCGCAACGCCAGTCAAAGATGCAAACGTGCAAGTATCTGAATGGAGCATCGATCAAGTCTGCGCGTGGTTCACCCAAAACCAGTTTGGCGGTGCGGAAACGGTTGCTTCGATTCGCGAGCAAGAGATTGACGGACGGGCGTTGCTGCTTATGCCTGCGAAAGAGTTTGCGTCAGTGTTGAAGGTGGAGGATGCAGCAATGCGGGAGCGTTTGGAAGTTGCAGTTTCACGGCTGAAGCGGCTGTGATTGCTATGATTCATTTTACACTTATGACCTCATCATTGTTATTTTTCATGGAATTAAACGCGGTTCTTTTTTGTGCGGATTGTTTTTGCACTTTGCACAAGCTTGCTGAAAATTAATTTTTTGGCGCTGACTCCGCAATCCAGCGCCGTTTTCTTTTTAAGCGAGGCTCGTCCAGGAATGCAAAATATCAACACAAAAAAAGCATGTGCCAGCGAAACAGATCCCGCCAGAGCCTCTGGAACACCAGTGTCAGTACCAACCAGCACCTCATCCTCCCCTTGCACAATAAGCATCCACAGCAGAGTCCATGCAGCCAACGCCAATGCTACTCCATGAGAAGATCCGCCAGCTTGAATCCAATGCCATGCAGCACACGTGCATCCAACGCGTCCCCGTCAAGCGTGCACCCTCTGCTGAGTCCACTGAAGTTGGTTAAGAACCAGCTCCGTCAAATCACAAAAGATGTGCAAGACTTGTTCGCGTGTCGTAAGGATGAGTTTCAACCGATTTCAAAGGATTCTGGTGTTGGTCAAAAGGATGGAGTGAATGCGCCACTTTCTTTGCGGGATGCGACAGCCGGCCAGGAAGTTCGCCACGCAGTGCGAGATACTACGCATAACTTTGTAAATAACGGCACGAGCATCCGCACGCAGGCTACAGGAGCAGACGTGGCGAGCTTACCCGCCTACAAAGAGTTTGACTCAAAGTCATTATTGCAATGAATAAAGATCAACTGGCGTTAGTACAAGTGGACACAATTGAATAATAAGCGAAATCGTTGAGTGGTCAACAGATGAAATCTCTGTCGGCTTCGTTTGCGCAAGATTCGGGCAGTGCGCCAAGTATTTGAATATTGCTTCCAGTGAGGGCAGGGGCAGTGAGAATCAGTTGTCGACTCGTTTTGTGCTTTTTATACCACTGCACGCGTTTATAGCAAAGCTTAATGGAACGGGTTTGAAAGAAGGTCAATTTCTTCTGTATTCCCGCTGTGCTGAAGAAAAAGAAAAACAGATGCTGTCCAGCAACTAAATACCATTCGCCAATGACTAAAACAGAGAAAAGACACGCTCCCAACGGATCACAACTTCTTCTACCCACGCGCGATTTTCTCCACAAGTCCTTCCATCGACCCTTCGATCGTCATTGAAAGCGGCTCGTGCGGGTCCGCAACAAATTTGGTAAAGTCAAAGTCCGCGAAGCCTTCATTCAACATGTTCATTTGTTTCGCTTCGTCCGAAAGAACGAGCTCTTCGCCAGTTAGTTTGTTGGTTTTGCTGATAGGATCGCGACTTTTGATGCGCACGGGTTTGCTTTGAAGTGGGTTATCTTCGAACAGGGCTTCTTCGAGTTCCAAGATTGGGTTATAGTACAAATTATTTTTGGGCTGGGTTTACGTTTACGTGTTGAGCAAATATGGAGGAATAATCAGTCTTTCAAAGTATAAGTTTGTTTTCGCGACTCACATCAGGCAAGAATGGAACAGGTAATTCGCGACTCTCGGTCTTGTCCCAATCCCAGCCTTTAAACCACGCCTGCTTTCTTACTTTGGCCTCCCCGCCATTATCATCGGATCCCAACCGCAGTATGGGGTTTTTGTTCAAGAGCCCCATAATCATATCTCTAGCTTCATCAGAGACGGGCGATTTTGGATCGGCGGGAAATGTAACATCGTCGTTTCGAATCGAGAATTTCGTTTCAGTGTCATCGTCGCCTGCGAAAGGGGTCTGGGATACAGTGTAGGTTGGTCACCATCAACTTTTGGAAACAACGCTCTGAGCTCACATATCCATAGAGCATCTCAAATGTCATGATTCCTAAGCTCCACCAGTCGATTGAGTTCAGATACGGAGCTTTGTTGACAACCTCGGGTGCTGCGCGATATCCCAGTTACTCACCTTAACACAAAAACTAACCAACTAAAACATACACACGCACCCATGTACGCCAGCGTGCCCGACCTCGAAGTCATGGGTTTTTGCACATCGTAATGACAAGCAATATTGAAATCCGTCAAACTCGCGTGCCCAAATTCGTCCAACAACACGTTTCCGGGTTTCAGATCCCGATGCACGATTTTGAGCGAGTGCAAGTACCGGATCCCGCACGCAACCTCGCTGAAATAAAACTTGGATCGGTCTTCGGTAAAGTACCCGTTCGCTCGCAGGTGGAACTCGAGGTCTCCCCCCAATTTGAGATCCAAGACCATTAGGAGATGCATATCGTCTTGAAACGCATAGCGCAAATTGCTGATGAAAGGATATATCGCGTTGTTTATGAGATGGCTGTGTGGGTGTCTGGGTGTCATCCTCACCATATGAAGGGGTTATCGCACTCTTGGAGCAGCTTACGTTCCCGCAGCATGTTGTTTGCCAGCCCTTGCTCTGCCACTTCGGCCTTATTGATGTATTTGAGGGCGTACTGGACCTTGGTCTTCTTGTGTTCGACGATGCGGACCTTTCCAAATGCGCCTGCGCAGTTTGGCGATCAGTCAGCAGACACACATATGCGATGTGTGGCATGTTTACCTTTGCCGATGGACCGGCACAGTTCAAAGTGCGTGATATCCACGGGGGCATCAAAATCAATTGGGGTACTTTCACAGCATCCCATTCTTGGTGTTGACAAGTCTTTTTTTTTTTTTTTTTTTTTTTTGGCCGACCAAAACAGACAATGGCGCCGATTGTGATTGGCTCCTTTTAAATTCACAAATACCGCAAAAAGATATCCAAACAGTTGTTTATTAAAATAGTCAGGGACTTCCGCCCCACTCTGTACTAGTCTTTTGTTTTTCAGTTCTTGATGCGATCGACGCCTTTTATCCGGACTCCAGCGCCTCTTCCTTCTCAGCCAGCTCAGGCAGCAGCTGTAGTGACCCTTTCCCAGAATCTTCCTGCACGAGTGACGAGTCCTCTTTGGGCGGCGGTAGGTCCAGCGTGTTGATTGCGAGCGTGGTTTGGTTGATGGGCGTGGGCTTTGTCCAATCGTATACTATGTATTTTGTCTCAAAGAGTTGCAGCTGCATCTCCTCTTGTGATGTGATTGCAGGCAGTTCTTGCGGTTCTACTATCCGCCCAAACACGGACGATATGCGCTTTTCCTTTTCAGGCGGTGAAGTTGCGGTCGCTACCTGGGCGTCTATCCGCTTAGCATCGATGGTGCCCGTGGCAGACGTCTGCTGTGACGTGGCGACAGCGACTGAAGATCGTCGGCGGCCAGCGATGGAGCCGCCATTCCGCACGGGTTTATCTGCAAGTTCGTTTTGACCAGAGAACATTTCTTCGAGTCCGTATCGGGGGTCATGGTATGCATTCTTTTCAACCTGGAAAATAAAACGTGAGGCTTAAGCTTTTTCCTGTTGCTCATTGGAATCTCTGTATCAAACAACAAACTTACATCTGGTAAAAACGGTACAGGCAGTTCCTTAGTCTCTACTTTGGACCAGTCGGTGTCCTTGAACCATTCATGCGCTCGCATCTTCTCATACCCACCACTTTCCCTTGCCCCCAACCGCTGCTCAAGCGGCCGCGTCAGGAGTGCAGTTAAAAACTGTACCGCAGTATCCGAGATGTTGTGTTTGGGATTTTTTGAGAACTCAACAGGATCCGAAAGAATGGCCTTTTTCAGTTCGTCCTTGTGCCGTGCGCGGAATGGGGGCTTTGGTTTTTTTTTTTTTTTTTTTTTCAGTTTGCAAGTGGAAAATTGAAAATAATGCGTTTCTGCGACTTACATATCCAAACATCATTTCATAAGTAGTCACTCCGAGACTCCACCAGTCAATGGCATCCAGATATCCCGTCCCACTGATGACTTCAGGTGCTGCATACCGCACCCCAAAGGAGAAGTTCAGTTACAAATGAAATATTATATCGGCACCACTACTACGTGTGCGTGCGTACCCATATATCGGGCTGTTCCCGATTTCGATGTCATCATTTTGTCTTCGTTGTAATGGCACGCAACGTTAAAATCTGTGACACTCGCATGACCCTTTTCATCCAAAAGAACTGGCACAACGAGCACGAGAGTCAGACGGCAAAAAGAAGCAAATGCCAAAAGGATTCGAAAAAAAAAACTCCGCACTATTATCAGGCTTGATATCTCTATGAACAATGTTCAAGCCGTGCAGGTAATTGAGTGCGCACGACACTTCTTGGAAATAAAACTTGGCCCGGTTTTCGGCAAAAGGACCTTTGTACGTGAGATGGAATCGCAAGTCTCCGCCCAATTTCAAATCGAGAATCATGAGTAAATGTTCGTCATCTTGGAACGCGTATCGCATGTTTCTTTGGAGTTGTTTTTTTTTTCGAGAGTCAGTGAATTTCTCCAAGGTTTTTAACAAGCAAAAGTGCTTTTACACAATAAACGGATGCTGTGCTTCCTCTAGTAATCGGCGTTCGCTCAAAACATGTTCGGCGCTCCCGCGTTTAATAATTTCTTCCTTGTTCATGTACTTGACGGCGTACTGGACTTTCGTCTTTTTATGTTGCACGATTCGCACCTTTCCAAACGCGCCTCTTCCAATCGAAATTCCGATTTCAAAGTGTGTAATGTCGACTGGGTTGGTTAATTGATGTTGGTGTTTGATTTCGGTGGAAAAGTTTCGATTTCGATGGGCATTGACGGTGAGCGGCACAGCAAATTGATCGAGCGGTCAGAGATTACAATTACTTTCAAGTGGCTGCCAACCTCGAGAGAAGAAATTAAAGAAGCATATGTACCTTCCGCATCAAAGTCGATCGGTTCGGACGCGCAACAACCCATTTCGCAAGTTTGGTAATCGGGTTTGGATATCTTTTTTTGCCAGCATCCAAGTTCAGTTGTTAGCATTGGCCGGTGCGTCGGACTCTACAGAAGGTTGGGTGCACCTTGGGCCCTATTCGGCTTCTAGAATGACGAGAAAATGACTCCACTGTTTTTTTCTCAAGTTGCTTACGCAGCAAGCAGCTTTGTAAAAATTAGAAAGAATCGTCGGCGGAAAGAAAGCCATGGAAACGGATTCCGCCAAGAGTTGGACTCTTTTTTTTTATGTGTTTTGTTTACGCGTTCGTTGCATCGACGTCTCTTGTCAACATCACTTCTGCAGCTGCTTGTATCCCACAAATCCCAGCACAATGGCCATCCCACCACCAATGATCGCATACCTGCAATGACAAGCAACACACACCCGGTTAGCCGAACCCCATCGGGCAAAAACGGGTCAAAAAATAAAGGGATTCCCTGCCTCACTCACCCAAAACTGAATGCGCGACGTCCTTGATCTTCAATCTCTCGTTTGATCTGCTTCACTTCACTCTCAGAGAAGTTTGCCATGGGATCCCTGGGTGGCTTGAAGTTGCTGATGTCATCAGTTTGTGTCTTTGCTGTGTTATCGGGTGGTGGTGTGGATGTTGTGTTGGTGGACGTTGATGAGGCTGCAGCGGAACGAGTGCTGGGTTTCGGGTGCGCTCGGAAGTAGGACAAGTGACGCGCTTGTGGTTTGATCAGACGCTGCAGTTGCATGGGTGTGTGTGTGAGTGTGGGATTTGGAGGGAGATAATAATAATTTACAGTGACTCGGAAAGTATTTATCACGCAACACTTTACTAGCAAACTACATTCAACGTTCCTTCTCCCAGTTTTAAATAAATTCAAGCATCTAAATAAGCAACGAACGGAAAATATGCAAAAAACAGAACAAAAGAAATGCGGAATATCCAAAGAACATTTTTTGTTTTGTTTGCTTTGTTTTGTTTCTTACGATGATTGAGCACCACCGTCACTACTGTTTTGATAAAGCGGCCAGCACTTTTTCACAGTATCTTTCAACAGCGGTACAAGTTCTTTCCAATGCGGATCGTCCAGAGATGTATCGTCATTATACACGTCAAGCGCGTTCTTGAGTCCCGAAAGTGCAATCGAAACTCCCATCTTGGAAGCCGTGTTTGCTCCACTGACGACGGGTGTCGTGTTATGAAGTGTTGCTGCAGAAAGTGGTTGTGACGCGGTGAGTTGAGGTTGCGCGTGGAAAGGTGTGACATTTGCTGAACTGCTTCCTTGTCCGTGTGTGGATAAAAAGTGGGACGATGATGTTGAATTTAAGCTTAAAGGTTGCTGCTGCATGAAAAAGTCCGTTTGTAGCGATGTTTGCTGTTGCTGTTGCTGCTGTGATGATGGTGTTGGCGGTGGCGGTGGTTGTTGTTGCTGTTGCGATTGTTGTTGCTGTTGATTCGGCTGCAGCGAATTCGTCGTGTAAAACGTATGAGGAGTTTGATTTGTTTGAAAAGCTGGATGGCTGTGACTTGCGTAAATATTGGATGCCTGTTGACTTTGAAATGGTGCTTGCAAAGACTGCTGCAATGGACTGTTTCGAAGCGGCATTGTGTTATATGTCTGAGACACGATGGATTGTGGGTTGTGCGGTTGAATGGATGTTGAATATTGCAGTTGTTGCTGTGACTGTTGCGGCGGCAAATGAAACACGCCTTGATAGTTGATGGGGCTGTTCATTGGGTTGGAATTTGAAAAGTACAAATTCATCATGAGAGGATCGGGCACGGATCCCTCTGCGGGGTGGCTCGCCATTGGTAAACTCGTTGGAAGCGAAGAATGGGACAACTGCTGCTGAGACGCATATTGCCGAGTTTGATGATCTGAAAGCGTGACTGGCTGAACACCCAGCAAGCGAGCTTTTCCTTTCAAATCCAGAGCGGTCGTTGTAGTTGATACTTCATGCTGTGATGGAAATTCGTGGGAAATTGACTGCTGTGGTGTGCTCCCGGCTGTAGAGACAGTCTCTTCTTTCACATCGCCTTGATCGTTTGTGTTTCTCCGCTTCAACTTTGCCTGCCCTGTCGATGAATCCTTGCGCCCTCCTGTCACCATAGTGATTCCATCAGGCAACCGCCTCCGCTTCGTCTGGACTAAAGTCGAGCTCGCCGATCCAAACGGCTCGGCAGCCTCCTCGCTCGCAAGGATCGTCTGCCGCATGGTATCAATGGACCGCATCCACTGTGCCGCGCACCAATCAAAACAGTTTGGGTTATAAAAGGGTTAGATCTGATCTGGCTTGTGAGGGTTGCACCAATACAAGACAATGCACTCACCCGCCCGACCATGGATCCGTTCAAGCCGTACTCTTTTGCGGCAATGTTTCTGCCCTTCTCAAGCCCCCGCTCGGCCACCTTAATCTTCATATCGATCGTGTAAGTGTTGCGGGTCATCCCGGATCCTGTCACTGACGCCGCCCGTGAGGAGCGTCCAGTCTCTGTGAGCGTCTCTGTTTGCTCCTGCGCAATTCCGTATACGGGAGTCTGGAGGAGGGGAGGTGTTTGTTGGATGACGGTATGCGTTGAAGCACCCTCCAGGCAAAGAGAGAATGGGAGAGGGGCGACTCACTGCATGCTGGATCGTATCGCTAGCGTAAGCTTCATCGCCGGGTCCGTTGGAGTGCTCCTCTTCCGCTTGGTCGTCGTTCCGTGGATCTGTTTCGTCCTCGTCGTCGTCGCTGAGGGTGTAGCTGCTGCTGGCGCCTGGCTGTGTGTTCTGATGATGGCTCATCCCATCTCTCTGCATTCTCGGGGGACAAGATGAAGAAGGACAGCAGCGGACACAGGTAAAGAACAAAGTGCGATCTTTTTTGAATTCCAAATGTCCTTTTTTAAAATGACCAAAACTGTTGAATTTTTTCTGCACGCGCCGGATGATTGCCCCATTAAATTTTAACCTCCAAAAAAGTAATCGAACGTTTGTCTGAACTTTGCGCTATGAAGCAACTCTGGCGACACAAAAGTATCCACGTCTTTTTCGGAC
The DNA here is from genome assembly GCA_025435555.1 of Chytriomyces cf. hyalinus JEL632. Taxonomy (NCBI): domain Eukaryota; kingdom Fungi; phylum Chytridiomycota; class Chytridiomycetes; order Chytridiales; family Chytriomycetaceae; genus Chytriomyces; species Chytriomyces cf. hyalinus JEL632. Next base: position 112,789 of record JAIWWG010000037.1, on the reverse strand, counting down.
ATGCGTGAGTTTGTTCGGACACGGGTTCCATGGGCGCAGCAGTGTCCCTGACTCAACGGCCGCCATCCTCCCCACTCTCATTACACAAAATTCCATCAGGCTGTCATGATTGAAGTCGCCGACCAGATTTTTGCTCCACCTGTCACATTCCTGCGTAATCAGATTCATTCTGCAACGCTTGAAGCTTCGATTCAAAAGGGGGTTCCCAATTACTAACCAAAACCTGCCAAATCTAACAAGCGTTTTTCTATTGTTTAAATACGAGAGAAGCTCTATCCCTTTCTACCTCGTCTCGTTATCCTCGTTTGAGATATGGCTGCGAGTACGCACAGACACGGCCGCAGGAACCACTACCCGCTTAGAAGCAGCCATCGCTGATCCAGAATCTGAGCTCGAAACGAGTCCACCAACTCGCTTCATTACTTTCAAAGAATCCCCCTTCACAGCCTTTCCAAGTCCAGCATGATCGCGTTTAAATCTTTTGGCGCAATCGGTTGCCACGCAGTCTGGATCTTGCTCCTTCCCAACACGTCTCCGTGCTTCCAGCCGTGTTTCTGGAGCATTCGATATCCAGTGCCCTTTTCACAAAAGGCGTAAATGAAGGGTCGTTGGGCATTGTCTTCTTTTTCCATGGCTGCCATTGGGTGACATGTGTGGTCTAGTTGTGTGGTTGATATGGCGGTTTCGCAAAGCAGAGGCTGAAGATGGATGGAATGGGTAGACAGAAAGAAGTTGCGGATTCTTCCGCACTAGAAGACCACATGTGAACTGTCAAGTTTATGTTTTTTCCTGTGTATTCCCTTCAGAAACTGCGCATTTGAGTGAGCCTGTCGATGCAATGACGGATCTGTAGAAATGGGCGGATGATTCTCCCTCGCCCGAAGTTGCTGAGGCTGGAGTTGGATGTGGGTGTAACTGCACTGGATGGAATCGGACAACGCGCTGGCCAGAGAGCTGTGCGTATCTGTCCCAGGAGTTTCTTATTTTCATGTGCAAGCTAAAATTCAAACGTCACTCCTCTTTGGCATCGACCTCCTTCACACCAACAGCAAACTGCCGCAACTTCAAGAATCCCCTCACATTCTTCAAATCAAGCGACAAGTCCACGCCGTCCAGATCCCAGAACCCTCCTCCATTTTCTCGCTGCCCGAGCAAAACCCCAACAGGCGCGCATCCCTCCAACACCATCAAAAAGGACCCCACCCACGCAGCCGCACAAGAAAACATAAAGATTCCTGCCGCCATTGCTGCAAAGTATCCCTCAGGTGGACATACTGTTCCGTTGTAGTGGTCGCAATATGAATAGTAGTTCACGCAGGCTTCCAGGATCGCCAAGACACCCAGAATGTGTGGCGAAGTATTGCAAATCAGTGGTTTATATGCTACAGAGTTTGAATGAACGCGTTCGTTGGCGTCTGTCTTGAATGAAGTTGCCAGTCTGTCCCAAGCAACGAGAGTGAAGGAATTGAGCAGGCAAATGATCCCAACGGCATGCAGCACAGTATTGTACGCAGTGAGGAGTGCGTAGTAATAGTGCGGCTGGTCCGCGACAACCGGCAGCAGCACCCAAAACAAGCTGTGAAAAACAAAAGGGCTTGGGGATACCCAGGATCAGTCTCCCTCACTTTTCCTTCAACTAATACTCATAAGAGAAATTTGCTTACAATAGCGTTGTAACAGAAGTCGTGCCTGAGTCGTTGATGTACACAAAAAAGATTCCCAACGCAACAACGTGATGCACGGCCATGCTCGGGAACTCGTGCACCAAGTCAGTTGCAAGCAGTTCGACAGTGTAAAACACGAAATGGACTGCAAGTTGTAGCTGGAACTGAGAAAGGCATGGCGACTGCAGCAGAGTGCGATGTGTGTTGGGCCGCGGAGGCAGATGCACAAAGCGTCTGTTCTGGATGCACCATCCGAGTGCGGCCAGTGTGGATGCGAGGAAGGCGTGGTTCAAGGTGATGTGAAGTGTTTGAAGTGTCTCCATTTTTTGTTGTTTTGATTTATTTTGATTTGTTGTGCTTGGCAAGAATTTTATATTAATATTGGGTTGTAAATCTTGCGACTTGCCTTTGAGATTTGCATATGACAACTTGTGCGAAGGAATATATTAATATGTAAGACTGCATTTTATTGGACTTTTTAGGTAGATTCAAAAACGTATGCTCATAGACATGTCAACCCTCCCACAACAACAACAGAAAGCAACAGAAAGCAACGAGAAAATCACTTGCTACGCGTGCAGTAGTCTGAAAACACCCCCGACTCCGGGTTCGGGTTCAGCGCCCAGAACGGCGGATCAACCGTCACTCCACCAGCACCTTGAAACGCAAACGACATCAAAAACACAGCCAACTGCGTCCCCGCATTTAAACCAGCCGCCAAAATGTACGTGTACTTGTTGAACCACGCGGACTGGTATCTACGCATGTACAACTGGAACGTGAATCCAAGAATGATTCTTGAAGTCCAACCCGAATTGACGCCGACAGTGAAAATGCAAAAGTACCATGACAGGATGGCCGTATTGACATAGTTGAACCCGACTTTCGGGAAATACTTGTGACCCAGCCAAAAGGGGATTGGAAGAAGGGCACCCACAATAAACGCGTACGAAAGCCATTCATATGTTCCACCAGCGGCAAGAATTTTGGGTGCAAGCGTACCAAACGTGATTGCTTTCGTGTTGAAGCCGATAATGTTTTGACCGGACCAATTGTTGTCGCCGTTTGGGTCTAGCAAAATGTCGCGTTTTTGTTCAAGGACAATGTGGTTGAGGACCCAGTGCACGAGTGCGCCAATGAAACCGCCGTACATTTGGGCCCAGAATACGGCGCGTGGGGCAATTTTCATGTATTGGCCGACTTTTAAATCCGTGCACATTGCGACGGCTTCGGTGATGGTATTGGCGCCGAATGTGGTAAAGTACATGTTTGCAATTGGTTTGCCTGGAAGGATGAAACCGCCAATCAACTGAATAAAAGTCTTGAACGGAGGAGAGAAGCCAGTGAACGCGGCGAGGAGTCCCGAAACAATGATAAAGAAGAAGGCCATCACAATCGTCAGGATAAAAGCCCACCATGGCAGAGAGTCATCCCTCAGACACGAGTAGAAACCAAGAGCAAGGGAAATGACCATCAGCAGACCGTACCACCAATGGGGCACTTCGGGATGAACAGACGTGAGGAGGTAGGTTTCGTCCACATCCGTCAACTCAGTGCTTCCAACTGGGGCACCCTCGGCGTTCTTTTTCTTGTTAATGACAGATCTGGCTCCAGCCATAATGTCACTACCGTGCCAGAGGATGACATGGACGATACCGGCAGTAACAGACATGTTTTGCATCATTGTGTTGAATGCCCACGAGGACGCGTAGTATGGCTGACCGTACGCTGCGTACTTGTCCTCGTCCAGGGCATTGTTTGTGAGAATCTTGCTCTGGTTGTATTTCTTGCCAGTGGCCAAGTAGAGACCCTGGGCCATGAAGGGAAATGACTTTGCGTTCCACACATTGTTATCGTAGAGAAGTGGGATGATGATGACGCAGCCAATCATTCCGACCATCTGGTTTACTTGCGTAACCCACGGGTAGACCCTGAGAAGACATCATCGTCAATTTAAAAAAGCAACAGCAAAAAACAAAACAAAAACACTCACAAGCCGTCCTCGCCAATGTTGTTCCAATCAAACGAGATGGAAAGAATTCCAAGCCCTTCATTGTTGTTGACTCCACCAAAAAGCTGCGTGAAACGCGGGCTGTTTTGGTTGGCAAGACAAAACACCGAAACGCCAATCAACGTGGGAGCGAGATACTGTGGCATGAAGGTCCAGAAAAAGAGTCCAGCCGTGGCCATCCAAAAGAGTTTGAAAGCCTTGTCGTTCAGGTTTTGCGCAAACAGCGTTTCGTAGAGAGATACTCCGGACAGGGCTGTAGGGTAGAATGCGCGGCGTGGATACACGAGCACTGGACGAAATAAGCCCACTGCGCCGTATCCAATAAACTGCGTGACCATGACCAGGATGATTGCGTCCACGTATGCGTACTTTTGGTTGAAGAACAGGTCCTTGGCACCGATGATGAGAGTGGAGGCGACACCTTTACCGGCCGTCGAAGCGCAGATGACTGTGAGTGCCAGTTCCTTTTTGTTGAACTTTGAGGGGTTTAAGATGCCGGTTGGGAGGACCTTTGAGAGGAAGAGACCGCCGACCTATGGAAATCTTGATAAGCAACAAGGTCGCAACAGAAATCTGCAGGCACAACGAGACACTCACGTAGCCAAACACAGAAAGCATGAGCGACGAAACAGCGACCGTCTGCGGCTTGAAAGTATACAGCTGACCCAGCGAACCAGCAAAGATTCCCAGAATTGTACCCAAGAACCAAAACCGGAACGTAAACACAGGCTCAGTAGGGTCATCTTCAGCCGAAACAATGGCCTTGACGATATCAAAGCCCCATGCGTCAACCTTGAGAGTCTCTGCAATCTCGTCGCGCGTTGCACCGGCATGCGTGGAGTGAAGTTCCGCGTCGGTTTCTTTGGCCTCGAGGTCCTTCTTCTCGCCTTCCATTGGAAACGTGGTTGTTGTATTGGATGTCGGGGATGCTGCTGCTGCTTGCTTGCCTTTTTATGTGTTGATCAGTTATGAAATTATCGGGTGGCAGGTGCTGTAAAAATTTGATGCCATGGCGCCATTAATCAGAGTGTGGCTTTGTAGGAGCGGGTTGGGCGTCGGATCATTAAAGGGTCGTTTAACGAGACAGCGGCGACTGCGGTTTGAGACAGTAACTGACTGCTGGAGTGCTGATGAAGAGCATTGCAGGGCACATGCTACTGGACAGCAACCACGCAACCACCTCAAATGTCCCATGATTCCAAATCCCAGCAGGCAGTCGTACCCCTGATGAGAAATCCAACATTTCAGAAAAAGTCATCAAACCATGTGACACAGTCCGTGTGTGTGTCACTAACTACTTTGCTGCTGTTGGTTGGTTGGTTGGTGCAGTCGTTGTTGGTAGCATCGTTGGATGGTTCTGGTACAAACAGACGGTTGCTCGCATCTGTTGACGCAGTTTGTCGGGTCTTCTTTCCCGATGAACGCATAAATTTTAAGGACGCTCACCGATTAAAAATACGCTTTTTAATCGGCGCAAGACACAGCCCACGATTATATCAGCAACACGCGAAGCAGCGGCGGCTGAAGTTGCAGTGCAAAGAATTGTGGAACTTCCTTTTTGTATTTCGAATATGTCTTTCTGAAGAGGCTCGTTTGGGTTCACGGGGCGGAAGAAACGCAGAACTAGAAAGAAGGGAAAAGAGAAACATGAATATGGATCCGGAGGGAGGGAGGGGGAGGTGATGATGGGAAAATGGGACAACAGGGGGACTGAACTTGGGAGAAAGAAAAGTTGAAAAAGAGGCGGTACATGAGGCGCTGGCACAGTACAAAGAGAGGAAAGAAACCAGGCTAAAGCCCGGTTTGAAGAACAGAAAACACAAACAGGCACCACACAAGACCCGAATATCCACAACAGACCCACACACCCACCAATATAAACCACTCATTCGGGCCCAGAGTCCATCCAACTTCAGAAACAAATACACTCTCATTTAGCACTCTTGCTCGCCTCAAGCCATTGAATCCATTTGGGCAGCTGTGCCACTTTCTGCTGAGCAAGAGACAAGTTGACCGAATCCAACCCACGCTTGACAGGAAACCGACTCGCTCCAAGACGCGCATCCTCCACAAGTGTATCCACATGAACACCGTCATTGCTTGCATCCCCACGAAAAAACACAACCTGCACACTCACATCATCCCTCACATCTCGCGAATCTGGATACTCCACCGACAAAATGCGGGAAACGGCGTCATCCTTGCCGCCAAACGCGTTTCTCACCAAACACGCAGCCGCATTATCGTCCCGATCCAATACCCAGCCTTTTTGATGAGTCAATGGGTCTTTTCCCCAGACTCGGTTTGTGCCCTTCTCCACCGCCTGCGCAACGCGCATGAACCCGTGTACAATTGAGACTGCTTCTTTTGAAGACAGTTCGTCCGTCAATCCGTCTGAGCAGAGAATCATAAACAAGTCCTTGGAAGCCGTAATGCGGCGATGTGTTGTAAGAGGTGTTGCCGTGACGTATGGCGGTGTAACACAGTGAGGAACGGTTTTCTTTGTGACGAGAGGTTCTGGGAGAGACTGGGCTGTTGTGATGGGCCATTTGAGGAACGCATCGCCTGGTTTTGTTGGAAGGATTTAAAAATCAAAACGGAGTTTAAGCAAGCTGAAAAAACCTACCCAATGCACGCGAAATGGCAATATACTGCAACACACGGACCGCATCATCATAGTTTGGACGAACACCCACGAGCATGTTTGGATCCTCGCCAGGATGCTCGCCAAGAATTCTCTCACGCTCTTCGGGATGATCGGGTCTGTTTTCCACAGACAAGTCAATCGCTTCAAACGAGCCATCTTCGTTTCTTGAACCGAGGATGGCTTTTGAATCTCCCGCACAGGACACGAATAAATCTTGGCCGTCCACGAGGGCAACAAGAGTGCAGGAACCAGCAACGGCAGAAGCGATGGATGCATTAAATGCTTGCTGATGCGCTTCAGCGTCGGCCAAAGAGGCCTTTGAAATTTTAGGAGCTGGGGCCATGAAAGCACCATTGATAATGTCGCTGTCAAGACGCTCAAAGGCGGCACTGATGGACTCGGTAACTAATTGCGATCGATCCGCAGAAGAAGCGGTTGTTGCCGGGGATGCAGTTGGCCACCACCAGCTGCCGTTCGTAACGGTTGAGACAGCGCCGCGGTTCTTTAGCTCCTGCGCAATGTACGGTGCAATGTGATCAACTACGATTTGTGCACACTGTCCACCGCCGTGTCCATCCGCGACAATAAACAGTTGCGATGTTGGTCCGAGAGATAACGCAGCGATTCGATCCTCACTCGGGTTGTTTGAACCAACAGTGCAGCTGTCGAGACGAAGACCCGCGGGAGAGACGTTGGAAGCGCTGGCAAGGGTCGTAATGCTCGATTGAGCGTACAAGATGCTGTCGATATCTACTCCGGCAGGGATCTCGGTTGCAGCAGTGTCGATAACGATAGGCTCAGACTGCTGGTAGTACTTGTAAGCAGCACCGGCAGCAACAATGGCGGTGACTGGAAGAAACCAGCGTCCACTGCTGGAGCCTGGGCTGGAAGCGTTGTGGACAGCGGGTTTGCTGGCACTCGACGCGGGACGTATGGCGGACACCTGGATAGACCTAGGCGTGGCAGCTGATGCACGCGTGGCAGCGGAGCGAGTAGCAGCGGCGGAGATGGAAAGCTTGAGCATCGGGTGTTGTTGTTGGAGTTGTTGTTGGTGTGTATTGAGTGTAAGGGGTTGGTGGTTGATTGCAATCAGGCCAAGTTAAATATCAATTTGACCGAATTTTAAATCCAAGTTTCCAACAGACTTCAACACTCAATGCAGACACCGCACGCGCTGGTCCTGGCACTGCTGGCACTGCTCTCGGCAGTCGCAGAAGCCCAGACTCCCCTCGACCTCTTCAACGGCTCCATCATCGCAGCCCTTGCAAGCATCCCCGAAGTCTCTCAGTTTGCTCTGCTGGTCAACGCAACCAAGGCCCAGTCGTTCGGCATGCGTGATGTCTACCCAAACCTGACACTATCTCGAACAAGCGCCCTTCGCACTGTGCCTCCCAATTACACTGTCATTGCATTCGAAAACGACGCATACACGGCCCTGCAGACCGGCCCCAACAAGGGTCTGCTCGCCACGCCTGCGAACCAAGCTGCCTTGCTGACGTACCACCTCATTCCCAACGCAATCCTCGACTTTAACGACACTTTAAAGACAATTCAGCCGTTTGTTTCAACATTCCTGACCCGGTATGGCTCGGGCTTTGACAACCTGGGCAACGGTGTCCCGCAAGTGATTGGCGTGTCCAACAAGAATGGGACCGGCCAGTTCTCGACGGGGACTGTGCGTGCGACAGTCAAGCGATCAGTCCGCACAGATTATGGTTTGGCTCAAACAAGGCAATTTCAAAATTCATCGGAAATTAATTACTTTTGTTTGGCCCACACATCAGGTATCATTCACATCGTCACGGCAGCCATCCCCATCCCGTCCGATGTCATCTCTACAGCAACTTCACAGGATTACAACGATTTTGCATTGTGGGTAAACGCTGCCAACATCACCAATGCCTTCAAGTCGCTTCAAGGAATCACTGTCCTCATCCCCGAGCAAGGCGCCCTCGCCGAATTTCTCGAATCCAACAAGGTCCAGGATGTCCCAGCCGGTCTTAAAGCAAGCATCCTGCAATACCACATCATCAACGGCGTGTACTACAGCAACACCATTGGCATCAAAGTTGCCGGAAAGGGCAACTCGCTCCCACCAAACACACCCGTCATCACCTACTTTAACGGTCAAACGATCGTTGCAACGGACGCAACCCATTTCGCAACCTCAGGCAACAACACCACCCCCGCCCCGCAAAAAATCCAAATCAAGATCCCTGATATTCTGTTTGACTCGGGTGTCATTCATATTGTTGAGTCCATCCTTCTCCCGCCCACATTCACGGCGGGGAGTGCGTTGGCGTCTGCAACTGCCACGCCGAGTCCATTGCTGCAAATCAGTAATACTCCTGCAGAAGAAGAAACGCCCATTGGATCTGATTTTCCGTTTGGTGCAGTGATCGGTGGCGCTGTGGGTGGGTTGTTTGTGCTTGGGTTGTTGATGGCGCTGTATTTTGTGATTCGGCGGAGACGTTTGATTGCGCAGTTGGAGCAGGAGCGGTTGAAGAGACAAATGGAATTGGCCAAAGCGAACGATGAATACGAATACGAAGAAGGGGATGAAGAAGAAGAAGGAGGAGATACTGAGTATATTCAGGGACAAGAAACGGACTCGGTCACGTTCATTGTCACCAAACCCACGGTTGTCAAAAAGAAGGTGTCTAGCCACCAGGTTCCACTGAGAAGCGATGATGAAGACGATGAGGACGAAGAGGAGGAGGCAGGTGACGATGCGGCCATCAAGGCCTCCTACGACCAAATCATGCAATACCGTCGCGCACAGTGGGCATCTGGGGACGAGAAGAAGAAGGAACCATCATCACCAACTACTCCTACCACCCCAACCGACAAAAAGCGTGCCAGTGCCGTCAGCTCAGGAAAACGCAGCTCCAAGCGTGTCAGCATCATTGACGTGGTGCCTCTTAACACCAAAAACGTGGCAAACCAAAAATCCGTCGCATCACTGTCGAGCAGCAGCAACGCAAACTTGACCCCCACCTCTGCCACCTCACCTGGATCTAAACGGGCAAGTGGCGCATCCTTCAACTTTTCAAAACGCATGTCTACAGCCAGTGCAACCCCATCCGCGCTCGAATCAATCGTCATTACCGATGCCAAGGAAGTTAAAAAGGAAACTGTGCGAAACGCATGGTGGGCCGCCACGGGTGTGGGTGCCAACACACAAAACGAGTCTGTTCTTGAGGCACAAGCGATTCGTGAAGAGCAGCGTAAATCTTGGTGGTCTGGAAACAGCGAAGTTGCTGAGCAGTTGGCGAGCATCGAGTCGAGCAGTCGACGCGGCAGTTTCATTGGGGGCGGTGACAAGAGAAAGAGTACTGCTTCGAGTTTTGGAGGAAGAAGACGGAGCAGTAACACTGGGATTGACGTGTACCACGCTGCTTTGGGAGCTGGCGAGCAACACCAGCAGCCGCATGATGAGACTGAGCCGGAGTACGTTGCGCCCAAAAGAATGCAAGATCAGCGTCGCAGCACAAGCGGCGGTGTTGCTGGCAAATATAAACCCAACAAGGCGAGTGGATTGGGTGAAGGTGCGCCTGTGGCTGTTTTGACGGGCAAGTCCAAACGGAAGTCTGGAAATGTGGGTGCCGACTACGTAAGTGCCATCCCAGAGGAGGACGAAGAGCCAGGGGCATCTGCATTAGCTTCTGTGATGGGCGGATCCAAATAATCTCAGCGACTGTTTTCCCTGTTTTACCTCATCACTTTTCTGTTTTTAAGACTTCGCTGGTCGATCGTTGTGTCTTGGACTCTTTTTTTCTTTCGCTAGAACTGTGAATGTAGAGATTGATTTCATAAAAGTAAACATGTCACGCATAAATGCTTTCAAAATGGCGCCGTACATTTTTGTTGAATTAAAACTCCGCCCTGACAGCAAAACACCCCTGGTTTAAATGACGGACACGTTCATCCGAACTTGGCGGGTTGAACACCATCCGAGAAGGCCGTGGCATGCAATGACTTCACAGGAAACATTAGGCCAAAGAATGGAATCCGCCACGTCCGCTGTTGGCGGCGGTGCAGCAGCATCAAATGTTCTGTCTGCCATGAACGCGCTCTTTACCCAGCCGAAACATGAATCTGCAACTACGGCTTCTTATTCCTTTGCAAGCAGTGCTACCGACACTGCAGAGTCAACAAATGAAACTTCAACTGATGTAGACGCGTTTGTTGGCTTTGCACCTGCCGCAACGGACTCTGTCCCTTTCACATCCGAAAGCGCTACCTCGTCTCTCGGCACAACATCAAATGCTCGCATGGGATCCATTTTGGCTACCGTTCAATTGAAATCGAAACGGCCTGCAACTAAAAAATCAACAACCAGCACAAAGCACGCAACAACACACGCATTCACTGCATCAGCCACTGCAACATCAACAGCAACAGCCACTGCGACTGCGACTGCTACTTTAATTGTATCATTAACAGACCCCTACATTCCCCCACTTCCAACTATCGAAAGCCTCGCTTCCAACAGCAGTGGCTCCAACAACCTTTCCAAAAGCGCCATAGTCGGGATCGCTGCCGCATCCACCATCGGAGCATTAATAATCGCAGCTGGCCTGATTCTCTTCTTCAAACGCCGAACTGCACTCGCAACACACAGACAACGCGCTCTGAAGTTCAACGAACCTCCTGTCCCCAAACTCGCACATTCTGCGACATCCTCCGAAGCCACAGCATCACCGGAAACTGTTCTTGTACACCTGGACCCCCGCGTGCACAAAAATGATGCAGCGCACTCGGACTTTATGTACCCCACACACGAAAGCCTCGACCAAGACTCCATGTACGCAACTTTGAGCAGAACAAAACGCGTTGCATTCAGTGATCCTGTTGTAACGTACAGAAACACGAGTTGCTCGAGCGATGAAGGGTCCCTGCCAGAGTACGATTCTTTGCGCAGCGTGTCGCCGCTGATTCCGATTTCGGAGGTGTGTGTGCGTGTGGACCCCGTTAGTTATGTGCCAGGACGGCGGGCAAGCCTGATTGTGAGTGAAAGCGCGTATGAGGATCCGTATGATTATAGTCGGCCGGACTTGCAGTTGCCCATGATTCAGACGCTGGATCGGTATTATGAGTCGTCGTTGTACAGCGAGCCACGCCACACATGATATATGGTCGTCGGTGTGAGGCAGAGTAGGAATAGTAGCTTGAGCTTGCGTATCGTTTTTACTGCATTTTGTTGTTCGTGTATTGTCGATTTTGTATTTGCCCGACAGGCTTGTTTATAAAAAGTTCGTCCCTACTTTTCATCACATGACCTCAAGCTTTCAATACAGCGCCTGAGAGTGACATAAAACCAATGAGGGCCTCGTAATATTTCCATGCATTGAGAGAAACGCGCTTGTGACCGTGGAGAAGGAGACGAGGCAAGCGAGGGCCGTCAGTTGCACCCGTCTAATGATGATGATACGCGGCAGTTGCTTGAACAGAAAACAGGCCTCATTCTGAACCAACGCAGATTTACTTTGCCCGTTTTGCTTTCGCAGTTGGTCTGAAGTGACATTCTGACAGCTTGTCGTTGGGCACGTGACTGATGGCTTGTGTTGAACAAAGTTGGAAACGCGCATCTGCACCCGAGTATCAAGTCACAGCAGCCACACGTGAGTAAAAATGGACGCAATTGAGACAGGGAACTCAAGTGAGTGTTGTGATGGTGCTTATGTGTAAGCCCAAAATTAACTGGTGGTACATTTCAAAAATCTTCAACAGGCCGTGTAGCTCAGCGGTACAGAGAAGCGACAATATCTTATCATCCAAGGGAGCCAGGATCAAACCTGGCTGTCTCTGCTGATCCACGATCCGACACCTGTGCTTTTGTTTTTTACTTTGATTGGGTTGCCTTCTCCACACCTTCTGAGCCACAAATTTCAGACGAGGGAAAGACGCTTGACCAAATAGAACTGCCCGTTGTTATTCAAAAGAACTTCAATCTAATAGATACATAGGCAAAAGACGCCGCAAGACCGTTCATCCAAAAAAATAAAAAATAAAAAAGGATCGATATTTGAAGGGAGGAATCACGACAACACAGCAACCACAACCATCAGAATCCCAATCTGCAAGCAAAAAGCTGCTCCAACGCCAAACGCCCATGAAACATTCATTAAAACATCGTTTCTCGGCGGCGGTGGCATTCCAACCCACATGCCGCAAGAACTCAGCACCGTCTCAACAAAGGACTCCAAATCGGAAACCAAAGGCGCACTAGCCAAACTGACACGCCCGTCTAAATCATTGTAGGGGCTCTTGTTGTTTAAAGTCTTTTCTGCTCGAAAGGCATTGTACTTGTTCACACAGTCCCATGCTCGACTATTTAGCAAAGTTGTCGCTTCTTCCACTGATGATGGAATGGCAATACGTTTTTGTCGCCGCTTCATCAAGATGTCAAGCAAGCGTTCGTCATGCGATTTCATAGTGCGACGGGTGGAATGATCGTCTGCGATTTTTTGAGCAGCAGTTTCTTCATTCGCAGATGATTCGACAGATTCAATGGCTGCGTTTGTAGGCATGAGAATATTTGAGGCGCCAGCACTTCTGCTGGTTGCACTCAAATCTCCTCGAGGTTGCTGAACACACGTTGTTTCATCGCCGCCACTCAAATTTGATTGAATAGAGTTCCTTTTTTGAAGAATGCTTGACGCAATGTCAGTTTTTTGTGCTGCAGGCAGTTGTTGGGTTGGTGGGAGATCAATTATTCGTTCCGGTTCGCTCGCGCTGGCCTCTTCCGTTTCACCCTCTTCCGTGTCGTCACCCGAGCAGGAATCTGAATCGCTGCCAATGGCGGCATCGTCAGATTCATCCGGATTCGCAAGGGTAAATGATTTTTTCGCAGCTGCAGGAGGAAGCACGGGTATAAAAGAGGATGCGAATGAGAATGCTGACGAAAATAGGGTGGCTGGTGCTTGTTCAGCTGTGACTGAAGCGGGTGGGGGTGGTGCAATAGAAGCCGGTTTCGGCAGAGAGAGGGACGAAGAAACAGACTTTTTGCGGTTTTTTCGAAGACGCAGACCAGACGTTTGCTCTGGTGAAGTACTGGATTCGATAGCAAGTGTGGTGATTGAAGCTGGAGATGCTGATGGCGATGACGCGGGATTTTGAGGTTCAGGAGACAAGAGCAAAGGCGTTGTGTCCATCGATGGTGATCTGATTGGAGACGCGCACCGCGAATGAACCATATTGTTCGGCAATGGGGTTTCGAGATTCTCGTCCAGTTTAACCGAAGATAAACACGACGTTTCCACTGCTTGCGGTTCCATCAAATCGAAGTGGTTGTCAGCTGAACGCGGTTGATGTGCTTTTTCGGACGTCACTGAAGATTCCAAGTCACGAATTTCTTCCTCTTCGATCGTGTCAACGGACAGCAGCCGCTCATCAATTTCAACAATCAGCGGAACAATGCCGTAAAATAACGCCTCTCTCCGCAGTTCTTCCAAGACTACGCGTGAATCAAGCAATGGTGACAATGCAAGACCTCTCAGATGATTGATAACGTGCTTAAAATGCGTTCCTGGCATATCGAAATAAATCCTGTCAATAACAACCAACAAGCACAGGGCTATTGCAATATTGCATACCATCTCGATCAATAAAGAAAGTGCCATCCCGCATCATCACGCCATCTTTGATCCATTCTTTGACAATTGCCGAATCCAAATTTTTGGTCTTCTCTTCGATGGGAGAAAACCACTTTTGCAGCTTGCTTCCGCGTGCACGCAGCAGCGTCCGCAAACTGGTTGCCACAAACACGCCACCCACACAAAACGATCGAATCGGCGACGCTTCAAACTGCGCACGAATTTCCAACGTTGTTCGCTCAATAAATGCTTCCTCTGGAGTCAAGTCTTTGTCCAATGCGGAGGTGTTCGGGTCAGTCGGGCCCAACAAAATCTCTGTAGTTTCTTTGCCCAAAAAGTATGTGCTTGAAGCAGTCATAACACGGCCCGCAACGTTCGTGCTCGTGTTGTACAGAGTCCCCAGAAGCGAATCGCTTTTAGAGCGAGAGACTGACTTTTGCGCATTTCGAAACAATCCACTACCATCGTTGAACGGCGTCATCCGGTATGGGCCCATTCTTCCGCACTCCGCGCAGGCGCAATCCTCCTGCATCAAATTCGCGATTCCAGTGATGGATGAATCGGTTTCGACGCTGGATTCAATCGTTTCTTTGTGAGGAAATCCTCCAGGCAAGGATGCATCCAATTTGATGATACGCACAGCGGGACCATCGAACCGTGTGGGCGAAGTCATTCCGTTCATTTGAGTGTTATTCTGAGACGTTGATGCCAGCGACAAGAGTGATGGCTGATTGCGCAGACCCTTTCGCGCCTTTCGCTTCTTGCCAAGGATCCGTTTGTTGTCTTCAAATACTTCGAAATCGTTTGAGCCTAAATTGTCCCCATTTTCGGAATCCGTATCCGTTTCGTATCCGTAAAGATCCCTGAGACAATTCGAGTGTGAGCACGCTGAGGCAATGACAAGGTGGACGTTACCTGTAACTGGGAGCAGTCTGGTACGCCACCGACGCCTTAATTGCAGCGCCTGCAGCGATGGAAGCGGCATTGAGACCGTGTTTGACAACTTGTTGCGAGACCGAGACAAGCTGGTTGTTGACAGCAAACGCGGAATCGATTTTCTGAAACACAAAAGCAGACAATCCAGTACGTTCAGAGAGCTTAGGTTGCATTCATGCTTGATGTGAAGAAACTATCACCTTGTATCTGTCCACCGTCCTTCCCAAAAGGGCAGCAATTGCGTCTGGGATGGGGCTTTGTTTGATGAGGACAGCAGCTCTTATGGCCGCATCCGATACGGATGTTGATACGGACGCAACCTCTTTAAAAGCGGGTGTAAGGTTCGAGAATCGAGAATTGAGCTGCGGAGCGAGTGTTACCTTTCTTCCGAACTGTTTTGATGCGAAGATACTTTGCATTGGTAGCGTCCATCTCCTTCATCCCCTCTTCGGCCACTTTGCCGACAACCTCTTTCGGGAGGACAACTTCCTTCTTGTCTTCGTCGTCAGTGACAGGGACGACAGCGCCACCAGTGTCCGGGTCCCCTCCGTCGAGCCTGACGCTCATGGCAGACAGGCCAATGACGGCGAGAGAGAAGAGCCCGAGTAGAGCTAGTGCGTACACGCACAGCTGCAGTGCCTGCACAACGTATCCGAGCAGCGCATTCATGAATGTTTTAAATTTAAAATTCTGGCGGTTTCAATCAGAGAGAGGCTCGTGGGACTCTGCTCATCAAGTGGCACCTTGTCTCCTGACTGCAAAGACGCCTGCCTAAATATATTGCACGTACATACACATACATTCAGGACCAAATTTTGAATGATGATCCACTTTGAAAGCGGACTTTTGGAAGACAACCAACAATGAAGTGACTGTTCTCTCAAAATTCCCTGCAAAATAGATCATGGCAGTTGCTCCATCGCAGCATTCGCATTAACAGGGCATTCTTCGTGAAGAGTTTCGGTCGATAGTGCCGGGAATTTTTAAAGAAATCTTGGCTCAGACGGAGTGGTGAAGGCACCTCAATCAAAGCAAAAAACAAAAGCACAGGTGTCGGATCGTGGCTCAGCAGAGAAAGCCAGGTTTGATCCTGGCTCCCTTGGATGATAAGATATTGTCGCTTCTCTGTACCGCTGAGCTACACGGCCTGTTGAACATTGTCACGTAATCTACAGATTCAGTCACGCACGTCCAGAAGCTTCGCCACGCCAATCAAAAATTCCCACAGACACAAAATTTACTCACAGCAATTCCAACACTCTAACACTCCCCAGACACGATCGCGTCTTCGTTATTACTTTTTCTATCATTTCAAGTGCCACTGTTGTCTTCCTTACATTTGCCACAAAGGCTATTTAAGAAGGCCTTTCTTGATTCAATAAAAAAAAAAGTCTCTCAATAATCTCTTAACTCTCTCAACTCCTCTCAAGTCCTCTCCCAGTCTTGAAGCTGCAATCGAGCTCCTGACTACTTCCGTAACAAACATTTTTGAAATGTACCAGTACTCAATCGCGTTTATTTAAACATCACAGCCCACTGGAATTTCCGCTTGCTCTTCTCAGGGCGCATAAATTTTTGTTGGTCATTGTTTCTCCACTCGGTTGGACGGTACTTGAGCACAATAAGACAGCACTATTCGCCAAAGAAAGGAGTCTCTCTTTTGGATTCTCGCTATTTATGAGATCTTTTTATTAACATTTGTTGCGTTATCAGATACAGTGCTATTAATGGACAATTAGAAATAGTAGGTAAATGCAGTACCAAAAACTGAAAAGAAGGAGAACTTTGGGGCGTAAATAGCAACCCGTCTAATCACTGCGAGCCCGCGTCAAGTCCAGACAAGTATAAAGTAGGCAAGGTGTAAGGTTCGAAAAGAATGAGGGGTAGGGGGGGATATTAGGTGGGGTGTCCAAACGGGCAGAGTTTTTCATATACGGACGATAGACGCGTCGGCCAACTGCATTTTAAACTTTAACAGTTCTGCAAAGTCGTGGCGAGTCAAGAGTTCCCGAGGTCCTGAAGATCGGTCGTCTGTGTGTAAAATATAACGCGGATTTATTAAATATTGGAACTGGCGCATTGCTGGCTGACTATGGGTGCCTACATTCGTCTCTCGAGAAGGTTTCGTGGCAAGACACTGTTGCACTGAATGAAATGGATCTCTTGCGGTATTTAAGCACGGGCAAGGATAAGTCGTCTTGGCTGTGCTTGCTTGTGGTTGAGGATGGCGGTGTGGACCGTGTTGCGAGTGGAGAAGCTCGCTTCGAATGAATGTGTTCGGGTGCTGATTCGATGACTGTGTTGTGGATGTGAGGTGTGGCTGGTGCTTGTGGCAGTGCTGGGACGGAGAAGCGCCGCTGTGCCGAGCAACGCGTCATTGCGACGCCCTCGCCCGTGTGGTTGGAGGCAGGTGCGAGATGCAGCGACCGACTCTTCTCCATGTGCGTCTTGTTTTGTTTGTTCGTGAAAAAATTCCTGTTCTGCAAAGCACTCAAAAGTTTTTGGAACTTGTTCCGACGGCTTGGCAAATGTTCACTGTCGTGGTAAAGACAATGGCATGCATGAAGGATGCTGTTTGGTATTTGCCATTTCATTTACAGAATCTTATTGCCACTGCAGCATATGCTTCTTGCAGCTGATGTCCTGATGGAACAAGTGGGCATCGTCCTGAGAGTATCCATCCATGTTTGCCACGCGTTTGGCGTTATGTATAACGAGCGGCTTCACGCTAGGGCTCTTCCGTTCCACATATGAAACAAACACAGCATCAACACAGCGCCCCACTTCTTCCAGTCCCACCTGCGTATTTTTCAGGATGAAGCCGTTGAATCCTTTCAAATGATCAACATGGAACACGGCTGCTCCAAATCTTTGCGGATCCGTGTATCGCACTATCGGATGCGTGACTGCTACGATTTGGTTGTACTGCTTCATCTTTTGAAATGTGCGAATGGCGCCAGTTAAATCTTCGTGGTGCAAATCGGTGTCTTCGTCCAGGTGCACAACACATGCGGCTTCTTTGATTAATTCAGGTGACAAGATGTGATGTGAGAAGCGGTGAAGTGGTTGGTTCGTTGTTGATTCAATGATCCGGAACGGCGCTGAATATGTCGCATTCGGCATTGACTCGTGTATAAGAGATGAGTTTTCGCGCGCACTGTTCCATATCACTTGTATTGAGCTTATCAGAGGATGGGATTGGTAGTATTGGATTCGAATTGCTGAAGTGCGCGTGCGATCTTCCACGTACAATACCAATGTACACCTGTCTATTTGCCGTGACCTTCGGGAGTATTTCGTCAAGCTGTTGATATCCTTTACTGCGTGCAGTTGATGATTGAGAATTGATAGGTCCGGGCTGTAGAGGGCGGGCAATTGCTTCGTGTGTGGGTATAAAATAGAGCGAGAAAGGCCAGCTATGACAGAGTCATCATCTAGTTCTCTCATCAGTTTCCAAAGTACGTTGTATGATAAAACGCGCCAAGACGTACCTTTCGATAATTCCGCATTGCCGATGTTCGCCCCATCCTTTGCAAATTGAAATTGAAGACCAGTTGCCTGACGCCAAAAAGATTTCATTTCCTCGCCTTCGATAGTATCCACATCCAAGCGAATATTATGATTGTCTCCATTATGATGCAGGACCAGCGATTCACGGCCAGGCGGATAAACGAAACCAGCACCTCGGTCAACCATCCACCGCATCAAGAACTTGTCCCACCTCTCATCTGCACTCCACTCATTGGAGAAACCTTCATACACCATTGGATCGAAATCAACTGAAACCGACGCGAACCACGAAACAAATCGAGTCCATGCTGACGCGCTCACAATCAGTCCATCCTGAGGAGGAATCTGTGCCAGTGCCAATGAAGAACTGTTGGTCATATCTTCAGGAAGCACATATTGATCTCCTTTGACTGGATGCAGGGATACTCCTATGCACGATGAATGACGAAGTGGGCTGTGCAGGTACGTGCGTGTCATTTGCTTCGAATACTGAAAAATGTGGCGCGAAACTCGCGTCGTTTCGTGCGGGATGAATATGGCGTACTCTTTGGGATCGGTTGAAGTCCATGCACCGAGCATGGATCGCACGGGGCCCTTTTTCCGAGTTGAAACATGGACAGACACGAGGCCGTGTTTCGAAGAGAGGCCTTGCAAGCGCGTCAGGGTTTCAAGAGGGGGTACATGGCTGCGCTCTTGATTGTCAAAATGGATGTGGATGTGCACGGGATTGGACACTTTTGTTGCGCGACTGATGGATGTCCACAGTGCGCTAAATGCAGCCCAATTCGAGCCTTGAGTAAAGAGATGGACGCTGAAAGAAAACTCCATCCCGTCCTCGTGGCGCTTTTCCAAGAAATGCACCAACTCAGCATCCATAAAGTTGCCCCGAATCCAAGCGTTCTTTGAAAGTGCTGCATGCGAAAGATCGTAGAAATCAGCCAGCCTGTGCAACGTGTCCCATTTATCAAACGACCTGTGTTTCTGGACCCCGGATCGTATCCCTTCTGCGCTGAAGGACTCGGCACTGGGCATACTCTCTACATCCCATGCCAAGTCGATGGCTCGCATCTCTCTACCCCATCTCAACTCGCGGTTCCACAATCCTGCCGTCAGAAACTGCATGTACCCTCGATTCATTGTAAACTCATATGGATGCCGAGATTCGGTGTGCACCGTGAGTCCCTGTTTGGATTCCTTTTTGTGAACTCGTTTCCGTTCTCTGACAGGAACGTTGCTGATGGAAACACGGTTCTCGTACTGAATTGCGTTGATTCGGATGGCGGTACCTTTGAACGTGTGTGGAGCAAAGAGGGATATAAAATGCGCACATAGAGACCAGTTTCCGTGGAACCCGCCCTCGCCTCTCGGAGAGTACGGAATGAAGAGAGATGCGATCGATTTGTGGTACAGAATCATGCCACTGTCGAAGCCAGTGAGCACATTCACTGATGGGTGTTGTGCTTGGAGCTTGGCTTGGCTTTTCAAACCTGCATAGGTTATGTCGCCATATGCCCACGGGAATCCAGCGACAGCAGGTTGGTATTGAATTAGAATGTTCGAGAGCGTACTGGCGATGGATGTAGTTGTGCTGCTGCTATTGGTTGTTTGTTGAGTTGGAGCAAGACTGAAGTACAGATCGTCGTCATGGGTGAAAAAGTACTCGCAGTCGTGCGATTGTTTGACTGCATTGAACAGAAATGAAATGCCCTGCGCCCATGTCATGGATACATTCCCATTGGCGTCAGTGGTGCTTGGTTCGATAAAGTGCAAGTTTGGCGGCAGTGATTCGAGCGACTCATGCGATGGACTGCCCCATCTGTACCAGAAGGAAGGATACGCGCTGCTCCACATTTTATGAGAGCGCGTGGCATCGGCAGTTGACTGGGCGTTCCCAATTATGCAAATGTGATGCCATGGTTTGCTGGCTGCGAACACGCTGTGGACAATGATTTTGCTGAATAAGAGTGCGAGCAATAATGGACAGCCGCGAATCCGCATTTTTGTTATGACATGTGTTTGTCTCGTTTTGTTTATTTATTAATACTTTATTTTAACTTTATGCATCTGTTCGACATGATCCAGCCATCATACTCCAGTAATAGCCAGGCGGAATGTTTTTGTAAAAGGCCGTATCCAAGCTGAAAATGAAGGCGAACTCAATTTAACATCAACATTTTAGGGTTGATGCGATACAGTTTGTCAAGGTCCAATTCGATTCTTGCTGAGTTTACGGACACTGAAATTGACGTCGTATGGGTTGATATTGGGATGAGATCAGATGAGGAACACTGCGTTTCATTTTTCGAAGAGGTTTAATCGCGAGTGTGGCTGATGCAAGCTGCCAAACAAACGAGAATGCACTTACTAAAGTGGTTTCACCCAATCGGTATTGCCATGAACGAATGTTGAGCCAGTGGCAGTCGCCACAAGGCATTTGTTGAACGCTCTCATCGTGTCGCAGGGAGCTATTCCGTAAACTGGCGCATGGCTAAAAAAAAAAGTAGAGTGCCAAGTGCTTCGATAAACTTTACTTTAGTTAAAAACTCCATGTATCCAGATACCCCACACACTCATCACCAACTATAAACAAATAAACACGACCCATATAATTAACACGCACAAATAAAAGCCAAGAGACCTGTAAACAAACAAATTAGGGATGCGGCAGTACTCACTGCTGCTCCGGACCTTAAAGATCACGGATGGGAATGCAGCCACAGGAGTCCGGCTCCAGAAATGGCATCAACATTGCTGGTCGTGTACCGTCGTTTGCATGCTTTTCAAAGTAAAAAAGGACAGAGGGGGAAACTCACTCGCAAACGCGTCAAAACAAACATCATCATCATCCCTCAACCCCAGGTGCTGAGGCCATCGTTACTCTTCTTGTTGGTGCAGTTGCCTTGCTCATATTGTTGCTGAAACAATGGCCATGCTCTTAACAGGTGCGGTTTCCTGTGCGTCTTTTGATGGGGATGGGATTTGATGGCTCGACTTGTTTGCAGAAGTATAAGGGGTGGAGTGGTGGATTTGATAAGTTGTGGGCGTATGCAGTGGTGGGGGTTTGATGGTTTGATAAGTTTTAGGACTGATGTGGAAGTGTTTTTTTTTTTGTGTAAGTATTTTGCTCGCCTTTTATGCGAATTCGGACATCAAGAAAGATGGACCAATCAGAAGCCGCGAATTCCATTTTGGACGGGCTAAGCACCCCCCAACAAACAACACCAAAAACAAGGGCATCAATATCAACACCACCTTCATGCCCTGGCATCCAGCACCGCTTCAGGACAACCGAGCAACACTACTGAGGTGTTAAGAAGCACATTGGGATGGAGGCTATGGACGCCGGTGCGCTGTGTTGGAATCTCGCGTTCAAGGCAACCAACACCACATCGATAGGACCAGCCCCATACCCGACATACGCCTCACGCCCATTCCAGAAGGTGAGTTCGACTGAGTATCCTTCGTCCCGCTTAGCCCAACCCGATTGTGTTTTGGCATCGGCGAGAGAATCCAAGCGCGACAAACACCCACCTCCGCCTTCGCGGGCTCCACCAGCGCAATGGCAGCATGCTCCCTCCCTCATTACAATTCAAACGCTTCGATTGTGTCATTCGAGAGACGTGCTGCTGTCGCCTCAAGCGGTGTCTCATGAGAAGATGATGTGAGACGGTTCAACCATTCAATAGCCGTGGTCTCTGGGATCCCTCGAGCGGTTTCATTTGTCAACTTGTCAGGAATGACAGCGCCAGGAGCTGTAGACAGTGTTAAACTGCGTATTTCTGCTGCAGAACATTCCCAAGTCCGGATTGCATGTCACGAAGGCACAGCAAAACTGGATGGCGGAAACTCAATCGAGCACGGCTAAATTAGACCCCCTCATCAACTTGATATGCGAAAATGGCCAACTTGAAGTGGGAATATCATTTCATGTGGTCTTCTTAAGGTTTATCGGTGTTTGGACACGTTCTGACCAAGACGTTGCCAACTCCAGTGCGACCACGGCCACTAGATCCGAGATATCTCAATTAGTGTGGTGGTATCATGGTTTATCGGCGTTTCACGCGTTCCAACTTTCACAACTCTTGACACCCGGTTTCTGCAATTATAACATGCTGTGTTGAGACCGACAATAAATCTCTGCAGCAGATACAACCTTTAAAGATTTGTTTTAGTTTATCCAAAGCGATACGCGTTCAAAATTTGAAGGTACCTGCCATGACAGTTAAGCTGGCAGACTGTGTGGATCTAGGCAGCTCGGTGCCATCAGATAGAGTCATTGGAATGTAGTTTCGGTTAAATGCGACACGCCCTGTGCGTTCAGAAGTGCCGTGTCTCAGGTGGCGTTCATATGGGAGAACAATGGCACGTGGAGCCCGATTCTCACGAATTTTGAGATTTTCAGTCATCGCTTCATTTGTTATGTTACGTCTTTATTCAACCAGAGCATTCAGGCTGTCGACAGAAAACAGCTTATTCATGGCCCGTATCACATGCTCTGGAGATTCCTGTCCACCTAACATTTCAAGACGCGTTTTGAAGGCTTGAAATGACTTTTGAATACTGCAACGACCATCTCTCCTTGAAGCACTTTCTTTCGATGTCGATCCAAAGCAATCTAAATGCATCTTCGCAGCTTCATTGTTCTTCGCTCCGTATTCAAAAACAACAGGCCGCACGTTTGTTGCTTTTGCAATGACCGCGCTCAAAACGGCATCCTCGCGTTCCGTCCATCATTCGTCACGAGTTGTAATGCCAATTGGTGAAAGGCTGATGAACTGAGTAAATTATTTCGTGCAGCCATCTTTCGGTGCTTGAGCACCCAGCATCATCCATTTTTTACGGTGTTTGTGAATAAATAAGTGGAACAAGTCAAGTGGGAGATGGCAACGACTGTCTCGGCCAAACTAGCCCGTACGCATCCGCTCTCTCAAAAGCTGCAAAAGATTCTCTCGCAGGTACTGCACGAAGCATCTTGATCGGTATACAGTTCAGGCCACTCACATGCAACAATACATAGAATCTCGACAGCACCGAAACTCGAACAGCGCTCGAATCGCTCGATGCATTCTACGAGGGAGAATCGGAGCAGCTGGATCGCAAAGATTTGAAGGCGCATTTGGATGCACGCGAAATGGATTCATACCGGCGCTTTCTTGGTGCTTTTGATTCAGTGTTGGGGACGCTGTCGGTATGTACCATCGGAGGTTCGACAGATTCAAAAGCGTGGATCTAATGTGTTTCGTATTCAGGGAATCGAAGCGGATTTGGATGCAGTGAACACAACCTATGCCGAGATGGAGGGAACGCTGAGGACCGCGAAGGAAGACTCTGCCGCTTTGCTGGCGCAAACAAGGGAGCTCAAGTCGCTGAGGTGAGCTTCACGCATTTGTGCATGAATGTTTCGATATTGGGGGATGTTGACATGGGACCATTTCCTGCGAACAGGGCAAAGGCAATCGAGAAAAAGGACATTACGAACCAGTTCTTGACACGCTTCACTCCGTCCGAGAAGGAGCTGGCAATTCTCACAAATCCTTCAACCGGAATCTCGGACGAATTCTTTGCGGCATTCGCAAACTTGTCCAAAATCAATGATGAATGCAACGCGTTTCTGATGAACGATAATCAAAAAGCGGGGTTTGTTTTCTTCTTTATTATAACTGTGTATCTGTGAAAGAGCACAGTATTGCTGAACGAGTCTTATCGCAACAGAAACGATATCATCGAATCCATTGCCATTGCTCAAGAAAAAGCGTACAACAAGCTTGTTTCCTGGATCCAAATCAACCAAATGCCACAAAATATGCGACGAGAAACGCCCGAATTGTCGCCTGTGCTTAGAAAAGCCATGGCTGCTCTGAAATCTCGTCCCACTCTTTTCCAGTGAGAGAACTATTTGTGTGCTTTGATAATGCCGCCAGGCTTAATCCATGATATTCCTTCACATTCAGAACCTGTTTAGATGAAATATGCCAAATTCGGCAGGAAATTATTGTTCAGAGTTTCATGGACGCCTTGACACGCGGAGGCCCAAACGGCATGCCAAGACCCATCGAACTCCACGCGCACGATCCAGTCCGATATGTTGGAGACATGCTCGCATGGCTACACCAAGCATCTGTCGGCGAACGTGAATTGGTGGAAGGGTTGCTCTTTGGCGATGGTGAGAATATCACATTCCACTTCTTCTGCGTGTTTATGTTAACATGGTACCGCTTTAAGCAATGCTGAGCGAGTCTCTCTCGGCGGACGACGTGTTTTCTACCCTCAACTTGGGTGTCCAGCGTCATCAGCAGCCAGACTCCATGTATGAAATTCTGGGAAGATGCACCGATCGAACTTGCCGGCCACTGAAGGTTCCAGTTGGCATTGTTTGCATTTCTGTCACTTATCCATTTGAACTTCTTTTGCCAGGCCCGCGTGGATGAAGTCCTTGCCTCACATCCTGGTGCCACACTCGCTTACAAACTGGCAAACACGATCCAGTTTTACAACCAAACAATCTCGCGCGTGATTGGACCTGCGACTGCGTTATGCGAAACTCTCAAAGACTGCCATACAAAAGCGCTCAAAGTGTTTTTCGACGCCCTGGAAACCCAAGGAATTCGAATGGGCGCTTTTGTGCAGAAACCAGGCAGGGATTTGGCGCCACCTCCGATCGTGAAGGAAGCTATTATGCAATTGGTGAGGTGTCTTTTTTATTCATCAAGTAGTTCTGATGTAGTGCGTTTATCTTTTGCAGAGAGAACTCATGGCATCCCATGAATCCAGCATGCTCGTGCAACCCAACTCGTCCGAAAAATCTTTCGACGACAGCTTCGATGCAATTCTCTCGGCGTCATTGGACCCGCTCCTAGCTATGTGTATAAAGGGCGCTGCCTCTCTGCCACGTTTCGAAAACGCCGTCTACATTTGCAACTGCCTGCATTACATCCAAAGCCCACTTTCTCTCTACGAATTTGCCAGTGCGCGCTGCGACGCGATTCTAACTCAGATTGAGACGCAGCTTGGAGTTCTCATTGGCGAGCTGTATTCTGTAGTGTTACAGCAGAGTGGACTTGCCCCACTGATTGAAGCCGTCGATGAAAATCTTGGAAAGGTTTGTATAGTTTTACTGGGGTCGGTATTCATAACATTGATCGAAGGAATCAATTTGGGGAAACCAGATGCCTCTCGCTCATGTCCCATTACTCGACCCCCGTACCATCTCAACGACCATGTCAAGCATGGACGTGTACCTCTGCACGGCTGGGTTTGACGCACAAACACGGCTCAGCGGGCTTTTATCATCAAACCACCAAGAGCGCGCGTTGGAGGGTGCATTTGCTGCGTTCATGGCTGCGTATCAGCGGTTCCATGCCGCAGTCATGGACCCGGTAAATAAGTTTGAGTTTCCGGCTTCCATTTTGAGACCAGTGGAAGAAATTCGAACGTTGCTGGTTGTCTGAAAAAAACAGGGAATTGTCCAACAAAATAAACTGAATATCCAGCATCAATTTTTTTTTTTTCCCTCAGCTGCTTTCAGACTGTAAGATCGGTGGGGGAGTTGCTTGTGTTCCATTTGATAGATAGTACAAGTGGCGATATGGAGTCAGGATCATAAAGCTGGTAATCTATCTGGAGTATTGGATATATTTTATTCCGGTGCAACAGCTTACTGTTCACGAAGCTACTTTGGCTTTTTGTAGATTCTCTCCGCCTTTCCCTCAAACTTGGCAGCATGACGCGCAGCCGTAAACAAGTAGTCACTCAACCTAAACATCAACAAAAAATTACATCAGCCAATCTTCCCTTAAACACACAAAAAAAAATCAAAGCATCCTTCACCGGTTAATATACTTGCCCACACTCGCATCCGCCATATTCTCCGCAATCAACGGAACAACCTTCCGTTCCGCAGACCGACAAATATTCCTTGCCACATGCAGCGTGGACGCAGCACGCCCACCACTAGGAAGAATGAAATTCTTGAGTGGTTCAAGAGACTTGTCCAGTTCATCAATCCAGTCTTCCAGTTCGTTTGTCAAGGACCCGTCTACATCGAATTCGGTTCTTGTGAGTTTGAATTGGGATGCGGAGCCGCGTGGGGTTGCTACATTGGCGCCAACGTCGAGGAGGATGCATTGGATCTGATTTTAATAGTTGAGGATTGATGTTTCGGAGAGGTGTGGGGGGGGGGGGGGGGTTGGGGTGATCAGCAAAATCGATCGAGAAGTCCCCCGTGTTTTTCGGATCGCCCGCGCGCGCTCACACACCTTTTCCAAGTTTTCTTCGAGGCCGTTGTTGGCTTCTTCGCAGAATTCACGGGCAAGACTAGATGAGTGCAAAGAAGATGAGTCTTAAGCAGTGAAATACAAGTTGAGCGATCCTTGCCTACCCCAAGTACGATGACAGCTCGTCCACCGTTCCAAGCGCCTCAAAAATGGCATCATCCTTCGCACGCCTCTCGCCCGTGTAAAGGGCAGAAGTGCCTTTGTGGAACATCAATAGTGTCAGCTCAAACAGAAATGGAGTCCCACCTGCAACGCACTCACCCTTATCCCCAGTCCTTGTGTAGATCTTAAATCTTCTTTGATCTTCAGACGTCATTGCATGCAAAAGTAGATGAGTTCTTGGTGTAAGTTGTGGAGCGGCAATTCGAGCTGCGTTGAATAGGCCCTGATTTCTCGAAACTGTTTGACGAAGCCGCCACATGCGACCAGGATTTTATTTAAAATGTGATTTTATCTTGGCCCCCAAAAAGATGACGGCTTCCCCACATTAACAGCGATTAAACAGCGCGCACAAGTTCATTTATTATCCCTTGCATCACACATATAGCAGAACACCGGCATTGAATACCGAGCAGCAGAAGCAGAAAAAGGTTGAGGAAACGTTTTTTTTTTTACTTGGGGTCCGAGGGTCCAATCATTTGCTCAGGGCGGACGTACTTGTCAAAGTCCTCAGGAGACAGCAGTCCAAGACCAACGGTAGCTTCCTTCAATGAGGTTCCTTCTTTGTGGGCTTTCTTGGCAGCCTTGGCAGCGTCTGTTCGAGCAAAAAGGGGTTGTTTGAGTTTTATCAAAGCATTTTTGTCTCGAAAAGGAAAAAAAATCACTCAACTGTCGTAGCCAATGTATGGGTTCAAGGCAGTCACAAGCATGAGGGATTCGTTCATAATAGCAGCAATCTTCTTTTCGTTTGCCTGAATTCCAACAACACAGTTGTCCGTGAAGGAGACGGAGGCATCCGCCAAAAGACGGACAGATTGGAGTAAGTTGCGGATCATGACTGGCTTGAAAACGTTGAGCTTATTTTGGAATAAAACCGTTGTTAGATGGGCCAATGAACCGAATTGAACGCGTCCTAAAAAAATGTTTACCTCAAAGTGTCCCTGAGCTCCAGCGACAGAGATGGCAGTGTGGTTTCCAATAACTTGAGCACAGACCATGGTCATGGCCTCACACTGTGTTGGGTTCACCTTTCCGGGCATAATGGAAGATCCAGGTTCGTTCTCGGGCAAGCTGAGTTCTCCCAAACCGCAACGTGGACCAGAACCTAGCAAGGTTCCAAAAGAATCAATTAGCAAAACTATTTCGCAAGTGGAAATATCGCAGGATTACACACCAAGCAAACGAATGTCGTTGGCAATCTTGTTCAATGATACGGCAAGCACATTCAAGGCACCACTGGCTTCGACAATCGCGTCGTGTGCAGCAAGGGCTTCGAATTTGTTTGGAGCAGTTTGGAAAGGCAGACCAGTAATCTTGGCAATTTGGTTGGCAATTTTGACATCGTAACCTTTGACAGTGTTGAGACCGGTTCCGACAGCAGTTCCACCTTGAGCCAAGTTATACAAACGTGGGAGAGTGGATTTGACGCGTTCAATTCCGTATTCGATTTGAGTGGTATAACTGCCAACAAAACATTCGTGTCAATCATCCGCGTGAAAAACTCGGACAGGAAAAAAAAAAAACGAACCCGGAAAACTCTTGTCCCAGAGTCAATGGAGTAGCGTCCTGCAAGTGGGTTCTTCCAATCTTGATCAAATGATCGAAAGCCTTCACCTTCACCAACATGGCGGCATGCAAGTGCTCCAACGCAGGAATCAAACGGTGCTGAATCTCGTCCACAGCAGCAACATGCATCGCAGTGGGGAACGTATCATTCGAAGACTGTCCTTGATTCACATGGTCATTCGGATGCACAGGCTTCTTGGATCCCAATTGTCCTCCAAGCAGTTCAATTGCCCGGTTTGAAATCACTTCATTCGCGTTCATGTTGGATTGAGTTCCCGATCCAGTTTGCCAGACAACCAATGGGAAATGGTCATTTAGTTTTCCTTGAATGACTTCATCGGCAGCTTTCACGATGGCGTCGCCGACAGTTTTGTCGAGACCTGTTTGCATGTTGACTTGCGCGGCAGCTTTTTTAATGACACCGAATGCTTTGATGACGGGTTCGGGCATACGCTCGGTGGGTCCGCCAATGTTAAAGTTCATTAGAGATCTGTTTGCGCACATGTTTGAGAAAAGTTTGTTCTCTCTGGATCATGACTTGAAAGGATCGAAAATGTACCTCTGAGTTTGGGCTCCCCAGTATCGATCCGCGGGAACGTTCAATTCTCCAAAAGTGTCCTTTTCGACACGGAACTGACCCTTTTTTCAGAGAGGAAGAGACGCTGGGGTTATCAAAAATACGATCCTTCAGCGAGCAACAAAGAGGGAAAGCACAAACCCTTGCAAGGGACATGGATGAAAACAATCTGGTACGAGGCTGGAAGAAGGAAAGAAGACGGGAAATAGCACGCGATCAATATCAAAAATACATCCCTCGTTTTGGTTTTCGAAGCAGAGACAGGGGTCGAGACCACACATGCAGAATTGCATTGAGCGAGGGGAGTTGTGAAAGGAGGGGTATACCAAGGCAACATGAAAGGGAGTAACAAAGGTAGACGGGTATCCGGGCAACAAGGGATCAGTGACGCACCACTCTGGACGCAATGGCCTGCATTTTCGTTTTTATGGCTTTTTTCGGAATGGGTAAATCCGAACGGTTTATCTTTTAAATGTTTAGCCAGTCTT
Organism: Chytriomyces cf. hyalinus JEL632; assembly: GCA_025435555.1. NCBI lineage: Eukaryota > Fungi > Chytridiomycota > Chytridiomycetes > Chytridiales > Chytriomycetaceae > Chytriomyces > Chytriomyces cf. hyalinus JEL632. Next base: position 83,360 of record JAIWWG010000037.1, on the reverse strand, counting down.
GTTCACTGCTTCTGACATTGCCGGGTAAGTTATTGTGCACATACACGTGTGCGTTTATTGCTAAATAAGGGAATATTTTGGAAGGGGAGGGGGGGATTTTGCGATGGATCAGAATGATAAATAGCAAGCTTGGTCAGCTTACATAATAGTGTGAGAGAGGGAACCAGGGGAGAGGGGATGCTTATGGGTCGATCATAAATAATGGAACAGCGATTATAATAATAGTAGAATAGTAAAACAGGGCAAGTTGCAGCAAGAGAGAGATTTCAGAGCGATAATCACTTTGGCGACCTGGCCCGGTTATTGAATGCCAGAGCCACGTAGTAAGTGTCAATGTCCGTCACGAGATGGTTGCTTCCACGGTTACGCTTGTTTTGATGACAGGAGGACGCGTTGGATGTGCCGCACATTTGAGGACCTTGCATTTCTGATTCGCGACACTCGTACGAGCAGTACAGATCGCTCGAGAGATGGCTGGTGGCTTTGCCGCAGATGCACCTGAGATATTGGAAGTGAGATGTTTGTTCAGTGTAAAAGAATGAGATGAGTTGATGTTTAAGTTGGAAGGGGTCTCACCAGTTGAGGTCGGCCATGTTGTGTGGTTTCGGGAAAAAAAGGGGAGGAAGCTGAAGAGAGCAAAGTAAATTGTGGAAACGCGCGATCTATTCTATGCAGTGACTTGTTTGCATATACGGGATTTTGTGACTCGGGCGCTCTCTCTTGTCTGTTGGCTTTCCTTCTTTTTTTTTTTTTTTTGTATTGGTCGATGATGTGTTCCGATTTGACGGGGCGATTCTTTCGAAAACAATCCGTAAAAAAAATGGTTCCATCGCGTGAACTTTGGTGGCTGATTGCACCCGCACACAAGAAAAGCGCGTTTTCAGGCGAGACAACGCAGCCAAACAGACATGTGTACTTTCACGTAATTTATACAAATCTTCTTCACCCCTCACACACACACACACACACAAAACAATGAAAACAAAAAAAACTACTTCCTAACCCGATTATTAAACGCAAGCGACACATAGCAATCATCCAACATGGCGTTGGATCCAGCAACCGTCACGAGCCCACCACCATTCGGTCCCGCTGCACAGCTCATGTCTTGACTGCCCCCCGTCATTCGCGGGCTCGGCGGCGGAATCCTTCCACTCATCATGGGACTTTCAAGGATATTCCGTACACTTGTTCGCGGATGGTTCGACACTACTGGTGGTGCTACTGTTGCTGAAGATGTGGGGTGACTGAGCGGGCTAAACTGGATGTTTGCAGAAGCGCGCCGGCTTTTTGAAATCAACGGGTCCATTCTTGTGTGTGCTCCAGATAGATTCCCGCCAACAACTTCCAGTTTCTTTGAACCATCCAGTTCAAGAGGCGGTAAATCCAATTCACTTTGGGGAAGAGCCAAGAACGGAATCGATGCGCCACTTGCTGCACCCAAGTTGCCAGCCGCACTACCAGCGGCAATGGATCCCAAAGCAAACGGAGAATTACTTGCTCCGCCTCGACTTGACGACCCCGTGAATCTCGGAGACGCAGCGGCAGCAAACTTGGGAGTAGTTTGCGGAAGCAAAGTCATGAAGGGCGATCGAGGAGATTGCATAGCGACATTGGCAAAGTGGTTGTACGGGTAAAAAGCAATTGGGCTGCTCGTGTTGATGTTGGCAGCGTTGTCAAGGGACCAGGACGACGAGGTTGGTTTGTTGGATTCTTCGTCAGCGGTTCGGCACAGTGTGCTGCAGTACATTGTCCCTGGTTGCGTAGCTTTTCCGCACGAGCACCTTTTGGAAGCAGGAAAAGAAGGATGAGATAGTGTCCGATGGTATTTTGAGCATGTGCGGAGAGACAAGATTTCTGAAGTGGCAGCTCCCAAGATTATGCACCCACCAATTCAGATCCGACATGGTTTCAGCAAAGAGACAGATGGAGGTATGGGGTTGTTTTCTGGAGTGTAAAATGACGGCGTCCCGAGTCGAAAGAAAAAAGAAAGAAACGTGCTCTGGCCACGCGCCGTTGATTGACCCCAATGAAACAAATTTCGGGTGTTTGGATTTTATTTTTAGTTCCAACAACCCAACCCCAACCCATCCTACTCATGCAGTGTGCAGTTGTCATTATTTTGCTGTAAGTATCAAAGTACGGAAGACAAGTTATAAATATTTGAGCCTGGTTCTCCCTGTCATAGTTTGACCATTTTCCGTCGTTTCAGAGCCAAAGGCGGTAAAGATGCGTCTCGTGATTGACCAATAAGTGCTTGGCTGCTTTCGTCGTGCTGCCGCTTCTCGGATCCCGCAATGGACCGTGGCAGAGAAAATGAGTCAACCAAGCTAGGACACGACATGGTCGGAGAAGTCGCCGACAAAGAAAACATATGCTGCCCGGAGTAGTGACGAGTGCTGCGACTAGAAAGCGTTGAAGAAAGATCCATTTCCATCATCAAATGCGACAGGTTCTTGACAAGACTTGTTGTGCGCTTCAAGCGTCCCAGGTCCATGTCGACACTGCTGGACTCTGTGGGCAAGAAGGATCCCTCGTTGGAGGTGCAGCCGCCGTCTGTGGATCTGCAACGCGCTGAGCAGTAGAGCGAGACGCCGTCTGTTTTCTTCCCGCAAAGGCACCTGATGAGAGTATGGGTCAGAAGGAGGGAATGGGGGATGGACATGCCAGGCCAGGCCACACCCACCAATCGACGTCAGTCATGTCTTTCTTGTTCAGTTCACAGGATCTTTGTTTGAGAATCGCGGGCATTGTTTAATTATATCAAACATCCCCATATCTTATCCGTTACCCGGCATCCGCCGAAAGTCAAGATAACAAAAAATTCTGAGGCATCATAAAAGGGGCTTGAGAGATAGGATCGATGGATTGACCAATGAGAGTGCTTGATGTTAACATATATTCAGCTTTTATTTTCAAGGGCCAAAGACTACATATTCAACAGACAGACAGACAGACAGACAGACAGACAGACAGACAGACAGACAGACAGACAGACAGACAAACAGAATTAAACACTGCAAATGAATCCAAAAAATAACAACAAAACAGCTTACAAAAAAGTATACAAAAGACTATACAAATACATGGGTAATGTTCAGGGGAGGAAGGGTAGTGTTCAAGGAGAAGAGGAGATCGGAACTACCGGCTTCGCAGTCTCTGCTGCTGCTCGGCAATCTCTTCAAAGTGCCCAAGGATGGAACTAACGCGGCCCGGACTTAAAAACGTGGCACCGCGGGAAGGCACAGGACTATACGACTGCCGCGGTGGCGAAGAAATTGGGGTGCTATTTCCCGAGTGATAAGGAACATTAAGGATAGAGTACATTGCAGCGGAAGATGCAGGGTGGTGGTGTCGTTGCGGTTTAGGAGCAATGAGATTCGATGCGGAGATGAAACTATAGTGAGAGGAGTAGTGCGCAAATGGGTTTGCGTGGTGGTTGGTGGCTGGTGCGGGTGAAAGCGGGTAAACCAATTTGTCCCTGTTCCGAGTGTGGACACGCGGGTCACCGCCGCTGTTTGTGAAGCGTGGTTGTTGTGCATTAAGGGAGTGGGTGGTGGTGGATGCGCATGGATTGCTGTATCCGTCTGAGCGCAGACAGGTGTCGCTGCAGTAGAGTTGGGCGGCGTTTGTTGTGGCTTTGCCGCAGAAGCACCTGTGAGGAACGCTGCTGGGTTAGCAAGGCCGTGGACGAGAGTAAGAGACATGCACGCACCAGTTGAGATCGGCCATGATTCAGTATCCGTGTTTTTGTTAAGCCCGTGCGGCTGGTTGACTCCTGTTGCCTGATTGTTTTTGAATGACAAATATAAAAAAGGAAAAAAGACACAACAAAATATTGAACACGGTTTTTACTGCTCGAATTCAAACAAACTGTCTGTACACGCTAAAGTAGATAAAAAGCAATTACTCTCTCTCTCTCTCTCTGATGGTTTCACATGCTGCCTTGGTTTCGTCTTCCTTTGAAAGCGAGTGCTGCAAAACAATCCCCAATGCTCCCAGTCTGAGTGTGGCTACCCCACGATCCATAATACTGCGACATGGGGCTGGTGGAAGGGGTTAATGTGTCGGGTCGTTGTCGCACGGGCGATCGCGAGTGGATGCGAGTGGGTAGAGAGACCGAGACACTGTGTTGGTGCAGGTGGATGGTATGCTTGGAATCGGAGTGGATGGATCTTCCCGTCTCGTCAAAGTAGCAGCGATCTGAGCAGTAGAGAGCGCCCTCGATGGTCATCTTGCCGCAGAAGCACCAGTCGAGATTGGACATTTGGTAGTAAGAGTTTTGGAAGAAGAAAACTGTCATGACAACTGGGGGAGTGTGAAACAGAACCCAAGTGGCTCAAACAACAGATGCAATTGAATTTCTGAGTGCTGTTAAATTACAACTTTACTTCTTTGCGAATTAGGGTTTTGGGAAATGTGGGGGTCATTTTTAAGGTGGCGCCAAATCCAACGTGACGTCACACACACTACTTTTTGCATCGATCGATTTTTAACCTTTTTCTGACGTGCGATCCTTTGTTTGCGATTTACGGATCGTCAGCATAAAATGGAGACAGTTGGCGACCAATGAACGAGGGCGGGTCTTTAATGAATCTTCTGTACAAGCAAGCAAGCAAGCAAACAAACAAACAAACAAACAAGCAAACAAGCAAGCACGTCACCGCACCCTCTTCTTCCGATTGTTGAACGAGAAGGCCGCATACAGTGACGCGGTTGCATCCGTCTTTGGACTATTCATGCTCGGAGATCCACGCATGCGAGACATTAACCCGAAATGATCCAGCACAGTCGCACAAGTGTTTGTTGCAGGAAACAAGGGTCCAATATGCTGCACCGACGGATCCCATTTGAGTTGTTGCGGTGACAAGGTCATTCCCGGCGGTGCACTCAAGTTCTTCGACGGTGAATACGTTTCGCCGAATGGAGACGAGAGAGAAAGCGGGGGTGGTGGTTCGTGAAGCATGTGGTGTGAATTGATGTTTAACGACTTGTTGGATGAGTGATGATCATGAAGGGATGGATCGATGCGGGACTTGTCTCCGTCTTGCATGCAGCAGAGATGTGAGCAGTATAGCTCCGAGTCGTTGCTCGTGGCTTTCCCACACACAAGGCACCTGTTGCAGGGGGGCGAGCGATCATTGCATTCAGAAAAGCTGTTCAAACGGGGTTGCGAGGATGCTGCTCACCAGTTCATGTCCATTTCCTTGCGTATTTCTTTGGTTTTCCAGTTATTTCCAACAGGTTGGGGGCGTTGCGAGTATTCTCTCTTTTTTTTATTTTTGTTTTCTGTGATTGGTCAATCGCATCGGGGGATTCAAGATCGGCAAACCATTCTAAATAAACGCACGTGCATATAAAAAAAAAAAACAACAACGATGCGACAACCAGCGACATCCGAAAAGTATACCGTCTTTTATAAATACCACTATATAAATAAGAAAATGAATCAGCAAGCAGCAAAAGAGAAAAAAAGGAATTGCCGTCAGTCAAATCAATCAATGGAAGCGTCTGTTCCTGCTGTTGAACGCCAGCTGCGCATAAACTTGGGTTTCATGTATGAATCGCGCACCGCATGTATCCATGCCTTGCTTGATGCTTCCGATCGAATGATACGGTGCTGGGATTGTCTCTCGAGCGCTTCTCTTGCTAGTCGCCAAAGAACGCATCAGAGTGTAGTTTCCAAGTCCATGATCTTGATACTGATGATCGATCGAATGGATTGCATTGTTTACAAAATGCGTCTGTGCCGAAGGTGGAGAAGGCGGAGTTGATGTGGCGAATGCAGAAGCGTCGGCGACTTGGCAATCGTGGCTGCAGTAAAAGACATTGTCGCTTGTTGCCTTTCCGCAGATGCACCTGATGGGGAAGGGTAAGCAGATGGATCGAGTTAGACGATGTGTGGTTTGGCACCACCCCTTCAAAGTGATCGCCCCCTTCAACTTGATCCCCCTTCAATTTGATTTTCAAGATCCTGGATTCGCACAGGGAGAGATGATGGATCATGCGGGCGTGGAGTGATCGCTGGTTGGGGGGGATGCACGCACCAGTTCAAGTCGGACATACGCTGTGTTGTGTGTGATGTGTTGGGTTTCGGCCGTTTGTGGCGGTGAACTCTTTTTTTTTTGAACAAAATTATTATCCAGGTTGAGTCAGAGTGGGTTGCAAAAAAGTAAAAAGAAAATGTGATCCAACTCGAACAGCGCGAGCGTGTTGTCCGTTTCTTGTCCATTTTGTCCGAAAAGTCGGTGATTTGTTGGCTGGATCTGTATAGATTTCTGCAGCACAGACAACATGGAAGGCGTAAATAAAATGCGCGAACATTTACCGCTTCTCATCAGGTTTTTAACCGCTTCCTGTCATTTTGTCAATGGGGCTCGTTACCATGATTCCAAGTACAGCATTCGGTATGCAGAAAATAAAATCAAAATCCAGGAACTGGTGAGTCAACATTTTGACCGTTCGTCTTGCCCAGATTTTGATGGCAGCCTTCACCTCAGAATCAAAATGGAGTCAGTAACAGCCGCGCTGAATGCGGTGCACTCGCCGTCAACTTCCCTGCAGGACCGAAAGAGCGCCAACGAGGTGACTTCAACATCGCACTCATCAGCCCCATCTGACCGGCAAAACCACCACGCAGATGCTCGAGAACATCAAACACTCTCCACTGTGCATTCAAACGGGACTCGAATTACTCTCCATTGCCCGCGATGTCAATGCGCTATTCTTTGGTCTTTCTCTGCTCGAACATGCCGTGCGCTTTGGCTGGAACGACGTCGCGCAACCAAACAAACTGCTTCTACGGGACCAGCTTGCGCAAATTCTCTCAAATCAGGTTCATATTCCTGTGTTTTTTTTTGCGCGCGATGCACATCTGATATCCATCTCTTCGTCTCCAAACAACAACCCTTTGTCGCAAAGGCCGGGTCCAGTTTACCGCCATTCATTACGCAAAAAGCATGTGCCGTGCTTGCTCAAGTTGCCGAAAGAATGTGGCCTGTCGAGTGGCCAGAGTTTGACACGTACCTGTGCGCCCTTTTCGCAAAAGACGTGAGACGGTGTTTTTTTTACGAAATCCCGCAACCAATTCTGACGCATTCCCACCCCAGCCTGCTTCTCAAGAAAGAGCTCTTCTCATCTACAAAGCAATCATGGAGGACATGTTCATTTTCGAAAGTTCAATAGCTGATACGCGAAAAAAGGACCTGTCTGTCTCACTGATGGCCATCACCTTGGATGCAAACGTGTTGAATCACGTCTATTGCAGCAATGATCGAGCTTCTCTGAAGGTGTCCAAGCAAACTGTGAATGTGGATTATGTCTTGAACGTGATCCGTGCGGATCCTCAACATAAAGGGTGGATGTTGCGATTGACTCAAAATATGATTGCGTGGAAAAAGGTATCATCTTGTTGGCATTTCATTCTTTTCCCATATTTGGTTGTTTTCTCATTTTGGCCGTTTGTTTTACGCCATGCAGGACAATGTCAGCACATCCACTTCCAAGAAACTTATCCAGCTTTCCCTTGAAACTATTGGAATCATTCTTCATTGGATCATACTTGAGTTGAGTTTCTCATTGTCCATATCTAAAATTTAACTGTGCAAGCTGATGAACTTCATCATTCAGAGGAATCCAGTCTTCAAATATCTTGCCTGTTCTTTTTGAATTCTTGTTGTCTGAATCATTTCAAGAGCGCATGGTACAACTTTTTCTGGTTGTCATTCTTTGCAATTGTAAAACCAACCTAATTTTTTCCACTTTTTTTTTTTTTTTTTTTTTTTTTAGGCTGCTGCTGAATGCCTTTCAGCCTTGTTTAGTCGCAGCAGCCTTGTGACTGAAGAACTGTTTTGGCCAGCAATTGTTACGCCTTTGATGGAGGGAGATGGATTTCTGCTGTCTGCCCTGTTCAGATCTGTGCAAGCAGTGTACTCCTGTCAGAACTGGGACATGGTTCATGGTGCTACCAATACCCAAACACTGGAGAATAATGCTTATGAATACTTGAAAAAAATTGCTGAGGTTTTGTTTTTTTGTTTGCAGATAAGTGTTTTGACATCTTGTTGTCTGATCACTCACCCAAATCAGATTGTATCAGTTTTTGGAGAACATCAAGTCTTTTACAAGCAAATGACTCAAGCTGTGCCACATCTTGAACGGTACCTTATATTAAAACAACTTGAACTCAACTCACAAAAAAAACTTTTGTTTAAAACACATCAGATATCTTGAGTTGCTGGTTTACTTTACATGTCACCCATCTCGCACAGTTTCTTCTTTGGTTGTACATGTTTGGGCTGCTGTTGCAAGTCATCCTCTTCTGAAAGATGTATATACTTTTGATTAGTTTTTATGTGATCTGATGCAACGCTGCCTTTTTTATCCATTTACAGGCACCTCAGCTTAGTGGATACAGACTGAAATTGATCCAATTCTGTATTCAGAGGCTTTCTGAGGTGATTTGGGCAAAGTTGTAGGTTGGAACTGGGATCTTTAACAAAAGGTATCCACCAACAGGGTGACTCTGAGTTCATATCAAATGTGTCTGCAGCCTATGATTCTTCAGACTTTGACTGCAAGCAAGACAGAACAGCATGTATTGCCTCAAATGGGCAGAGATACCTTGACCTCCTTCGGTTTTTGATGTTGAATTATGTGAGTACCTCACTTTTCCTGCAAATGACATGGATTTTTGATCATTATTTATATCAGTCAATTGATGTCTGTTCAATGGTTCAAGATTTTTCAAGAGGGTTGTTGGCTGCAAATCCTAATGTGCAAAAAAATGGTATTGTTTACCCAAAATTTTCATGTTCAAGTTTTTAACTTCCATACACTCCTAGAATTTGGATTCATTCAATCTGAATCTGCAACATCTGTTCACTTTGAAAATGCATCCACCTTGATTGAGCATGTCATGCGGAACTTGGACCATGATAAAGTTGTGGCACAGGTAACAAGCTTTATATTTCTGTCCCTCACCTGATTGTATCTATTGAAAACAAATCTCTGCCCTTGAAATAGGATCCAAAGTTTGATTCTGCTCTGTTCAACCTGCTGTCAGCATACTTTCAAGACATTCTGGCTTTTGAATCTATGGTAGAGAGCACCTTGTTGGCTTCCATCACTGTTAAAATCTGACTGCTCTACCATTTTTGCAGGACCCAATTGTCAGAAGGTTTCTCATGTCAGCCTACGTCTGTATTGCAGAAGTTGCACGAGACAACAGCATTCTGCTTACTTGCATTGAGAAGGTATTTTGACACCACAATCACATGCCCCCTTTTTTTGTCTGAGCAGCACACACATTTTGCAGATCGTCAACTGTGTCACATTCACTCTTCCTGATGAAGTTGACTTTATTCAACGTGGCGTCATTCTGAGAGAAGAAACACGAAACCTGAGAATGAAGGCTGCAACTGCATTGATCAAGTTGGCAATTGCTGTTCCAGATATGCTCATTGTGAGTAATTTCTCTATCTGGATGAGGTTTTTTGACAAATGGCAGCTAATTTGATGTGATCTTCAGCCCTTGTTTGGTCAATTTGTACAATTGGTTCAGTCATTCATTGCTGAGAACAAAGTCACACAAGCAGAACGTGTCAAATTAATTGAATTCTTGATTGCTGTCATGTTGAGTATTTTCTCCTTATGTTTTTATGATGTGATGTTCATGGGTGTCATGTTTTTTTTTTTTTTTTTTTTTTGGATCAGTGATTCCTCCAGCATCTCAGCCTCTGAAAAATCTGCCATGTTTGCCAGCATTCTTGAAGGATATGTGCAGGAATGGGAGGCACTTGATCCAACACCATTTGGATCATCAGACTCTTTGCTTGGGTATCTGGGGATCAGAAAGCTTGCAGCAACAGGTACATCTTTAGTACTGGTGCATGATTTTTACCATTTAACAACTACTGTTGAGCAGGGACAATGACACCAGATGGCCTCACAGAAATCAGCAAATGGCAGCAAAAGGTTTGGATCAACTCTGGGTTTTTTTCAATGAGTTTATTTAAGCTTGCTACTTTTTTTTTTCTGCTCAGGTCAGTATTTCAGTGCGTAGCTGGATGAGTTGGATGAAGCGTACAACTGGAAAGGTTTGTTTTGGAAGTCTCTTTCTTTTTTATTGTGTTTGTGTAGCTAAAACACAGCCATGTTTTCAGCCAAGCTTGTGGACCCCGTACCTTGCATGCATAGCTCCAGGAATCTTTGTAATCACTCAGTACGTAAAACCTGAAGCTTGGTTTTTTATGAGGGCTGATGGAATGAGTTTCCAGGTGTATCCACAGCTTGAGTGAGCCTTCAGCATGGGCAAATGTACCAGTGCATCTTCATTTAAATATGGTGATTTCTGAAGGGGCAAAAGATGCTATTCTCAGTTGAGTTTTGGTTGCTATGTCTTCATTCACATCATTGACTGATGTCATTCGACAATCAGAGAAGTCCACCCCTAAAATCATGTCTCATGAGGAGAACAAGATCAAAGTATTCTTGCACAAAACAGAGTCATGGATTGCAGGGATGCGTGAGGCATGGTACGTTGGTTGTTTTTCAATGTCTGTCTAATGTTTAACAAGCTGAGATTTTATTCAGTTATTCTGTCATGGGTGCAATGGTATCATCTGGTCCCACCTTCTGCAAGTTACCCAATGTGTATAACCAGCTTGGAGCCTGCCTCTTTGGTCCATTCTCAAGTCATCTTGGCACACTGCATTGGAGGACTCTGCTTGGAACAGTCATTCGCCCCTTGCTAATGAACTGCCCCATGGAAGCACGTGGCCTGGTTTTCAGTAACTTGTTTTTGAAGCTGGTGGAGTTTATGAAAGGAATGCTTGCTGCAGAATGGGAGGTGATTGAAACAGCAAAGCAGGGGGTGGAGAACACTGTACCAGATGAAGAGTAAGACAACTTCCAAGTTTTAGTGCTCTCAGTTGCTCATTCACCATTTTTGTTTTTATTTCAGCATCACTGAGGATGAGGAACCCAGCAAAGAAGTTGTGGCTGAAAAGCTGTTGCGTGACCTCACACGTGTGTTTTCAGATCTGCTTGTTGCAATTGTATCACCAGACCAAGGAAAGCCAGCCAATGTTGGGGGTGGGGGAAGGTCAAAAGAGAAGCCAGTTCTTCAAATTGATGAATCCAGCATCTATTTTTATGTTGCTTCTGATCAGGTTTGTTGGTGCAGTGGCTTTCAGCTTGTTATTCACTCATTTACACGACAACATGAACCCAGACTCTCTTTGCTGCCTTGTTTGGATGTCTCCTGCAAGTCATGATGCTCAAAGACACATTGGCAAGTCGAAAAGCCTTAACAGCAATGATCAAGTGTCTGCCTGTGTTGGTGAAAACAAAACGTACAGATGTATTCCAATACCTTGGCCAAACTGTGATGCATACCTGCTTGGAGGTAGTATTGTTTTTTTCAACTTTTTTTGATAGCCAAATATAAATCTCACATAAATTCACTGGCAGCTATTCCATGATGGGTACTTTCAAGAAATCCACAATGAGGCTGCAGTTCTAATGTGTGATATTTATGTGCTGCTACGTCAAGAAAACTGCTCTTCTGCATTTGAGACCCTGGTTGCACTTCCAGGCATGTCTGTAGAAAGACTTCAGGTAAATGTGGCTCTTTTTGAGTGTCCCCAAATCATACTGATTCAAATTTATTTTTTGAAAGGCATTTGACATTGCATTTATGCAGCCTGGCAAAATGAAGCGTGATCAGCATATCCTTCTCAAAGATATCCTGAAAAACATTAAAGGGGTAAACAAAATCTTCCTTGGGAAACAACATATTGGTTTAACTTTCATGATTTTTGAAACAGGCAAGTTTGAGTGAGACATTCAAGGAAACTAGTGGAAAGATCAAAATGAAGCCTGTTCTGTTGCGCAACCAAAAAGTGAGGGATTTGCTTGAAGCAGATGGTGATGATGAGAATGTGAACATCCTGGGCAGCTTCTTTTGACTGCAAATGTGTTGAATAAATATTGTGCACAAGCTTGGTCCATTGTGGAGTTGTCCATCCATAAATCAACTCATCTGTTAAATTGCTTTGATAAATACGCGGGGCATTTTACGAGATTTACATTGGACCTTTACAGCAGCACACCAAATAATATATCAAGAGGAGAATGGAAAGAATACAATTGACGAAATGAGTCGAGTCAAGGAGAAAAAGAAACAGGGAACGGCAGCAAGCGCAGCAAGCACTGATTGGGTGCAGGATGCGTGGGGGGAATAATAGTACAGCAACGACGTGCGCCTTGGGCTATGAAACGGCGCGCTTGCTTCGCCTGTTGAACGCCAGTTGTGCGTACAAGAACTCGGCACTCGCCGTGTCGTGTTCATTCAACACGTGTCTCAAAACGGGGCTTGCCGGCGGCGTTTCCACAGAGTTCATGCGGGGTCGTTTGAGAAAGGGCGCGCCCACCGGCTTTGAGGGAGAACCCGAGTGGAAGACAAATGTGTTTTGTGGCGCGGCTGCGGTCTTCCATGGTGACGTTGGGGAGAGAATTGCTGGGCTGGGAAGGGAAAAGAAGGGTTCGATTTTTCCGTGTTTGACTGGGCACGAATCTGGCGTCATCGATTTGCAGTCGGCCGTTTTGCAGCGGAGGGAGCAGTAGAGGGCGTCTTCCATCGTGGACTTGCCGCAGATGCACCTGTTGGTGTGAGGGTCAGCGTGGGTATTGGCGGTCAACAGAGCGGAATTTTATGTGGGATATGGGGGTGCCACAAAGTAGCGGAGACGGCGCACGGGCCACGACCACGGTGCTTTTGTTGGCTGTATCCCCAGGTAGGAGTGATCCCTACTACCAGAGTAGCGGGAGAAGGACCGGCCACATCCAGTCATTGCGCAAATGTGGCACTGCGTCGATCATTCCAGGACATGCCACGGCATTCTAATGCACCAGGCGCACCATCACAAAGGCACCAGTGCAGGAGGGGAGAGGTCATGCAGAGGAGGCGCACATACCAATTCAGGTCGGTCATGTCGTCGGTTGGTTGGATGCTCGATTGGATGTTCGCTTCAAGATTTTCCTGTATGGCGTTTTTGCAGAAAAAAGCAAATGATGCCCAATCGGATCGGTGGATTACAAGTTTTACTGCCCGTGGTGGCAGTTTTTGGGGATGGCCACCGCTGGGGAGTTATGCTGGTACATACTGGGACACTGGACTACTGGGCAATAAAGTGCACACTGACTGACGAATGATCGCTTCATTTACTGTCCATGTCTATGGCAACGCTGACGATTCTTCCGTACGCGTTGGCCTGGATTTCAACCTGGAACGATTCCACCAAGCGCACGCGTTGAAGGAGCCGGTCTGCCCATCGAAGCCTTGCAAACAAGTCCTCTGGACCAACGAGAGAGCAGCTCAGCACCTGTTCGAGAGCATCCCGTCTGATGGAGTGATGTGTGACTGTGCATGCTTGTGTCACCTGCACTTTAAATTCATCCGCCGCGCAAAAATCCGGCGCCATGACTGAAGGCAGTTTTGCATCGCAGAGTTTTAGTGCGCCTATGATTGTGACGGAAGAATTGGCGGCGCCGGTTGATGCGGGACTGTGGCGGGTTGGCTTCAATCCCGCGGTTTGACCGGAGCAGTCGTTGGCACCGTCAGCTACGTCAGCCACCTCAGAGGCCGAGTAACGGCGGAGAGACGAGAGAAAAGGATCGGAGACTGACCACGCCAGCAAAGATTCAATTCGGTCTCGATACACCTCATCGGTATCACCGAATCCACCGCCTTCACCGCCATCTCCAGTCATCCTCGAAACTATAACGACCCCGCCGCTGTCGCCAGAATCCATCCATTCTCGGCCCAGTCCAGCATAATTCGTGTCAGTCTGCCTGACCAGCTGCAGACTGGCTGTGCCCATAAATACGCTCTTGACCGCAACAAATCTCACCAAGTCCCCGCTTCGAAGCCCGTCGAACGCGTTCGACCATGTCTTGAGTGTGACTCCGCTTCGTGTGTTGTCTCGCACGAGAACGACTTTTGGGGTTTTTGAATTGGCTGCGTGCACTGGCTTCGCGGATTCAGCGCATTCGACGAATGCACAGACAGTGACCGGCATCGATGTGGGAGTGTGAGTACTTGTCGCAGTTTCCAGAGTGGCCGACATGTTGTTCACAGTAACACGGATTTACAGATTGCACTCAAATACTTTTCACAATGGACCAGGCACACTGGGGTTATTCCTGGGCAACGGCCATCACCGAAGGCATCGCAATCACCCTCAATCTGATCATTATTCTGTCCAACGTTCGCTGTCTTCATAAGCTGCCGCAACCCTCAGTTCTGATCGTCTTCCTGTGCTGCAGCGACAACATCACCATGATCAACACTTTTATCCTCGTTGTCCACCACCTGACAAGTGGAAGCCTCGACTATAACGCGAGAATGTGCCAAATCCAGGCCATTTTTATCACTTTCGGCGCGCTTTTTTCGCTGGGTCTGTGTGCTGGATTAACTCTGCTGCGATTTCTGGTCATTGTAACCGGGCGTAAAATCACTCGCCTGTTTATCGCGCAATACATTGGCTCTTCTGCCGCAGTTGCCTTCTTGACGGCCATTTTGCCGTTCATGCTTGGCTCCGAAGCCGAATCATATGTAATGCAGCCTTCTGGCGACAATTGCACAGTCAGATGGCACAGCCGGGATCCGAGAACTGTCATTGTTTCTTGCGCTTGCGCCGTGATTTTGGTGACACCGTTGACGGGGATCGGGTTCGCGTACTACTTTATTTATCGAAAAGTTTCGAAAACGTTTGAGTCGTTCAAAGCGACCGGCGTCATCAGCAACGAAGGAAAATCAGTTCAAACTTCAAACACAGGCGCTTTGACGAATGCTTCTGAGATAAAAACGGGGACTTGGCATCTTACGAAACAGAGCAAACGCGAAAAGTGCGAAGAGGAGGAGAAGCAGGTGGCGCTCTTGATTCAGAGTCTTGTTATTGTAGGTGTATTTGTTGTTGGTTGGACGCCGTATATGCTGTACGGAACATTTGGGCTTTTGTCGGGGGTGAGTCTCTCGGCTTCGGTTGAGTTCGCGGCAGACTATGTTTTGCAAGTGAATTATCTGGCAAACCCCTTCGTCATCTTTCTTTTCGATAAGGACATTCAAAAAAACGTGCGCGATAGCTTCTCATTTGTTGCAATAAAAATAAGCAGACGCGTGACGTGTTAAACTTGAACTTGAACTGTCCCGCTGTTCGTCAAATTGAAGATTTACAGGAAAAGATTTGCAAAGAATGGATTCAACCCATCGTGGCTATGCATGGACAGTGGTCATCACGGAAGGCATTGCCTTCATTCTCAACTTTACTCTCGTTGTATCCAACGCCCGTTTCGTGTACAAATTGCCGTACACGTCTGTCTTAATCTTCACTCTCTGCTGCAGCGATAATCTCACCCTGATCAACAGCTGGACCATCGCAGCAACCCATCTTTTTCGAAATAGTCTTGAATACGATAATAGATTGTGCCAGATCCATGCCGCCATGGTCGTTGGCGGTGCTTTACTTTCAATGAGCCTATGCGCGGGGCTTACTTTGCTCCGATACAAAGTCATTGTCAAGGCGCAAAAGATCACAACGAGATTCGTTGCAAGTTACATATCCGCGTCAATTACTGTTTCTGCCACAGTGGCTAGCCTGCCGTTCCTGCTGGGATCCCAGGATGACTCGTACTTTATGCAACCATCCGGCGACAACTGTACTCCGCGATGGCATGGTCGCGACCCACGGACACTCATTGTATCAACCACTTGCGCCATTATTCTTGGAACGCCGTTAGTTGGAATGGGATGCGCGTATTTCCAAATCTACCGAAAAGTATCAACAACATTTGAAGCATTTAGAGTTACCGGAGTAGTCAGCTATGAAGTCTCATCGCAGTCATCGCGCGGTCTCGTAAACGTCACCGTTCAATCTGACAACGGACAGCAAACAAAGTCATCTCCCCTTATTGTTCAAGCGGGCAAACGAAAGAAATCCGAGGAGGAAGAGAGACAGATGAAACTACTGATTCAAAGCATAGCAATTGTGGGAGTTTTTGTAGTTGGATGGGGTCCATACTTCTTGTTTGGGATGATGGAACTGCTTTCGGGAGTGCAGCAGCCGACGGAGTTTGAGTTTGCGGCGGATTTTATAGCGCAACTGAATTATGTCGCGAACCCAATTGTGATTCTCGTGTTTGATAAGGATATCCGTAATAATGTGATTGGTCCTTGCACTGGGCGTTTTGGAAGGAGTGACATAACATAAATAAATACCGTCAACTTTACTTGTCCAAGAGTGAAAGCATACCATAATGCTTAAGATCTGCAACAATGGACCCCTCACCTCGCTTATTTTTCATGGGCAAAAGCGATCGTCAGCAGCATCGCTTTAGCTCTGAACTCTGTCGTCATTCTATCCAATGCACGCGTACTGCGGGAATTGCCGCACTCTTCCGTGATAATCTTCACCCTCTGCTGCAGCGATAGTCTCGTGCTGATCAACGGCTGGATCATTACAACTACACATCTGATCCGAAATACCCTCGATTATGACAAGAAACTTTGCCGCATCCATGCTGTCTTGATAACTGACTGGCGGCTGCTTGCTTTCCATAAACCTGTGCTCTGGCCTCACGTACCTGCGATAAACAAAACGAGTATCCACTGTCAAAAAGTCACCATTAAGTTCTTGGTGGCTTCTATATCAACGGTAACCTTTGGTAGCTTCGCCGTTGCCGGCTTGCCGTTTCTACTGGGATCCCAGGATGTTTCGTACATTGTGCAACCATCGGGCTATAACTGCACGCCACGATTGTCATGGTAATCTCTTGCATCATGATGCTGGCTGTCCTTAGGCTGGAATGGAGTCAAATCTACAGCTAATTATCGACAACGTTCGAGGCGTTCAAAAGAGTCAGTACTTTCTTCTACGAGAGCTGCCCGCAATCTGCTCCTGGTCGCATCAATGTTCCGACGAAATCCAATAGCAGGCTACTGCTTAGGTCTTCGATCCCTCCAACAAAAGGAGCAAAATCCGAGGAATAGTTGAAGCAGATGCAGCTGCTGATTCAAAGTCTCGCAATTGTGGGAGTTTTCGTGGTTGGGTGGGCTCCATATTTCGCATTTGCGATGATGGAAGTGATTTCTGGGGCGCCTCAGACGACGGAGCTGGAGTTTGCGGTGGACTTCGTTATGAACCTGAATTTCGTAGTGAATGCGATCGTGATTCTCGTGTTTGACGAGACATTAGAAATAATGTGTTTGGGAAAAAGAAGAAGGAATGTCCCAGTTTTGAGGAAGGTCACGTCGGGCCACCAAACAGAGCTGTCACGCTGAAATGAAATATGAAGGAGCTGTGGCATGCGGTGAAAGATATTCGCAGAGATATGCGTAATAATGTGATTGGGTCTTGCACACGGCTTTTGGACAGGCTGAATAAATATCGGGTTTGCGTAAAAAAAATTATACTCCATCAAAA
The DNA here is from genome assembly GCA_025435555.1 of Chytriomyces cf. hyalinus JEL632. Classification (NCBI taxonomy): domain Eukaryota; kingdom Fungi; phylum Chytridiomycota; class Chytridiomycetes; order Chytridiales; family Chytriomycetaceae; genus Chytriomyces; species Chytriomyces cf. hyalinus JEL632. The sequence goes on along the minus strand of JAIWWG010000037.1, from coordinate 65,877 downwards.
GCAAACCTTACTTTTGCAAATGCCAAAGATCTCCAACAATGGACAACCCACACCTCGCGTATTCGTGGGCAAAATCAATCGTTGACAGCATCGCTCTGGCTCTAAACTTTGTTATCATTCTGTCCAATTCACGCCTACTCCGAAAATTGCCTCACACCTCAGTGCTGATCTTTACGCTCTGCTGCAGTGATAGTCTCGCGCTGATCAACAGCTGGATCCTTACAACTACACATATTATCCGAAACACCCTCGATTATGACAAGAAACTTTGTCAGATCCATGCCTTCTTGATAACTGGCGGCTGCTTGCTTTCCATAAATCTGTGCTCAGTCCTCACGTTCCTGCGATACAAAATGATCGTTCACTGTCAAAAAGTAACCACCAAATTCTTGGTAGCTTCTATGTCAATGGCAACTTTTGTTAGCTTCGTCGTTGCCGGCTTGCCGTTTCTACTGGGATCCCAGGATGTTTCGTACGCTATGCAACCATCGGGAGATGATTGCACTTCACGATGGCATGGGCGAGACCCTGAAACTCTTACCCTGGTTATCTCTGCCATCACGATTCTAGCAGTCCCTTTGGCTGGAATGGGATTTGCATATTATCAAATCTATCGCAAAGTATCGACAACATTTGAAGCGTTCAGAAGAGTCAGTACTTTCTCCTATGAGAGCTCCTCGCAGTCTGCTCCTGGTCGCACCAGTGTTGCGATGAAATCTAATGGCAGCGGGGGAACAAGGTCTTCGATCCCCCCAACAAAAGGAACAAAATCCGAAGAAGAAGAGAAACAAATGAAGCTACTAATTCAGAGTCTCGCAATTGTGGGAGTTTTCGTAGTTGGATGGGCTCCATATTTCACATTTGCGATGATGGAGGTGATTTCTGGCGTGGCGCAGCCGACGGAGTTGGAGTTTGCGGCAGATTTTGTTATGCAACTGAATTTCGTAGCGAATCCGATCGTAATTCTCGTGTTTGACGAGGACATTAGAAATAATGTGTTTGGGAAAAAGAAGAAGGAATGTCCCAGTTTTGAGGAAGGTCACGTCGGGCCACCAAACAGAGCTGTCACGCTGAAATGAAATATGAAGGAGCTGTGGCATGTGGTGAAAGATATCGCATTCAAATCCGTAATAATATGTGATTGGACCCTGTGCGTGGAAGGCGTAACTGACTTATAATATAGCCTCTCGATGTGAATTTTTTTTTGCTGCATGAAGAAGCACTATTTCCGCAGATGCCAAAGATCTACAACAATGGACAGCCCACACCTCGCTTATTCGTGGTCGAAAGCAATCATCAACAGCATCGCGATAGCTCTAAACTCTGTCCTCATTCTATCCAATGCACGCGTGCTCAGAGAATTGCCGCACACTTCCGTGATCATCTTTACGCTCTGCTGCAGTGACTGTCTCACGATGATCAACGGTTGGATACTTACTACTACACATCTTATCCGAAATTCTCTCGAGTATGACAAGAAGATCTGTCAGATCCATGCCGTCTTGATAACTGCCGGCTGCTTGATTTCCTTGTGTCTGTGTTCAGGTCTCACATTCCTGCGATACAAAATGATTGTGGAGTCTCAAAAAGCCACTACAAAGCTCGTGATAGCTTATATATCAACGGTAACGTTTGCTAGCTTCATTCTTGCTGCGCTGCCGTTCCTGCTTGGGTCGCAAGATGTCTCGTTCATGATGCAGCCATCGGGCGACAATTGCACTCCACGATGGCATGCGAGAGATCCTCCGACACTTGTCATGTCGGTTGCTTGCATCATAACTCTGGCGATTCCTTTGTCTGGTATGGGATACGCGTATTTTCAGATCTACCGCAAAGTATCAACAACGTTCGAGGCCTTTAAAGGAGCCAGCGTCTGCTCGTACGAGAGCTGCTCACAATCTGCGCCTGACCGCGCCAGTGTTCCGATGAAATCCGACAGCAGGCAACTGACAAGGTCCTCCCTCCCTCGAACGAAAGGAAGGAAGTCGGAAGAAGAAGAGAAGCAAATGCAGCTGCTGATTCAAAGCCTTGCGCTTGTGGCAGTTTTCGTTCTTGGGTGGGGTCCATATTTCGTATTTGCAATGATGGAGGTGCTTTCTGGTGTGCCACAAGCCATGGAGTTTGAGTTTGCGGCCGACTTTATAGCGCAACTGAATTTCGTAGCGAATCCGATCGTAATTCTCGTGTTTGACGAGGACATTAGAAATAATGTGTTTGGGAAAAAGAAGAAGGAATGTCCCAGTTTTGAGGAAGGTCACGTCGGGCCACCAAACAGAGCTGTCACGCTGAAATGAAATATGAAGGAGCTGTGGCATGTGGTGAAAGATATCGCATTCAAATCCGTAATAATATGTGATTGGACCCTGTGCGTGGAAGGCGTAACTGACTTATAATATAGCCTCTCGATGTGAATTTTTTTTTGCTGCATGAAGAAGCACTATTTCCGCAGATGCCAAAGATCTACAACAATGGACAGCCCACACCTCGCTTATTCGTGGTCGAAAGCAATCATCAACAGCATCGCGATAGCTCTAAACTCTGTCCTCATTCTATCCAATGCACGCGTGCTCAGAGAATTGCCGCACACTTCCGTGATCATCTTTACGCTCTGCTGCAGTGACTGTCTCACGATGATCAACGGTTGGATACTTACTACTACACATCTTATCCGAAATTCTCTCGAGTATGACAAGAAGATCTGTCAGATCCATGGGGCTATGGTCGTTGGCGGCGCCTTAGTTTCAATGAGCCTCTGTGCTGGCCTTACTTTACTCCGGTACAAAGTGACGTCAAAGCCCAAAAAATCACAAACATATTCATTGCGACCTATATATCGGTGTCAGTTGTTGTGCCTACTGCTGTAGTGGGCTTTCCTTTTCTGCTTGGGTCCCAGGACGACTCTTACTTTATGCAACCCTCCGGCGATAACTGCACGCCTCGATGGCACGGCCGGCACCCCCAGACCGTTATTTTAACAAGCTTGTGCGCTATTATTCTCGCAACGCCGTTAGTTGGAATCGCATACGCCTACTACCGAATATACCAAAAAGTATGGACCACATTTGAAGCCTTCAAAAACACTGGTGTGGTTGCGTACGAGCGTGACCCCAATATTCCTTCAGCACCTGTGACTGTGAATGCTAACATACTATCGGACAGCGGACAGCAAACAAAGTCTGCAATCTTTCAAAATAGGCGACGAAAGAAATCGGAGGAAGAGGAGAAGCAGATGAATCTGCTGATTCAGAGCATAGCAATTGTGGGTTTATTTATTGTCGGTCGGGGTCCATATTTCTTATTTGGGGTGACGGAGCTGATGACGGGGTGCCGCAAGCGACGGAGTTTGAGTTTGCCGCAGACTTTGTTTCGCAACTGAATTACGTCGCAAATCCGATCGTGATTCTCGTGTTTGACAAGGAGATCCGTAGTAATGTGTGCAGGCCGTGTGCACGTCGGTGTTTTGAAAAGAAATAAATTGATAACAAGAACTCGAATATGGCGGCCAAGCTTATCACTGCCACCCATCATCTGCCAGTCTGAAAGTATTGTGCAATGATCCGCGGAATTACGTATTTATTTGACAAACCTGGTTTTTGTTTGTGCATCAAATTCGTGAGATGTTTCTGCACAATAGCGCAAGTTACTTCCTGGACTATTGGTCATGTCAAAAAGACTAAGCCAATTTTCTTATTTGTTTTTATTGTTGTTGCCCGAACTAATATTTAGAGATTATTATAACCAAAATTTAGTGTGGCGGACGTACATTTACTGCGCACGTCGGCCGCGTAAATAAAATATCTTTTTTCCAAAATGTCGTTCACAAGTGGGCGTTTCGCGCGTCAGGCACAAGATCTGCTGGCCACTGAAACTGAGCACATGCCTGTTAACACGCAATTAGCGTATAATAGGAAGGGAGCCGAGTTTCTTGCATACTGCAGGGAGATCTTTGCAGAGCAAGCCATTCCAATCACTGTCACGGAGGAGAAACTGTTTGGATTTCTGTACTATCAGGCCCATAGACCGCAATGCAAGCGTGGCAAAAAACCAGGAGGTTCGGCTGTGGTTTTCAATCGTGATGAGTTCAACAGTGTCATGCATGCATCTGAGTCCAGCCAACAATCCCACGCACCTGAGTCTGGCCAACAATCTGTCGAAAATACCATCACAAAGAAAGCTGCCTACGAAATGCTGAATCAGTATTACTGCTCGATCCTCAAGATCTGGCAGGGCCAAGTTGACATGAATGCGAATAACCTGTCAAAGGAACAGTTGCGCTCACAGCGCGTCAAGATGCTTTTGGGTTCAGTGCAGAAGCGCAAGAAACGGGAAGCTGCAGCCAATTTTGAGGAGAAGCTGGATGCTGAGTTTGTGCCATATTTATTGGTGAACAAGATCCCAAGGATTGAGGAGGAGCTGTTCAGGAGAAGTTTTCACTCCAGCAAACGCTGCTTAGGTGCGCTGAGAGATCGGTTTTGTTTCCTGATGTCCAACAGAGGCATATTGAGAGGCAAAAGTCTTTTTAAGTGTGAGCTCTCAGACTTGTGCGATCTTGTCAAAGAGGACAAAGGAGTGCATGACTGCCATATCCTCGTGATGAGGATTGCAGTTGGCAAGACCAATGGCCTGAAGACATTGTACGGACATGTTATGCGCCACAAGAATGTCAATCTCTGCCCAATTGGTGCACTGGCATTGTACCTGTTTTCAAGATTCCATCTCGGTGGCAAAGAACTTGACTTCTCGGAGAATCGACAATGGTTTAACGTCAAGCTGCTAGTGGACAATCAGGGGACTGATCGGACAAAGTCAGTTTCTGATCAAATGTACTCAAAGTGCATCCGAATGGTGTGCGTGACTCTGGGAATCCATTTGAAGCATTTTGTTCACTTTGGAAGAAGTGTGGGTGCAGTCAAGGCAGAGCTGGAGGAGATGGATGGCCAGATGCTGAAGACCCTCGGAAACTGGAATCCAGACACGCAAGAAGACAGATATTCATCAAAACTCCCGCTTGAGGCAATGCGCATAATGGCGGGTCACAACCGAAAAAGGGGGCTTCTATTCATTGTGCGATCTGCTGTCACGCCACCAGATTCTCTGTTGCAATTGATTTTCCCGTTTATCGAAGGCACAATGGCAGCCTTGCCAGAGACAGCTCACACTGCAACAGCGTTCCTGAATCTGCTGAAGAGATTGAGGAATGTCCTCCTTCAGGATGCGGCTGCACTGATGGCAGAGGGATGCACTCATATTCTGTTTGATGACCCAATTTTTCAAAAAACAGAGTTTCGCGACTTCTTGACGGCCACCAAAACCCATGCGGAACAAGCAGAAGAGCCGGTGAATGCCAAGCTGGACGTGTTACTTCCTGGATTGCAAACCCGAATTGACAACTCGCATGCAGATCTGAAAGGAGACATACTGGCCCTCAAGAACTCAACGTCAGCTCAGCTGGATCGTGTTGCGACCACAAATCAGCTGCAGTCCTTTGTCAATCACTTCCGAACATTCGAATTTCAAACGCCGTTGGCCCCCGAAACAACAGCACCCACTTCAGATGCTGCAATGGCCGGCCCAGCTGCCCCAGCTGCACCTCCACTCACCTACAGCATTGCCAGCAATCACAACAGCATGCGCGCTATCTGGAATCAATGGAATGGGCTTGGTGAATATGAAGGCGGGGCGCATCCACGTGGCGGGTTCAAGGAGCTCGAAAAAGCAACGAAAAAAGCTTGGCGGGCAAGCTTCTCATCTGCGGAGAACAAGAGATATGGTCGAATGAACTATTTAGTTGGTTTTATTGATGGCAAAATAGTGGAGGGTATTTCAGAGTTTGATGCGGTTGAAATTGTTGAAGCTGTCTGGAGAGACAGGAAGAGTTTATTTGCTGTTCACAAGCATTTCAAAGGACAATACAGCCTGTTTTAATTTATTTATGCTCTGCGTTGCATGCTGGATGTGCTGGAGGGAGCAACGGCACTTGAACAAAATCATGCGAGTGTATTCTACTTCTCACACGCATTATTCGTTGCCAATAAAGCGAGGATGCTGGTTTATTTATGCGCTGCTTTGCATCTTGGAGGCCCTGGAGTTGTTTGTCCAGCGTTGCGTTGGCTGTTCCGCGCTTCCCGCAGACGGTAAAATAACTTGGTTATTTACTACTGAAATGGTAAAATAACTTGAGTTATTTATAGCATTTCAGGGACGCGGCAGTGGACGCGGCCGACTCCGAGATAAATTTGGTATAAATAATTTAGATTTAAAAAGGACCTGTGCTCCACTTCTCCCATCACTCCTTTGAAAAATGAAGCTGTTCCTGCTCTGCAAGTATGTCTTTTTCATTCTCTGATTGTTTTTTTCCACCACTGCAGCAAGTGACAAATTAACTCAACTTTGAAGAGTGTGTTCTATTTACACTCAAATATAGTGGGGTGTTGTGATAAATATTAGTGGGAGTAATCCCTAAATTCATTTTTGTGACAAATCAACTCAACTTTGAATAGTGTGAGGATTCTTCACTGGGAGTCAGTGATGGATAATGTGATGGATTTGAGAGCAGTTGGCTGGATTTTTTGTTGCTAAAAATAACTTGGACCAAAATGAAGAGAACATGCCTGCTCCATGAGCCAGTGTCACTGCCTCATATTCGCCATCTTTGTCCTCATCATTGTTGTCATCAACATCATTGTCTTCCATTGTCTCGACTTATGCGAGAGTATCAGCAGGTTTTTTTATTTTTTTTATCAGTCTTTGTTTGTCTGATTCAATATTCATAAAGGCACATCAATGTCTCTCACACACCAATCATCATCATTGGCTGGTCCTTTGTCTTCAAGATTGACTGGTTCATTGGTTTGTTTTTTTTTAAGACATGGCAACTGACCCATTTTAAAGCAATGACAGAGTCAACAGTATGTCTGAGTCTCTTCTGCTGATTCTTGGTAGATAGAAACCAGATTGGATGAATCTACTGTCCTGCACTGCCTCCTGCTAAAGATCCTTCTTTCCTGATGCTGTTGGATACACCTTTGAGTATGCTCTTTGAGCTAGTTTGGCTCATTTAAGGGGTTATACGGTCCAACTACAAGGCTATCAACAGGAATATAATGAAGGGGTCACCTGCGGCATTGATGGGGACCTAGGAGTGCCTCAAATGAATGCAAGTGAGTCGACCTCAAGGAATGGAAGTACTGAAACTGGAAACCAGCAGCTAAGTCATTTTTTTAAACTAATTTTTTTTGTTTGAAAAGGAGTTTTCTCCTCCATTGGTTTGTAACAATGATGCAGACATGTTGGTGATTAAAAATGAAATGGTATGTCTTATTATTTACTTTTTGTCTGATTTTAAAAATACATGCAGGTGCACAAGAGGACTCACCCAGATGCATCAGATGAGGTGAGGATGAATCAATTTGGTCGTTATGTCTTCACAGTACTTAATATTACGCTGAATAGTGATCAGATGAGACTGATCTCCCATTGGCAAAGGCAGTGAAGACTCATCACCTTCCATTGCCTCCTACTTCAATTCCCTCTGCTCCTCAAGAACCAAGGACACCACCACCACCACCCCCTCCTCCCGCTGGTCCTGCTCTCCCTCTTTCAATTTGCCGCTTCACTCTGGAGTCTCTGAATAATACTCGCAAGAGGCCATATGTTGTCAACACCCCATATGATTTGTCATTTACAGCTGAGAGCTCCAAGAAAGCATGTATGGAACTGGCACCTGTGATTGAGGTGGACAGAAAGGCTACATATTTGTCATTTGAAATTGCATCCTGGGAAACAGTATGGGCTGGGTTGAATGTGAAGACAAGGTGTGAGCATGAAACCGCCATTGCCGCAAAGATGCTTGAGACAGGAGCAACTCAAGAACAATTACTTTGTTCTGGTCCTTGTTGTTCCGGCATGACTCTCCAAGTTGGCGAATTCTGGCATTTGTTAGGTTGTCTGTATGACAAGCAAACCACATCAAAATGCCCTCAATCTCCGCCTCCATTGTACCTTTGACGTTGAAACTGCCCTATGAAAAATGGCATCCAGCTTGATTATCCACAATGAATGGTCACAAAATGTCTCTCAAGACATCTCATATTCTCCGGTTCTCAAAGTTCGAAATGGCAGTTTTATTCATCTTTGAACTCAAGCTGATGTCATCGCCATCTAAAAACCCCTATCAAAAATCAAACAAGCAGACCACCTGACTTGGATTAAAGTGCAAACTCACTGTGGTTTTCGAACTGGTGCCAAATCAATTTTGTTGACCAAAGCCAGCATGAATATGGTCAGTTTCGACTGTTCGGACTCCAACAAGAAAATTGACAAATCGGGGCAGATGATAATTGCTGATTCTTGGGGGTTCAACCACATCTCAAATTTGTTGTCAGAGATTTGTACAGACAAATTGTTGCAAGACATATTATTGGCAGGGACTATGCAGAAGGTGATACTGCATTTCAATGGAGAAATGGGGATGGGGCATGAGAGGATGCTATTATCAGAGTTTGGAATGGACAGACTCCTGAGGCAAGGCTGCATGCCCATCAGCGTAGGCTTGGTGTTGTCTTTCCAGACATTCACGTATGGGGTAGAAATGGTGGACTACCTGAATTTCAATGGCTTGTGAAGAAATGACTGTTATTCACTGGGTTTATTCTTCTTCTTTGCTAGTTGTTAGTTCTTTCTTTCTTTCTTTTTTCTTTTGTTTTATTTATTGTTCATTATTGTTTTATTTATGGGCAAGAGATCACCCCGTGACAATGCTATAAATCTAGCAGTACGCTGAAATCAATTGTCTAGGGAAGGTGGCTCTGAACTTGAGGTGATGCAGATCAAACTCCTGTCAAGTAAAAAACTGCGATGCGTTCCTCAGTGTTGAATATCAGTCTCAAGTGATGGAGCACTGTTTACTTCAATAAAGGTTTATTCTACCCAATTCATCTCTTGTTCTCTACTGCAGATAAAGAAGAGTCCAGTGATGACTGGACATGCTGCAGATGGGATGGCGGGAATGGTGTGACAGATTGGCAGCTGATGAGATGATGGATGGGCATGGCTGCAGAGAGCTGAAGAAGGGATCGCAGGGATGGCTGCGGATGGTGTGGATGGTGCAGAATGTGCAGAGATGATGCAGATGGTGTGGAGATGGCTGCATGTCAAGGGAAGGGTGAGTGTCTTAGTTGTATGCATCCAAAATAAAGAATATGGTACTACAGAGAAGGAGCTGGAGACTAAATGTTGTTTTGGGCAGCTGGAGTCACTGAGTAAATATCCAACTGCAGACACAAAGTCAGTACATGGCAAGACAACCCTCAGCAAATAGAAAGTTGATCCATCAAACTGGTGGCTGAACCCAGCAACTACTTCAACTTGTATCTGATCAGACTATGCGTCTGCATGTTGTGTGCTTCATTCATTTTTTGTTTTTTTTATTTTCTTTCACAAGAGCAACATGCTCTGCTTGTATCTACACTTTACAACTGTAGGCAACTCCTCCCTTCTCCATCACTGTCCTTGTGCTAAGTATTCCATGACACTTGTTCCCTACATATCAAGACCCTAGAAATGAACAACTCCTTATATTTATAAAACATGCAAATAAGGAATTAACTAAATGACACCCATGGATGCTGTCCTTAAATGACACCCAGGGTCTCAAATAAACATTGTACCCATGGGTGCCATTTAGTGTTTGTGCCTTGTTTGGCATACACCCTTCAAACTCACAGGAAACAATTGTTTCACTGGTTGCAAGGGCTGGTTAAGGCAGTGAGGCAGCAGAGTGATAAGAATTGCACATCTCCATCCTTCTGCATGACAAAGGATCAAGCTCCCACCATTCCATCATTGTCACAAAGTTTGAAGATGGTGCCGTTACGGAGGGGTTGTCAAGTGTGCGTTCAGTCTGTATCTTGTTTCAAAAGGAAAAAAAAAGCAAGCACACATGCTTGCATTCGAGCGACATGTGATGTATTCTGGTTTCACAACAACACACAAACACAAATGCAATATGAACAGAAACAAGCGGCGACAAGAGAGGATGCAGAATGCATTGGATGGTTGAAATGATTGAACAGATGCCCCTTCTGCAGGCCTGCACTGACGCGCAGGAATCCCAAGAGGAGCAGATGACAACCCAGTACGCTTGCACAAGGCGGGAGTTGCAAGGGAAGAAGGTGGGTAGCAACGGTGTTGCTGGTCCCGGCTGGCTGCATCTGAACATATGGCACTGGCACTGTTTTTGGGGTGATTTTTTAAGACACTAAAAAACAGTCAATTGGATTTTCAATTGATTAATGGAACAGCAGACATAAACTGATTTTATTGTGGTTTCCTTTTTTGTGATTTCGCAGGCAAAGTCTTGCTGGGAGAGTCAGAACTGATTTCATTTGACTGATGCATCTTTTTTCTTGTGAAGACTTCTTTCTCTTCGTCGCAGGTCACCCCTTTCCAACCACAGATGGCAGATCAAGTATCCCCTCATTTTCAGCAGCCGCTTGTGCATTTACCAGCTTGCGAAGATCCTCTTGAAATTCTTGCTGTGCCTTTGCTCCTTATTTGTCTGACCATTCATAAGCTACTTTAAAAAGCACATTCGCATCTGTGAACCGCAATTTCGACTCCCTTTTTGCTTTAGGTATCACAATTGGAAGTGCAGGGGTTGATTGCTGCACTGCAGTTCGAATTGTGAGCATGAGGGACTCTGGACTTCGAGACGGAGGTGGCACCCAATCCATTTTGGATTGGTTAGCCACTCCAACCCATTGCAGCAGAGGAGGATCATCAAAGCACTTTTCTTGGAGCAAGCAACTTGGAACCATATTCACGTTGAAGAGGCATTCACTGTGCTTGTAAAGTTGGACTGCCCAGAAATGTTGGCAAAAAATGCTGCATCTCAGCTGACTTAAGTCTGAGCAAATGGAGGAGCCATTCTCAAAAATTATGACATATTGCCCAGCTGATTTGCTTCTGGCTTTCCACGTGACATGATACACTGAGTGCGCTGTTTCAGCAGGCAATGATCTGATTAATGACTGCACCGAGAGAACTCGACTGTTGTGCCTATCAATTCCTGCATTAAATCGCTTGTGGCATTGCTGCTGCAGAGATTGTGATTCAGGTTCCAAAACCCCAGTCAATAAATGGTCAACCACAATTTCAAGAATGGCAGCTGGGTGACACCAGTTTCACATCCAACATAAAAAAGTGAACAATTTTGGCTTTTGTCTCATTGAAATACCAATTGCTAGTTCCCAAAAAAATGAGTAAGGCTTTGTGAGAAAAGTGCAAGGAAGAAAGAGGTTACCTTGAATATTTTTTGAGCACTTCCAAACACGGAGAAAATACTGACGTATATGTGTCAACATCTCTGGCAGTGCTGGTGCATGCAACTTGTGCAGCTGCCAAGGACTGCTTATCTTCAAACCTTGACCATAGCTCTTCAATTTTTTCAACATGCTGTTTTAATGACAATGCACCACTGCCTGCCTTCAAAGCATGTTGGTACTTTTCTGCTGTTTCAGTAGACTGGGAACCCATGGTGAAGACTTGAGCACAGTGTGGTCTAGTCCATTTTTTTTGATGGTTTTGCAGCTGATCCAAATATGAAAGCACTCCAGCATGATTTGCTTCAGATATATCTTTAACATAAAGCTAGAGTGAGTTCCAGATGAAATTAAAAGCAGTCTGTGTTATTGCATTCCTGCATTCCCATAAGAGGTTGATAGCCCTTGTGTACCCAATAGAGAGCTTCCCCTTCAGACTTTTTGGCCAGTTAATCATCCCAAGATGGTAAAGACAGTACATGTGCTTAATCTTGTCCTTGAATGGATTCTTCTCCATTGCAGAATCAATTGCAGGGTCTTTGTCTGTCAGTAACGTGTCATGGAGTTGTCTGAAAATGTCCAATACACTTTCAAAGACCCATTGGAAGGTTTGAACCTTCTCATGAGAAGGATCATTGATCGAACTCCTTTTGCTGCATTATGTGTGAGGTCAAACCACGCGATGTCATGGTACTGTTTAAACACTTCTATCTGAGAGGGAGTGCACCACACCAAGCCTAACAGACAATTTGAATCATCGACCATTGAACACAGGTGGTATCCTTTCAAGATCAGGTAGTTCAAGCCAGTTTGGGTGCAAAGGTCTCCAAAATTGTTTTCAAGTCATTGAAGTTTGGCTTGGCGGTTTGCGTAATCTCTGTATGGAGGGATGCACTTATTTGGAGCACCACTCAACTTTGATTCCTCAACCTGCAGGGTAGCATGTATGTTCTGCACTTCCACAGGGGTGTGTCAACCTTTCAACAACACATCCACAATGCTGCTGCCTTTTTCGTCAAATCCTCAGCTTTCTCCTGACTGCTCAGCCATTTCAATGTATCAGCTGTTTCAAGGTCATGATTGTGGCCCTTGTCAGGCCATGACAACATGCGCTGCAATGATTCAGCCAATCCAGTGGTGAGCTTCCAGAGCCCTCTCTGTTGAGTACTTGTTGCCGTCACAGCAAATTTGCAGCCAGTGAGTTCTTATGATGACTCTCGAAATTTGGACAGGTCATTTGTATGGTATTCAACTCTCCGACCAGCTTTGTGGCATGTGATGCGAACAGAAGAAGAACCAAACATTAACTCAACTCAACAAAAGTTCCGAAAGTGAAGACTTGACATACCTTGGAACCCCTTCTCTTTTGCGCCAATTTTCATGGGCATCATCAGTTTGCTGAGAAATATGGAATTGATATCCTCTGTGAACTCTTTGTAATCTTGACACTCAAAACTCATGACGTATTCCATGACTGCCTGAACAGAATCTGAAATGGGGGATGGGTTTCCAGACTTTGAAAAGTTGATAGCAGCATCTCCAGCCATTGAAACAGCAGTAGCAGTGGTTCCAGATTCCAAAACGTCAGTTACAGCATCCCCAGCTGTTGACCATGCAATAACATCGGTTCCACATTCCGAAAATTCAGTGACAGCATCACCAGCTGTTGACCACCCAAAAGCCTCAATTCCAGATTTCGAAAATTCTACAGCACTTCCAGGAGTAGAGAACATGAAAGCGTCAGATCCAGATTTTGACAATTCGACAGCACTGTCTACATTTCCAGGAGTAGAGCAGGCAAGACCACTAGATCCAGATTTCGAAAATTTGACAGCACCATCTACGTTTCCAGGTGTAGAGCACGCAAAACCACCAGATCCAGATTTCGAAAATTTGACATCACCATTTCCAGGGGTACAGCATCCGACACTTGCCATCCCAGACATCAAAAATTTGGTGGCACCATTTCCCTGGGTAGAGCACGCGAAGCTTGCCATCCCAGACATCGAAAATTTGGTGGCACCATTTCCTGGGGTAGAACATGCAATAGCTTCAAGTAATTTTTCCAAGAAGCTCCTGCTTTCAATGTTCTTGGTGAATGGTGTCAGCTGCTTGTCAATGTGTCCCTGATTTGACAGTACTGTGACACCAAACAAGTCACTTTCTGCTTCTTGTGCCTGATGAAGCACCAGTGGTTTTAGTGGAGCAGAAGTTTTTGCAGTAGTTGCTTCCAGCCATGGAGAAGCAAGCACCGGTGGTTTTGGTGGAGCAGAGGTTTTTGCAGTAGTTGCTTCTAGAACAATGTGCAAGAGTTGCAGTCGAACCAAGTCCACATCTGATGCTGTGTGGGAGATTTGACCATACAACCCACCTCAGACAGAGCAATCAGGACACAAGGACTGCAGCTGTAGCTGTCCTTCTGTTTCGGGTAGTCTTTTATTGTTTGCACACTGTTGTACAAGTTATTAACAAACGTGGCATGTGAAAGGAAAAAAAAATTTACATACCTGAATGCTTCCAACCTGAACAGACACCCCATACGCTTTATAATTGCACTAACTGCTTCTATCCAGTGGTTTGGTGACTGCACCAACTTTTAATGAATCCCCATAGAAGATTTCTTGTGCAGGGATGTCAATGAATCCAGCTGTCCAGTGGCTTTGGTTTCTCAGTGTTGGAACCATTAACTTCCCATTTTCCTAGTCAAAGTTATTGCTCATGTGAGACTGAATCACAAATTTTGCTGTGCTGCATTTTGATGTTTGAGCTTCCATGAAAATTGCAACATCAGGACTACTAAACAGTATAAGGATACTTGTCAGTTCAATATAGCACACATTAAAAGAATAGCATCATGGAAAAGTGTCAGTGTAGGAGGGTCTAGCACGCGGTACAATGGTTATAAATTCGAGGAGTAGTTCAAGTTGATGTTTATTGCCTATTCTGAGGTGCTACCTTTATACCCTTTTCACATAAAACAGTTTGTCATGACTTTAAGGGACATATCTCCACTTTTTGGGCACAGCCAGCCTTCACATGGGGGTGAAATCACCTCAAATTGGGTGGCAGGGCCCATGAGTCGTGGAGATTGTTCCCTAGAGTGCTCTTTTGCCTTGGCGCTGCTCTGTTGGTGATTGAATCGAAAACTATCCAACCAATGTACAAAGTGACTCTGAGTGATGCCCAACACCTGCTAGCGTGACCGCTGCACCTGGCAGCGGTAGCCCTGACGCCTGGCTATCAAATGCTGACTGGTAGTGCTGCCTACCATGTCTGCACGTTGCAGCGTTCTTGTTTTACTTTGTGTACTGTATTCAGATCCCTGATCCCCTCTGTTCCAGAGGGCCTGGTGATCCCTACTTCTCAAATAGCGCCCATCCAGGCTCAAACCTTTGTTTCAACTACATAAGCTATGTACTGTATGTGTTTTCAGACTCTTGGTGCTGTTACCCGACACGAAGCGTGCCTCAAGTGCGCCGACATCCTGACCCAATCCCATGCTGCTGACTGCTCTGGCGCCACAGCCCTGCTATGCCCAAACTGGACAACACTCGCCCCCCCTGCTGGCTGCATGACGTGGCTTGAGACCATCCTGAATGAAGTCCAGAATGCTCCGCCCTCTGACATTGACACCTACAACGAAAACTTTTCGGTTCTTGCTTCCACACTCATATTATCCCATTTCCTCTTAATAGCATCCTCCCACTCCTTTGACAACTTCTTTGGCTCCCCATTCCTATTTCTCTATCGAAATACTGCATCACCTTCTGCATAATTGCCTGCCAGGATTTCTCACAATAGTTCGTCTGTATCATCCTCTGACAACAAATTCGAGAGGCGGTTGAAGCCCCAAGAGTCCACAACTATAGTCTGCCCAAATGCATCGATTTTCTTGTTTGAATCAGAGTGGTCGAATGACACCATGTTCATGCCAGCCTTGGTCAGGAGATTCAACTCTTTTCTGGTTCAAAAACTTTGGTGAGTGTTTCAAGACCAGCTGTGTTTAATGCCTGTTCAAAGTAGTTAGTAAAGTTCACATAAGCACAAAAAAAAAATTTACATTATCATAATTTTTCAAGCAAATAACCAAATTTTCATCAGTTTGAATAACAGATTTAAGTTTGTCTAATACATCATCAGATAATACAGTATGTCCAGTTCCAGCCATATTGAGCCATAGAGCAAATACCAAGTTTGGATGTTGATAAGCTTCTACCAAAATTGTTGGATCAATTGGATCCACAGTTGAGAACAGAGTTTCATTTACAGATTGACACAATGATTGCAGAGATGCTACTTTTGCAGCAGATGCAGCTTGACTATAGGCATATATTTTTTTATAGTTCCTTTTTGGGTTGTTGTAGATGTTGGTAATTAGGTTGTTGATTAGGTTGTTGATTGGGTTGTTGATTAGGTTGTTGATTGGGTTGTTGATTGGGTTGTTGATTGGGTTGTTGATGGGGTTGTTGATTGGGTTGTTTATCGGGTTGTGGATTGGGTTGTTGATAGGATTGTTAATTGGGTTGTGGATTGGGTTGTTGATAGGATTGTTAATGAAATTCTTTGCTGCATTAGAAATTTTGTTGCATTCTTTCTTTGTTTTTGTTAGTTTTAAATGGACCAATCCAGGGGTTGCACTAATTATTTGCTGAAGTTTAGACTTTGACATAATTGAAACAGAGGAAGTTGGTTGCAGCAAAGTTGTTAAATCAGATTTTTTCATGTGTTGCAGTTGAGACTTTGTGATTGGTCCTTTTGATGGCGAGGAAGCTACTTTCAATGAAGTTTGATATTGCAATATCATCATTTGCAATATCATCATTTGCAATATCATCATCTTGCTTTTTGTTTTAGTCTATCCAGATGAATTGTAACCTAAAGAAGCTACAAGGTTTTATAATGCTGATGATGACATTCTTGACAGCTCAGTTTTTGTAGGAAACATGTTCGCTACTAAAGAAAATTTGCTCAGTTAAATAATAAAATATTTTATATAATTTACTAACCTTGGAATTTCATGGTGCCACTTGCATCTTCAGGGTTTTTTTGATTCTGATCAGGAAAACTTGGAAAGTAGTTCAGAGGAACTTATAATAACAAAGATCAGCTAATATCCATGTATAAAACTTGAGACAAAATAGCATACCTCCAGGCAAAGGTTTTTGCAGATCATTAGAAACATGGCTTTAGTCTTTATCCCATTCAAAACCAAATTCTTCATCATAAGACAAAGGACCTGATTTAATGTGTTAGAATTTGAATACATATAGAATAGTATGTTTACATTGATTTGTTGGCATTATTGGACTGCTACTCCCAGTGCTAGTACTTGTATTTTCTGTTCCTTTTGGCAGAAGAGCTTCATTTTCACTTGCACTTGTGCCAACGGAAACATTCACATCTGCTTGAACCACTTTAAAGCAAGTTAATGATAATACAGATCATATGTCAAAAGAAATCTGCTTTTACAATGTTCAGTGTTGGATGCATTTTCTTTGTCCACTTTTATGTACAAATCAGATATTTCAAATGTCTGATAAATATAAATAGTTTTTAATATGCATGCCATTGTATTTTGATTTGGGAGATCCTACATGCAGTGTGTTTGTTTGATTGCTGTTGGTTTTGCATACTGTTGTTTGTTGATCAGATTTGCTTAGATGTTTTGAAGGTCTGGTTTGTATCAAGCATGGTTGATAAGAGTATCATTGGATATATGAAGAGTAGTCCTACATGTGGTTTCTTTGTTTGGTCAGTTTTCTGATTTTTTTTGCCAAACAATGCCACGTATGTCTCAAAAACTAAACTAAATGACACCCATGGATGCTGTCCTTAAATGACACCCAGGGTCTCAAATAAACATTGTACCCATGGGTGCCATTAAGTGTTTGCACCTTGTTTAGCATCCACCCTTCAAATTCACAGGAAACAACCGTTTCACTGGTCACAAGGCCTGGTTAAGGCAGTGAGACAGCAGAGTGATCGGAAGAAAGAGACCTGCCCAAAGAGGCCCGCCCATCTCCATCCTTATGCGGTGAAGTGAACAAAAGTACTAATTATTGCCCTCCATCTATGTAAGAAGAGCCTATCATCACACCGTCAAGCCTACCATTAAGCGGTGCTGTGTCCATTTTCAGCAGAGATGCAATTTCAAAACAGAGCAAATTATTCAGCGAGCCAAACAACTAACCAAACACAAGCAACAAATGGACAAGTGCTTGACTAAGTAAGTCTCACAGATGGGATGGAGAAGATTGTATTAACTCTGCTTTTCTTCATAACACAACACATGACTCCATTGCAAAAACCACTGCAACCAAGTGGTGGCAACAACTTGCAGTGGCACAGCAGCAAATTATGTGCAACTACACCATTCAAATTCATTGAAGTTGATGAGAATGCTCCTGTTGCAGTCTGCAACACAAACATGTCAATCAGTCAAATTCCAGGCAACCTGCAACATGCTCAACTGTGTAACCTGAGTGAAAAAGAAGCAAGCTCCCATCCAGCAACTCTCCTTTGTCAAATTGCGTTGTTGCGCCAGTTGCATCAAAGTGTGCTTCCAAAGTTGGACAAAACCATTCCACATAGAACTGCCATTATCGTTAAGCTTTCTGAACATGACGCCGGTGGTTATGCATGTGTGAAAAACTGCAAGTACACTACAAATGATGGGTTCATGGGCTTGAGTTTCCTGTCAAAAAGTGTGATTCAGCAAGGGTGTGAAATGTTGATGCACAAAGCAAAACAGTTTAATGCTCCAGCTGAAGTGCTGGGTGTTGTAATTGCAATACAGATTGCGGACTTCTTGCTGAATCAGAAAATGGAGGGGAAAAAGGTTATGCAGTGGCTGGACAAGATCAGTGTATCATCTGTGCTATCTTCAAAAATGTGTAAAGTTTGTGAAGACTTTGTATCAGCAGGGATGAATATTATCAACAGCAAAAAAGCAATCAAAGAAATTTGTGACTGGTTTCTGGATCTAAAAATGTCATCTCATGCATATGAAGATGCTGTAAGTGCAGCTGCAGAATCTTGGTTCTCTGACTCAATAATCAGTAGTGGCTTGGACTGGATCATCAGCATTTCCACTCCAGTATCATTGGCTCAAATCAAGTAAGAATGATGCTTTTTGTTGAGGACCATGGTCAAGGTGGACCACTGGTTCTCATTATGTACTCTATACAATAAAGATAGTGAACTTTATGTACATGAAGAGCAGTAGACATCACTTCTACAGCAAGCACAACAAAAAGCAGAACCCACATGTGCTGATTGCACAAGGCTAGTGAAGTTATTCCCGAGTAACTCCATCACTTGTTTAGCGCAGTGGTTAAGATATAACAGTTGGCATAATTGAACCATGGTTCAATACCCATCACCGACTTTCATTGTTTTGACCACTAGCACTTACCCGAGCCTCTAGCAACACTGCCAGGCTGTTGAACTCTGTTAACACACACCACTTCAGGTCTTCACCACACCATCAAGGGTGTCAGATCTATCCTCTATAGAAAACCAGTCGCACTGCACACACATCTAAACACCTTGGCTGAAAACACATACAGTACATAGCTTATGTAGTTGAAACAAAGGTTTGAGCCTGGATGGGCGCTATTTGAGAAGTAGGGATCACCAGACCCTCTGGAACAGAGGGGATCAGGGATCTGAATACAGTGCACAAAGTAAAACAAGGACGCTGCAACGTGCAGACATGGTAGGCAGCACTACCAGTCAGCATTCGATAGCCAGATATCAAGGCTACCCCTGCCAGGTGCAGCGGCCACGCTAGCAGGTGTTGGGCATCACTCAGAGTCACTTTGTACATTGGTTGGATAGTTTTCGATTTAATCACCAACAGAGCAGCGCCAAGGCAAAAAGGCACTCTAGGGAACAATCTCCACGACTCATGGGCCCTGCCACCCAATTTGAGGTGATTTCACCCCATGTGAAGGCTGGCTGTGCCCAAAAGTGGAGATGTGTCCCTTAAAGTCGTGACAAACTGTTTTATGTGAAAAGGGTATAAAGGTAGCACCTCAGAATAAGCAATAAACATCAACTTGAACTACTGCTCGAATTTATAACCATTGTACCATGTGCTAGACCCCCCTACACCAACAAGAAACATTATGGAACCACTCTTCAACATTGCAACCAGTTACAGCTGTTCCTGAAAATGAAGACGATATGGCAATCAAGGCACATTGGATAAATGGCTGGGACACATGAGCGGGTTGGGGCTTAGCACAGAACATGGATATGTTATTAAGTATCCTGGGGAAAGTCATTGGCATATTTTTACAGAGCAGATTGACTTGAGCTGGAAGAATGAAGTCACAGAAATTTTCTCTTATTATACCGAAATGACGCAAGGTTTGTGGTTTTTTTTTGTTTGGGATATGTGTTTTGTTGCTCTGGCTCATAATTTTGTTTTGGTGTGCAGGATCATTTATTGAGCATAAAAAGAGCTCCATTACATGGCATTACAGACTGGCAGACCCAGATTACGGCATTCTTCAAGTGAAAGAGTGCCAGAATCATTTGGAAAATGCGATTCTGTCAAAGTTGCTTGTTGAAGTACTTTTTGGAAAAAAGAACCTTGAGGTAGCTTTTTGTCTCGAAACAGGGGAAGAATTCTGCTTAACTGGAAGGATTTTGGCAGGTCTGACTGATCTCAATCAACAAGGGCAAAATCGTCAAAAGTCTGTTAAACAGCCAGCCAGAAACAGATTTCATGCTCTGCGCTGGAGACAACAAGACGGATGAGGACATGTTCAAAGCACTGGCACAGTCAAACATGCCCAAGGATGACTGCTTCACAGTCACGATCAGATCTGCCCCCAAAAAAACGAAAGCCAGCTGGCATGTTGTGAAACCGGAGGAACTAATTGACTTGTTGGCCATTTTAGCCAAAGCGTCGTGACCTAGCACTGCTTTATTTTTTCAGCTTATTTGCGCATCACTTGTGTTTATTTAACATTCGGATTTGGAATCATTGTTGAAAATTTGTTGCCGCGCCATTCCACGCAGCGTAAAATTTTACAAGTGCTGACAGGGCAGCCATGTTTCGACAATAAGGCTCGCCAATGCCTGCATGAGCACTTATAAAAAGCGAAGAAGAAACGACACCGGAAGCAAGGAGGGGAGATCGTGCGATTCAGCTCCCATTCAGCAGCGATGACAGCTGGACCATCAGCAACCCACAGGAAGTACACTTGCCACATTCGTACGTGCTGTGCTCAGAGCGAGTGAATCACTGGTCGGGCTGATTGCATTGTCACTTCAATTGCCTCCCTCCATTTTGCACTTTTTCAAAACTCACAAAATCATCAAAATGGCCCCAATTGGAGTAAGCCAGCACCCTTGCCAACGCCAATCCCACACTCCTGCTAACTCATGTCCTCTCTCTTTCTTGCAAACAGAAAATCCACTCCTGTAAGCACAGCCCAGCACAGAGTCTGGCCGATCCGCACTGACCCTTTCTTCTCTCCTCCTCCTCACTGCACCTCAGACCCAAACAACCCACGTGTTGCCAAGGCCCTCATTGCCGCCAAGTACAACGGCATTGAAGTCGAAGTTGTCCCCGTCGAAATGGGCAAATCGAACAAGGTGGGTGCGATCTTCATCGCCCTATTTTTCTCTTTTCTCGGGGGCCGTTCGTTAGCGACATGAAAGCGGAGAAAACAAGTGCTTCCCTGGTTTGGAGCGCAGTTAAATAAGCGTGGATACAATGGGCTCGGCCGATAACATGATCCAGAATTTGAACGCTTCGCTGATCCACATTTTTCCCACAGACCCCAGAGTTCTTGAAGAAGTTCCCCCTCGGAAAGGTCCCAGCTTTCGAAGCCAACGACGGATTCACTTTGTACGAGAGCAACGCCATTGCATTCTACGGTGAGCTTTTCTTCGATATTTTCCACTCGCTTCCATCAATTTCTCTGATGGTCGAGGGTGGTACATGAAGCGAAATGCAGCAATGCGTTCGAATATTCCATAATTTAAATGCGCGAACAAATACTCCCTCTCCCCGTTGACGAAGCTTGTGTGTGGTGTTCTCATTGAATTTATTTTCGCATGCAGTTGCTGCCTACAAGCAGGGAACCGCCCTTTTGGGAGCTAGCCCAAAGGAGTCTGCCAAGATCCAGCAATTCATTGGTCTTGCCGATAACGAAATCGCCCCAGCTGCCGCCACCTGGTTGTTCCCAATCCTCGGATGGATGCCAAACAACGAGCAGAACACCAACAAGGCCAAGGATGATATCAAGAAGGTTCTCGCTGCGTTGAACGAGCACCTTCTCATCAACACTTACCTCGTTGGTGAGACCATCACCCTGGCCGACATCACCGTTGTCACTGCACTGTTGAACTTCTACCGCATGGTCTTTGACGCTTCCTTCCGCGCTTCTTTCAAGAACGTCACTCGTTGGTTCGTTACCTGTGTCAACCAGACCCAATTCAAGGATGTCCTTGGAGAGGTTAAGCTCGCTGAGAAGGCCCAGACTGCCAGTGACAAGCCAGCTGCCGCCGTCGCTGTTGCTCCAGCTGCCAAGGCTGCTGCCCCAAAAGCCGCTGCACCAGCCAAGGCTGCCACTCCAGCCCCAGCGAAGGCCCCAGCTGCCAAGAAGCCAAAGGACGATGACGAAGAAGAGGAGGAGAGCTTTGCCGATGAGAAGCCAAAGGCCAAGAACCCATTGGACTTGCTGCCAAAGTCTGACTTTGTCCTTGACGAATGGAAGCGTTTCTACTCCAACAACGAGACCCGCCCAACTGCCTGCAACTGGTTCTGGGACAAATTTGACCCCCAGGGTTACTCTATCTACCGTCTTGACTACAAGTACAACTCTGAGCTTACCTTGGTCTTCATGTCCTCCAACTTGGTCGGAGGAGTCTACCACCGTCTTGAGTCTGCCCGTAAATACGCTTTTGGATCCCTCGCGGTTCTCGGTGAGGACAACAAGAACTCCATTGCTGGATACTTTGTGTACCGTGGCCAAGGAGTCCCCGCTGAAGTTCAGGAATCTGCCGACTACGAGTCCTGGACCTTCACCAAGGTTGACCCCAAGGACAAGAAGCAGCAAGAGCTCTTCAACGCTTACATTGCCTGGGACGAAGTGATTGAAGGCAAGAAGTTTGCCGATGCCAAGGTGTTCAAGTAAACTCAAACTCTGGAAATGAGTGGGGGAGGGAAAACTGGGGGCTGTATGAATAAGCTGTTTTTTTTCCTTTGGTGGTATCCTCGCCAACCCCGCGTAGTTATGTTGTTGTTTTTGGGAGTCTGTTAAAAGCGTGGCTTCCAATAAATACATGCATGCGATCTTGTTAAACTTCTCGGTTATTTTTGAAGATCCGATTTATCCAATCGATTCTGCACCACACCCAAAACATGAACGATGTCAAGCTAAACACAGACATCCTGTCGCCGGTACATTCTAGCTGTGAGGAGTCTGCTGGAGCAGCATGTCGCTAACAGGCACAGCAACACAGTTCACCGGCTCCATCTCTTCCACAACAATGTCAACAGCAACGTCAAACCATGCACATGTCTCAATCACACAGCGCATGATATCTGCATCCACTGGAGCCACCCTTGTTGCGCTCTTTAGTGAGTATCAAGCGGTGCTTGGATAGCTGACCTCTAACACAAGCCATTTGTAATCCAGCGACACCGTTTGACGTTATCAAAACGCGAATGCAATCAGACATTTCACTCGCATCGAAACCAAACTCGCTATTCTACGACCCCAAATTGGCGCAAGTACGGGGCCGGTCACCGCTGGAATGTCTAAAAGAGAGCACAAGGAATGGGTTCTCGAGTATGAGGCATGTGAGTAGTCAGAGTCACGAGGTGGGAGTATTGGAGGCAACATCGCATTTGAGGCCGTTCAAGAGCACATTTGTGGGTTTCTTACTTTGCTATGGAACTTGGATGTGAAACGGTTGCTTAAACAGATTGATGTATGGCTGCATCAACAGGACGGGTTTATTCGCATCTCGCATTACGAAGGCATTCCTGCGCTGTGGAAGGGATTGGTTCCGACATTGTAAGTCTCTGTTTTGGATATCAAATAATCAGTTGTTTAAAAAAAAATATCGCTAAGAATCATGCAAGCACCATCGACAATTATCTACTACCTTGGATACGAAGAAATCCGCAACGCTCTATACCCGCGTCTGCCAAACAACTCGTCCGAATTCTACGCGCCGCTGATTGCTGGCTCCATTGCGCGCGCAATCACGACATGCACAATCTCACCGCTCGAACTGATTCGAACGCGGATGCAGTCGGGAACAGGGACGCAAACGACTTTGACGGGTGTGGTTGGGCAGCTGCGCGGGATGGTGCGAGCGAATGGTGTTGCTTCGTTGTGGAGAGGGCTTGGGCCGACATTGTGGCGCGATGTTCCGTTTTCAGGTTTTGTTAACTTTGGAGTTGGGGTTTTGATAGAAAAGAAGGAGTAACTTGTGACTGATGTTGTTTCCAGGAATCTACTGGCTTGTGTATGAAACCATCAAGAAACGCCTTTCGCACAGCAATCGCTTCAATTTTGGTGATTTTGGGAATGCATTTGTTGCGGGTGCATCGGCGGGAACTGTCGCGGCTGTGATTACGACGCCGTTTGATGTTTCGAAAACTCTGCAACAAGTTGTGCATCACAATGAACCAGGTTTCCTTCATTTTTTTATATTCTTGATTCTATAGCATGCTCATCCCAAATTACTGCGCAGGCTGTAAGGCAGACAAGCTGTCGATGGTAAAAGTGATGCAAAGTGTGATCAGGGAGGATGGCATTAAAGGCCTGTTTGTCGGGCTGTCTCCCAGAATCGCCAAAATAGCACCGGCATGCGCAATCATGATCAGCTCGTATGAAAGCTGGAAGCGGTATTTCGAGAGGCTGAACGAGGCCTCGCATGTGTGATGCCCGTCATAAACCAAAAAATAAAACACGTTAAAATCGTGAGGCATAAAAAAAAAGGAGCCGTTGAATGAGCAGAAGGAAACTGTTCATGTCAACTTCATCCGCAAACATGGACGACTCGGTCCCACTCAACATTACCTTCGCGAACGAGGACTCTACGTTGCTGCCAACACACACTGGATCCAACCCGGCCTCCATCACTCGCGCAGAGCTTGTTTCGTCTTTTGCGAACCGTATCCTGCACTCGAAGATGTATAAGCTGCTATACTTGGGCATGGCGCTTCTCTCTGTCGTGTGCCTCGTTCTGGTGAGGGATGTAACGAAATAACGCATCACTGTTTATTAAGCCTGATCACGCCCCCACTCTTGCATATTTGATATGCGCTGCAGTCTTTCATTGAGCAATGGTAAGCACCGCTGCTTCTGTTGATGTAAGCTTGCTGACGATGATGTGCGCGAAGCCCGTCAGGAATATTTTACTGGCTGGATGCCGCGCTGAACCTGATCATGATCGTCGAAGTTCTGATTCGAGTCAACGCAATGGGAAAGGTTCTCTCGAACAATGCGCTTGACCCTCTTTGACTTCTAAAATCTGTGTCTCCCAACAACTCAACAAAAAAACAACAGAACTTTTGGAAATCCGTCTGGAACGTGATTGACATTTTCCTTGTATTTCTGTGCATTCTGACTTTATTTTGGCTGATTTTCGGGGAATGCCAAAACGGCAGCGGCAGTTGGGAAACGGAGCTCGATGCCTTTCTTTTGATTGCGCGAAACGGGCTGCAGCTTGTTCGGCTCATTATCATGATGAACAAGAACAGGCATCGACTGACACAGCGGGGTCCGCAAGCGATTGACTTTTCGAACGCGGCGCCGGCTGTGGATTATCTTCAGCAGCCTGACGTGGGAGTGGCAGGGACACTAGGGGATGGTGGGAGGGTGCATGTTAACCAGTCATCGTCCGTGTTTGATTATGAAGGCGAAGAGGACGATTGGGGCTTTTAAACAACTCTTGCACGGAGAAACTCTTTTTGTTTTTTGTTCAAAAATGACGTCCACACATCGCTCCATCGACAAGGTGTCCGAACACGTCTTCATCTCAAGGTAACCTGAACAGTCATGCCAGCAGTTGAATCCAACCATTGACACCCAACCCACCCAACTCAATCGACACAGTTTCCACGAGGCGGAAGATCTTTCCCTGCTCACAGAAACAGGCATCACACACATCCTCTCTATCGGACACAACTTCACCGCCAAGTTCCACAACCACGACATCACATTCAAACTGATTGCAATCGACGACGATGAAACAGAAAATGCGCTCGACCATTTCGACGACGGCGTCGAGTTTATCGCCGCAGCTGTATCGCAAAACAAGAACGTGCTGGTGCACTGCATGGCCGGTGTTTCGAGATCGGCAACATTTGTGGCTGCTTATTTGATGAAGAGTGGGGGCAGTACAGTGGATGTCCAGGCGGCTGTGGATGCTATTCGTGGGGGGAGGTCGTGTGTGTGGTGAGGCTTTGAGAAACTCCTTGACAAAGAGGCAACTCGCTCATGTTTCTTTTGTGCAACAGCCCCAACGATGGTTTCCTGGCCCAGCTTGAGATTTACCACAAAATGAACTGCAAACTTGAGAAAAACAGCGCCGCCTACCGTCGATTCAGATTGGCGCTTGCCGCAACCGAGCAGCAACGTAAACTATCTCCTACTGTTATTATGGTCCCAGCTCATGCCTTCTCTTTTATTCTATTCAAACAGAACTCGGAACCCTCAGCAAGCTGATCATGACCGCCGATCCAGCAACCCAACCATCCCAAAACACATCCACAAACACTGCTTCAAACACCCTCACATTCCGAACAATCCGCTGCAAAACTTGTCGAAGACCCCTTCTCACCGAAGACTCCGTCATCCCCCACGAAGTCGGATCCGGCCAAAACGCATTCCAATATCGTAAACGCGATACAGCAATCCAACGGTTATCCCAACAACCCAAAGAAACTGCTTGTTCGAGTTATTGCTCGGAGCCGATGGAATGGATGCTGGATGTGGCGGATGGACAGTTGGAAGGAAAGATTTGCTGCCCAAATGCCAAATGTGGGAGCAAGTTGGGGAGTTTTAGTTGGGCGGGGATTGCGTGTCCGTGTGGGACGTGGGTGGCGCCCGCGTTTATGATTCATAAGCAGAAGGTGGATGTTGTGGGTGGACTTGCGGCGCGTGGATAATTCTTTTGTTTCGTTAATCCTTGCATGGAAGTGGGCTCTCATGTGGATATTTCTAACAATCGTGATGGACTTTGAGATAGATTTGAAGGAACAGTAAAAAAGGAAACTGACAAACACTTCAAAAAAAAACCAATGTCAAAACATGCGCGAAATCTCGTCCACATGGACACGGCCGACCTTCTCAGCCTGAAAATTAAGGAACAGTCGCAAATGCTGTCGATGCTGGAACGCGAACTCTCCACCACGCGTGATGCACTTAAACACAAGGAAAGGCAGCTGGACGACTATAAAGTGGAGTCGGCGAAAGCACTGACAAGGGCAATCCATGATGGGGGGGAAGAGTCGCGAAGTGGTCAAATGAAATTTCGATCGAGAACAGTCGGATCAAGGGCGTTGTGCGGGAGTTGGAACTTGCGGTGCGGCTTCCTAAGCCTGCTTGCATTGATCAACAACATTTATTGACAGCTGTTCAAGGAACGCCTGCGAAGTAAGCAGCTGGAAGAGAACCAGCGAAGACTCGCTTCGCAGTGCTCCACCACAAGACAGGAAGATGTGGGGTTAGTCGTTCGAGATCTCAACGAACTGAGAAGAGCATTTCTAAGTCGCTGATCGAGCGGCTCAAGGCTTAAAAAAAACAACACCCAAAAGTTCATTTGCACATAACAGGAAGTTATATTTTGGATGTTCTCCACGTGAGACGAAGACAGACACATCCAAAACTACATCATGATGTTCCCTCGATCATCCCATCACACAATTAAACGGCGAAAATAAAACAAATTCTAAATTCTCCGGCAGAGAACTTAGTTTTGCTTTCTTCTGAAGGAGCATCCCTCTGCGTAAGATGAAAGGTGATCAGAAAATTTCTCTAGGTTCAAAATCCGATGTATATGTGTCTCACCAGTAAGACGGGCCTTTCCTCCGGTTGGCTGGGAGAGGATAGTGGCGCATCCACTGCACTGAACAACAGTCTGTGCGTGGCTGAAGACAGTGGTGATCTGGAAGCATCCTGGAAAAGCGGAATGAAAAACAAGTCCCCCATCAGTCTCCATCCTTGCGCCAGATCCGAACAAGTTCATTGCGCTTCCTCACCAGGGCACTTAACATCCATGAAGAAGGAGTTCGGGCTCTGCACAAGTCTCTTCAACTTGTGGCTACGCTTCTCGGAAGACTCGAGAGGGTTGAGGAGGTCGATGGCAAGCTAATGGAATATTACGGATTGAATATTCGTTAATTTGCTGGTTCGTATTGGTGTTGATAGATTGGTGATCCGATAGATAGTGTTTTGATTCGGTTCCGTCTCTCAGTCGATGCCCTTCCAGATACGACCCCTTCGAATACGACCACCAGATCTTCTCCAAGTCCCCTATATCGACCAGTATCTTCGAACAGATAGAATAGAGCATCTCGTAGGGGAGAGAACCGGGGCCAAGCAAACTCACAGTCATGTTCCTGCAAAAATAACCATCAGATCAGCAAAAGAACACATCAGAACAGCATCGGATGGCATCAATAGCATATGACCGCACATGGAGCCAATGCGGATGGCTGGCGCGGCTGTGATGGGTGCCTGTGCGGGGCAGGGCGCATGCTCACCTTGATTTCGTGTGAAAGAGGAGCAGCAAAAATCCAACTCATCCACACCAACCCCGCACCGCCTGATGCCCTTGGCCACGCACATACGAGCCGATTGAGCATTCAATTGTAATTATATGCCTCGTTTTCTTCAACAACAGGTATGTTCATTGCATCGCCAACAACTGCCACTCCACATCAAATTCTGCAGACTCACCAACACAAACACTTGCTCATTTCTTCGACGCACCCCGCCAGAAACACAGCACCCCCTCCACATTCGTCCTTATCTCCATCCGACTACAAATACAGTGACGACCACTACAGTTTGTACCAACAATCGAAACTGCTTTGCTTCCTCCAAGCTGCGAGATGCATTGGCAAAGCCCCCCCGATGATGGGTTTTAGAGGAAGCTTCCAAGTCAGGCGTGAGTGTCGCTCGATTCAGCGCAGAGCGTTCGAGCGAGGAGGGACGGTTCAAGTGAGACGCCGATACATTCAAATTCTTCAATGAAGAGTTGCTCGTCCCCGCCGCGTCTCTGTTCGATATAACACCCGCACTTTTAAAAGCATCATACGTGCTTGAAATGATTTGGTAGATCCGGTAATACGCGCACACGATCACAAACAACACCATCACAAGGAAAATGGGACACATAACCGTGAGAATCATGGCTCCGGATCTCGGTTGTGCCAGACACCTGTGCAGTTGATTCCAGACGGATGCATTGCGTAAGATGCCTGCTGAGATCCCAGCATGAATGGAAGTGAACAGAACGCAGCAAAGAACAAGCTGATCCCTGCAAGGTAATACACGGCAAACTTCTTGCTGACATCAATTCCTTGGACAATTACGAGATACCGGAAGAGAGTAAGACCGCCGCACAATCCCAATGAAAGTAACGCGCCAAACGTAATGAAAACAGCCTGGATCTGACAAGTTTGCGCGTCATATTCCAGACTTCCTTCAATGAGTTGTGTCATGGTCAAGGCAACAACGTTCGATGTGGTCAGGCAGTCTCCAAAACATAGAAAAACGATCAGAAATGAGCTCGAGGGAAGCTTGTGCAGGAAAGGAATGTTTGTGAAGACAATGGTGTAGTTGAGGAGGAGCGACAGGCCCATCATGGTCAGTGACATGGCAGAGTAGCGCGTGTAGGTCGCGTCCATGATGGCTTACAAACCAATTCAAGTGATTTACGAATATATGAAGATCACAACTGTCCACCCCAGACGCAAAAACTGGAACTATCGTAAAATATATCACAGTGTTTATTACGCATCATCATGTTCATTCATCATAATAACATCAGAAGGGTTGACAGGTTGCAGTCACTCTTTTGGAATGCGCCAAAAACACAGCCCACGCAACAGATTCCCGCGAATCTCCCTATCAAACACTAACACAACAATCGGATTCGTAAAGTCCGCAATCGCCACAAAAATGTCGGCCGCAAACTCAAACACAGTTGGTGCATACTCCCCAGAAATCACCTCCATCATTATGTACACAAAATACGGTGTCCATCCAACCACAAACACAGTCACCACCACAATAGTCTGCGTCAGTAGTCGCAGTTGCTTGGCTTCCTCCAAGCCACGGGATATCTTTGCAAGACCACCCCGCTTTAAACTCCTGGACCCGTTTTCTGTGTCCGTGGTGGATGGCATGGCTGCGCGTTCGAGAACCGACGGCCGGTTAATATTCGACCCAGACCGATCCTTCACCGACGTCAGATTTGTATCATGTAAGCCATGGTTAGACATGACTTCCACCCCTTTAAACGCTTCATAGTTTGTCGAAATGGTTTGGTAGATGCGGAAATACGCGAACATGATTCCGCATAGCAACACCACGAGTATAATCGGACACAGGATCGTGATGATCATTGCACGCGGATCTCTACTATGCCAGACTCCTGTGCAATTGATTCCAGATGGATGCATTGCGTAAGAAGCTTGCTGTGATCCCAGAATGAACGGAAGCGAGCAAAACGCTCCTGAAAGCACACTCGCCCATAAAACATAACCGACGGCAAATTTCTTGGTGATATCGATTCCTTGCACAATTACAAGGTATCGAAACAGGGTGAGACCGCCACACAACCCCAACGAGAGGATCGCGCCAAAAGTAATGAACACGGCTTGGATCTGGCAAGTTTGCGCGTCGTATTCCAGCGTGTTTTTGATGAGATGTGTCATGGTCAAGGCAACAACATTCGATGTGGTCAGGCAGTCTCCGAAGCATAGAAAAACGATCAGAAATGAACTTGAAGGGAGCTTTCCCAGGAAGGGAATGTTGGTGAGGACAATGGCAGAGTTGAGGATCAGCGACAGGCCCATCGTGCTCATTGATATGGCTGAGTACATCGTGTGAGTCGCGTCCATAATTGGTTGGGATTCTGTTGGGATTTACATTGCCCATGAAAATCAGTTCAACAAGGCAGAAGCAACCATGCAATGATGATCAAACTATCCGCTGCTTTATTCCAAAACAAACAGATTCATATTAATTCAGCTTCCCCAGTCTCAACAAATGGGCGAATAATCCGGTACAGCAGCAGGTATATTTTGTTTTTCGACAGATCGATCGTGTCCCCGCTGCATTTCGAAGATCTGTAAACAAATGGGTTGATTCAAGAGCGAAATTTCTTACTTGGGCAGCAAATGTGCGCCAATGTCCTTTTTGATGCGGCAAAACACGGCTTGGTTCATATTCGGGTTGTGAGCTAACAAAAACACGGTTAGGATATATACAAGTGGTTCAAGCAACAAATCACTCAGACACCAGTTTCGGGATCGCTCAGGTTTTGCAGCGATGGCGGACATGCTTCGTCCAAGACGGACTTTTTATAGTTTTCATTTGTGATTTCATTGAATCTTTGAAATGGAGACAAGGGCGAACCAGTCAATAGAAGTTATGTACGTCGAGTTCCTCACCGTTCAGCATAGGTTAATTCATTTTCGGACAAGTTCCTCCTGCACTCTGGATAGGTGAGTATCGCAAGAGAATTAAGCTCAATCTGTCGTGGAGAAAATGAGTGGCTATGAGTCGAAAGAGTGCTGCAGGGTGGAGGTTGGGCAACCTTGCTCAGCCGTGCTCGAAAGTAAGACCTCAGGACAAACTTGATGCGCTCCACCTCCAACGCATACACACTTCTAATAAACTCATCATTCGATTCGTCCAAGTTGTTCAAGTCTTCGAGCGTGTCGGTCTGAACCTGCAGCAGTTCGAGAACACGCTCCACAGCCCCGCCCTCGAAGCGAAGCAGCTGCGGCGCATTGCGTTCGTTGATCCACTGCTGCGTCAAATGCGAAACGTCGTCGACAGAGTCTGAAGCGCTTTCGTCCAGTTGCGATTGTGACAGCGAGAGCATTTATTTAACGCTATAAAATATTTAAAAGACTTTAAATAACTTTGGATGTAAAATGGGCGGGATCACAAGTTTCAGCCCCGCCTTTTTAATTGTCCAACGATATGCAACACACCCTCACCACGGCTCTCGACGCGCCCCTCCCTGCTCCGCGCTCGAAAACGCGTCGCATGCACAAGTCCAGCAGACCACGGCCCCCAACAGCGACAACACATTCAAACAATGCTGTACCAACACACACAACCACGCTACCATCTCTAAACCGAAGGAGCTCTCTGTACGGGATACCAACTCTGGATAGACTCGGTGCTGTCGACTCTGGGACGCTGCGGACAACGTTGAATCGCGGAGGCAGGAACCCATCCGCAAACACGTTACGGCGAACAAAGCCAATGATGCGGAGTTCTTCGGCTGAACCTCCATCTGCGAGATTAGGTTAAATTTTTGCGAGTGTTTGTTTCGAATTCCAAAACCATGTTGAACCAAGTTTTTCGAAATCTCAGGCGCAACTTCAAACCGATTATCAGCGTCACTACCGCGACCGCAGGCCATAGTTCGAAATGTGCAGCGAAAAAAGAAATGCCTGGATTGCGGGGGCGACCCTTGGATCCATTTTTCGAAACTTGTGACGTGCTGTTTCTTTCCCGGGCTTTTGAAGCTTTTGGGAAAGTCGAATCCGGTCGCGCAACAGGCGTGGAGAGAGAAGGTGCAAGAAATTTATGTCCTTGTTTGAAAGTATCTTTAACAGTGTCAATTCCCGACCAGATTGGGCTCTGTGTCGTCATTGTCGCTCTTTGCGCTGCGGTTGGGTTTCTCACGTTTGGACTACAAGTCACGCTCTGTCCACCACAGTCCTACGAATCGTATTCGTATTTTAACAAGAGTTCATCCAAGTTTGCGCTTTCAAACACATTAGCAGAGAAGGTCATTATCCGCGGCCATGCTTACAACTTTCACGACGTGCGAACACTATTACTGCAGCGTAATCTGATGGACATCAACGGCACAAATGTTATGGGGCAGGATCTGACTCTCCTCTTTACTCCGCCCCAATTCTGCCAACCATTTCAGCAGCAAACCTGGACATGCGCGTCAGTATCATCGGCCATCGCACCAGCAGTTGGAATCGAAGCATCAACGAAAACTACATCATGCCCTTCACTCTCATGGCTTGAAAATTTGCCTCGCCACAAACTCACACTCAGCTGGAACGACATTTCCCAGTACTCTGCCGCAACCCACTATAAGCTCATCATGTTCAACAACATGGTTCTCAACGCGTCCTCGACTCCAGCAATTCCACCCTTCACCGACCCTCTCATCACCGCATTCGCATCCACCGACGCAACACGCATCATCCACAGTTCGCGTGACCTCCTCGCCGCAACCCTATGTCTTCAAGAACGCGCCATAATCGGATACATTGATTCAACCCCACTCGGCTGCCTCGCATCCAGCGCAATTCTCACGCTCAGCACAATCGTGATTCTTACGCTCGTGTTTACAAAATTCTTTATGGCACTGTTTTTCCACTGGTTCATGGCCGCAAGGCTCGTGAAGCCGCATAATGTAACTGCTTCGCATATTGTCCACGTGGAGCCGGAGTTTGATCCAACACCGTACACGGTGATGCTTGTCACGTGTTATAGCGAGGGCGAGGGCAGCGTGAAGGCCACGCTTGATTCACTAGTCAAGATGGATTATCCGGATGCAAAGAAGTTGCTGTTTGTTGTTGCAGATGGGTTGGTTGTTGGGGCCGGTGAGATGCGGAGTACGCCGGATATTGTCCTTGGACTGGTGGAGCTGGATTATTCTTTGCCGTATCCTGTGCCGTCCAGTTATTTGGCGATTGCTGATGGGTCGCGGCAGCATAATATGGGATATGTTGTGAGTTTCAAACGATGCGTTTTATTGTGAATGCGAACTAACCATCAAGATTGTTTGAAAGTACTCTGGGCATTATAATTGCGATGGACACAGGGTTGCAACGATTGTGGTTGTCAAGTGCGGTACATTGGAAGAAAGCGATGGTGCCAAACCTGGAAACAGAGTAAGCCCATTTGCTTACTCCAAAGAGAGTGATAAATTAAAAACTTTTAATATCAGGGCAAACGCGACTCGCAAATGATACTAATGAACTTTCTCAGCCGCAGCTTGTTCAAAGACCGAATGACGCGTCTGGACTGCGACATGCAGCTGCGGATACGGCATCTTCTTCGCATACATCCTTCCCAATTGGAGTACGTGCTCATGGTCGATGCAGACACTGACGTACACGCTGCTGCATTAAAGCACATGATCAACGCCATGCTCAATGACCGCAATATTATGGGTCTGTGCGGGGAAACGCGGATACGGAACAAGAGCGAGTCATGGATCACTGCCATCCAAGTCTTTGAGTACTACGCGAGCCACCACTTGGGGAAAGCGTTTGAGAGCATCTTTGGCGGTGTTACTTGTCTGCCAGGTTTTTCGTTTGGCCCACATTTTGATCAAAATCAATGTTCTGACGCTTCGGTTCGACGACAGGCTGCTTCAGCATGTACCGCATCAAGATTTCGAAAGGCAGTGGCCGCTTCGTCCCACTCCTCGTAAACCCAGACATTGTCGAAGAATACAGTGAAAACGTGGTCGTCACGCTACACCAAAAGAACCTTCTCCTGCTTGGAGAAGACCGATTCTTGTCGACGCTCATGCTGCGAAACTTTCCGAAACGGAAAATGATGTTTGTGCCGCAGGCTCTTTGTCATACCGTGGTTCCAAACGAGTTTAAGATTCTGTTGAGTCAGCGGCGGCGCTGGATCAATAGTACTGTTCATAATCTGATGGAACTTCTCCTTGTGAGAGAGCTGTGCGGCATCTTTTGCTTCAGCATGCAATTTGTAGTTTTGGTAAGACCCACTATCCTCTGATGCCAACTTCAAACTGACTGAATGATTTCCAGCTCGAACTCATTGGCACCGTTGTCCTTCCAGCCGCCATCAGCTTCACAATCTTCCTCCTCGTCCAAACGGCAGTCACTGGACAAGTGCAACTCATCCCTATGCTCCTACTCCTGTTTATCCTCGGCCTCCCAGCCATCTTGATTGTCCTCACGTCCCGCAAGATGGCTTACATCGGCTGGATGGCTGTGTACATGCTGTCACTGCCGATATGGAATTTCGTGTTGCCTGTGTACGCATTTTGGCATTTTGACGATTTCAGTTGGGGACAGACGCGCCGAGTAGATGGTGAGACGCGAGGTGGAGGTGAGAAGGATGGCGGCCACGGTAACGACGGGCATTCGAGAGAGCAGAGCTTTGATCCGTCAAATGTTGAACTAAAGACGTGAGTTTTTGTTTGAATTTTGATGAATTTTGTCTGACTTTTTTGTTGGGGTAGTTGGGAAGAATGGGTTCATTTTGACGACGCAGTTCCGCGCAAAGGCTTTCAGAGTGGCATAGAAATCATCATGGATAGGGAACAAGTCGCACGGATCCGGTGATCGTCAAACGAGATGAACGTACTTATAACAATAAACAACCTATCTTTCAAGTTCTTTCTCTGTTGAAGCTGTCGATTTCCCTCAATCTGCTTCTCTGATCTCTTCATCAAGTTGAGATCCCACACCATCAGATGTACCATGTACGCCAGAAGTTCTAGTGCGTTCCATCAGTTTCGCGTGTCGAACGATTCGAAAAGAAATGGAACTTTCTCGCACACCCTCAAATTTTCCCACACAAAAAAAAACAGTATAAAACCTTGGTAATCCGCAACTTCCACCAACCAGAAAACAAAAAACAAATCAACAACAGATAAAGCAACAAATGGCAATCTACATCAAACGCGACCCAATCTTCAGCGAATTCGACCGCCTCCTCAACGCCCACCTCAACTCCCTCACAAGCAACAACGACACTGAAGCTGTCGACTCCAACAACTCTACCAATCAAAACAAGGTCTCAAAGTACTGGGGTGGCTCATTCAACGCGCGCCTGGACCTCACCGAGACTCCGTCGAGCTACTTGGTACATGCGGACTTGCCCGGCATTCCAAAGGAGCAAGTGCAAATCTCTGTCAAGGATGATATTCTTACGATGAGTGGTGAACGATCCCAACAGCGCGAAGAGAAGGATGAGCACAGACATATTGTTGAGAGAAGTCAGGGCAGGTTTTCGAGAAGCCTGCGTTTGCCGCGTGACGCGAATGTGGAGGATGTGAAGGCGACGATGGAGCACGGAGTGTTGGAGTTGGTTGTTGGAAAGAAGGTGAAAGAAGATGGCGCCAAAAAGATCACAATTCAGTGATTTCATCTTGTTCTGATCATATTGAAGTAAAATAAATAGCATTTACTCGATTAGCCCAGCGCTCAACTGGAATGCCGCGTACCGCATTTAAAGAAGGCAAAAACATTCTTCCGAATATCGACATCAAACAGGAGAACAACAACCGGATTCAGTACATCCCCAAACCCAACAAAAAACTCGCTCGCGAACTCACAGTCAGTCGACACCGGCACTGCCCCCAACACCAACTCTACCATAATAAAAAGAAAATACGGTGCCCATCCAAGAACAAACACACCAACAACTGCAATGCTTTGAACCAAGAGACTCATTTGCTTGGCGCGTTCCGGATCAACAGCAGAAGCATTATTACGGCGCAATGAGAACCGCGCTTTATCTTCTTCCTGCGCAATTTCCACTGTAAATGAGGCTGTATGACTTCCCGTATGTGCACTGTTAGACTTGAACCGCTTCCCAGAAGCCACGCCCGAACTCCTCAACGCTGCAACATCCGACGACACGGTCAAATAGATCCGAATATACGCGTAAATAATGCCGCAAAGTGCTGAGAGGATAATGATTGGGAAAATGATGGCCACGGCAAGTGTCCTTGGTTCGCGGCTGTTCCATGCAATCGCGCAGTGGACTCCTGTAGGCTGCAGCACATACGATTCGCTTTGAGATCCCAAAAGGAACGGAAAAATAGAAACCACGATACTAAAGAAGATGGCGCCGATAAAGTAAACGACAGTAAACTGTTTTGTAATGTTCATGTTGCCGACAATCACGAGGTATCGGAACAGCGTGAGTCCAGCACAGAGACTCATGGAAAGCACGGCACTGAAGATAATGAGTGCGCCCTGGATTTGGCACATAGTTGTGTCGTATTCCAGGGTTTGCCGAATGAGATGCGTTGCGGTGATGGCAACAACGTTGGCGGAAGTCAGGCAGTCCGAGAGGCACAGAAATACAATCAGGAACGAGCTTGGCGGTAGTTTATGCAAGTGAAGCAGGTTTGGGAACGTGACGAGGAAGTTGAGAAGAAACGACGAGCCCATGTTCACAAGGGCGATCGTTGAATACGTTCTCCCATTCTGATCCATCTCTCTCGCGAGTTGTGGGTATAGGCGACTTGGAGGACGCCAGTGTAAGAGGATAATCGAAGAAAATTCTTGATGGTTCGTCGTCGTTGATCAATGGCCAGGCAATGAAGGGCAATCTTCACTCAAAACAATCGGCCACTTTGACAGGGCTGAGCGGTACAAACACCGCACCATCCAAACCCGCGACTTTGAGACTTACTTTGCATTCATTCCGAAACTGGAGGATGCTCTCCTCGTTATTGAAGGTTTCATCGGATTCCTGGTGTGATGACTAAGCACGTGTCTCAGCCACCATCAACGGCAGTCTGCCCCACTTTACCGGAACAGAGAGCGAGCTGAACCTGATGCCCTTCAGAAGCGGAACTGTGATTGTTGCCGCAGAAGCATGGCAAAAGTTCGGTGGTGGAAGGTAAGTTCAAAACAAAACATTTTAATAAATCCACCCAGGATGGCGTCCGATGGTCTCCTTCACGCGCGTTCGGGCCATTCCTCCTGTACCGCCAAATCGATCCGCAACACCACCCCACCTGCCCAAGTATACAGCACGAAGATTCAACTCAAACCATGCTGGCTTGAAGCCAAACTACACTCGAAAAACTCTGAAACCCGGAACACGCATTTCTCCCACGGGCCTCACAAAGCGAACCATCACTCTGGTCGGAAGTGATGGCGGACGACACCGGCTCGCCAGCTACTACAAACCCAGTTATATAGTTGATCTGAGTCTCGGGAAAGAAGTCCACGCGAGATATTTAAAAAGGTGGTTGCCAGAAAAAAGATAAACTGTTGAAAATCCCGTCCGATGATCCCGGCTTAAACAGCATGCTTGGAAACTCGACATTTCATAGCGTCTCGGCTGCAAATAGAAAAAGCGGTGCATTATCGAGATCGACTTCTTCAGGCGCTATCCGACTCCCAGGGATCGCGGAAATGCTCCGGGAAGCCACGCGTGACATTCAGAAATACCCGCTGTTACGCTTGGACCGCTTGTTCAAGAACTGCGTTTGGTGAAGCCAGACAACCTGTCTCCGATTCGCAATCCAGAGCATGAATACTACACAGACGCCTTCAGGGGACACCATTACCCACTGGGTTGTGCCTCCTTCTGTCCAGAGTTACTTCAGCCACGATACTTTTTCGCCTGCCCATCATCCATCACGTGCATTCCTTCCAGCCGCGAATGTGATCCGCTGGCCTGTCCCTTCCAACTTGAGTCAAACCGGGGTTTTTGATGAACCTGCGAGAAGTATAATAAAGTATAATCCTTCGTAAAATCTACCTCGTAAATATTTACCAACGATTTGAATATTTCAGCTTGAGTAAGATGCAAGATCACAGCAGTCCTGTGGGCGTTGACTGGAAGCTTTTGAAGCATGCCTTTCTCTTTTGCCTGACCTTCTCGTCCGAAAATGCGCGGGTCCACGAAGACGCACTCAGAAGCTACTCACCGCAGCTTGCATGGACCCTCAAGTGCGGATTCAATCTTGGCCTAGCCGGCTTCGCAACGGGCGGACTCGTGGCGGGACGAGCACGGAGCCACCAATTCCTGGCTGAAAATGCACACAGACTGCCATCCACGGAGCGGGTGACTTGCAATAACTCGTTACGCAACAACTCTCGAACTTAAGATACACTCCAAATAGGGTTGGTTTCTCTACCACCGTCACAAACAACTCGAAGCAATGCGGGCGGGACTGACATGGCGTGGCGGATTCGGAGCAGGGTTGCGGTTCGCAGGCATGGGAGTGGTCTTCACATGTACAGAAGCATTGATCGAACACACACTTTTCGGCGGTCGAGAAACTTGGGCGGCTGCAGTTGGAGCCGGTGTTGGGTCTGGTCTCGTGTTTGCCGCTGGTGCGAGACTGCCTCGAGCCTATGCGAGATACGCGATCCTGTTTGGGGCTGGAGCCGGGCTGGGCATTGGATTGCTGGAAGATGTGGCGGCTGTGTTTACGGGTGTTTCAGTAAAGAATCCCATGCGTGTGAGGGAAGGGTCGCTTGATTTGTGGGTTCCTGCTTGGGATTGGGAAAGGGGTGTTGAAGGTGTGGGTGTTTTTCGGCGGCAGTCTTGACCAGTTGCATTACAATTCATGATTGCATACTATTTATGCTCTGCCGTTCGTTCGTCTTGAACTGAAGTTGCAAAAAATCGTGTTCCGGTTAAACCGCACTGATGCCCATTTCAGTAAAATCCGGCGATAAAGACAAGAGAGAGACAGGTACCATGCGCAAATGAAGCTCTAAAGTGCAACAGCAGTGTTGCTGGCATCGAATTAGTGGGTCTATCAGATGTTGGTTTATTTACAAGAGGTTTTTAATTGCCGAGACCCATCGATCGGCATGTTGCTCCAAATCCTGTTCAAAATTGCGTATATCAGTATACTTGGGCATGTGGACATGAAGATCAATTGCGCGTTATTGAGTCACCGCCAGGCCTCACCTTCAGATTGTAAGTTTTCTTCCCTGATTTGACGACAAAGTTTTTGTTGTCCTTCAGCTCGACCGACGTGATGCAATTCCAAGCAATCTGACTTGAAGGCATGTATTTGTCGCAATCAAAGAATTGCAAGCCTGGGTTATCAGCTCATTAGTGACCGAGGTTTGAGAATACGCGTGTGATCACACTTACGAGGCTTATCTGTCAGCATCAGTCCAACTTTTTTCATAAACAGGCCCTGCGAAATTTGAAATTAAAGAGCGTGAGCAACAGCCTGGCAACGCATTTTGGGAGACTTTCAAACCTTCCGCCTCCCAACAGTTCCAACCATAACCACCAACTCGTTATTTTCCAAAATGGGCGCCAAAACACTTGATTTTTGAGCAGTTAACGCAACCTCACGCAGTTCATTTGGGTCTACGTGCATAATGACGCCATTCACATCCCCCAAACTGTGGGACCCCCAATCTTCATCAATCGCTTCAGCAGTTTCATAAGGATACTGGAAATTGTCGTCGCTGTCAACAGGAGAAGCCTCTGATGCGACAGTCTCAACTTGCTGCACATTATTTGAAGTCGAAGCATCATCTTCAACATTCATGCTTCGACCATACCACTCTGACAGTTCATCCACGCTGAAAGCAAGTTTCTCACGGGCTCCAACCATAGGCAGTTTTTGCAAACCAGGTGCTTTGAATTCGCTCAAACTGTCCCAATTGTGAACGCTTTCGAAAAACGGCATCTTCTTCAACTCTGGAATCGTAATCCGCAATTTCGAGTCCAGGACCAAAATGCGCTCAACCACCGCGCGAGCTTCTGATATGCCTTCGTCAATGTTCAAACGCGACTCTGGAAACTCATACTTGAGAGCCAAGATCCTTTGGAATG
Source organism: Chytriomyces cf. hyalinus JEL632 (assembly GCA_025435555.1). Lineage (NCBI taxonomy): Eukaryota > Fungi > Chytridiomycota > Chytridiomycetes > Chytridiales > Chytriomycetaceae > Chytriomyces > Chytriomyces cf. hyalinus JEL632. Next base: position 25,763 of record JAIWWG010000037.1, on the reverse strand, counting down.
TTTGGTATTCATTGGGCCCTTTGAAGGGTGGGCGATTGGCGCACATGTAAAAGAGGATGCATCCAATGGCCCACACATCGCTTGCTGTAGTCGCGCTGCGGTCGTTGAGTAGCTCTGGACTGCAGTATTCTGCGGTTCCCACAAATGAATTTTGTTGGGGGTGGGTTTCGACTGGTGGAGGCGGGGTTGCGTCCGGTTTTGGAAGGGGTTGCTGGATTTTCGCGCTTCCAAAATCGCAAATCTGATGTGCGCGAAAAACAAGTCAGTGTTTGGAGTCCATGACTGAGTTTCAATGTGAGGTATTCAACCTTGATGTGATTGTCCGCGCTGAGAAGAATATTCTATGTGCGGATTCAACCGTCAGTCCGAATTCAAATCTTTGCAATTCGAAAAGTGAACTACCTCTGGTTTCAAGTCTCTGTGAAGCACGCCGATGGAGTGAAGGTACTCGATGCCAGCAATGATCTCCGCAGTGTAGAAAACAGCGGCTTCGCGAGTAAAGATGCGCGACCGCAACAACGCAAGCAAGTCTCCATTCTCAGCCAACTCCATGACAAAATACAAAGAGTCTGCTGACTGGAAAGTGTAAAACAGTTTCACAATGAAAGCGTGGTTGGACCGATTCAGAACTTCCTTTTCGACCATGGCGTACTTGGCCTTGTTTTCGCGCCTGTGAATCTCGATCAGAACACTTCACATGAAAAGGAAGAGCATAACGAAAACGTACACGAGAAACTTCTTGTCAACGACTTTGACAGCAAATCTCCTGTTGGTCTCTTTCTCGGTCGCTGACACGACCGATGCAAACGATCCCTCGCCAAGCACTCGTCCGAATGTAAAGTCTCGTGGCTGACGCATGCGCGGAGGTGGACCAGAGGCGCTGGCCATGTTTTCGTTCGGGGTTATTGGTTTATTTTATAAAACACGTGAAAAGGCTGTGGAGATCGACAGCACACCAAGTTCATGTCCCTGAATCAAGCACTGAATCTGACCTATTTTTTGGATGAGCAACTTTAACCAGTTTGGAGGCAGAGGCGGAGACATACATCCAGGAAGGGGAAGGAGGACCCGCGGCGGCGGCAGCTACAGCAGCCACAGCGGCAATGTCCACCCTGCCAACACTCCACAAATGTTCCAGATTGCAAACAACAGAATCCCAGGTATCTCTCGTTCTTGCTGTGTTGTTTTCTTCCTTCGTCTTGTTCGTCTCACTCGTGTCTTCTTACCAACTGCAGAGGTACCTGGCAGTCTGCAAAACATCCACGCTCAGTTCGCATGTCTGATTCAAATGGATCACGACCCAACATACGCGAAGAGAGCTTCCACTGCGAACAACCTCGCAAACTTCATCATCAATGCACCAATTGGCTCCGACATTACCAGTCCACAAGCAGCCAATACGCTCTTAGTCACATACGAACTTGTTCTCGAAGGCGCTCTCCAAGACTTTGCGTAAGTGCTAGCTATTTTGATCTCCTCCGCAAGTTTGCACCACATAAACCCGCTTGCGGTCCCTCAGCGGAGCGGGTCCATTCAAACAATCCATCATCAAAATTATTGCCGCAATCGGATATTCTTATCGCTATGGGGCCCAGCCGTTTTTTCAGTGGTTGTTTGAGCGCATCCTCACGCCAAAGACAAGTGTGCCAAAGGAAGCAGAACTCGCTCTTAAAATGGGACTCCTTCTGGCGTTAAAAGAGGTGCTGTTCTCCTCATCAAAAATTACTGCCAATTCAAAGCGCAATATTACTTACTCTCGCGAACAGCTTCTCAGTTTATCATTTGCGACAAATCCACCGCCAAAATTGCACGAGCACTTGATCACGTTTATCCTTTTCCATCTGCAAACTCTTCTCGATTCGATGGAATCACCGGACTTGCTTCCTTGCGTGCTTGATGTTCTGATTGTTGTGTCCGAAAAATACCCTGTCCAGTTTGGAGCTACGTTTCAGGTTTTTCTTCTTGAACTTTTGATTTCCATGCGATTAGTTTAAGTAGCTGACTGTGTATTGTTAGGAAATTCTTACGCTTTTAATTGGTTGGCAAATTGATCCAAAAGTCTCAAAACAAGTTGCATCTATCATCTCAGACGCATTCAAGCGCTTCAATTCCGCGTGGCTGGGTCACTTGCCGTTTTCTCTCGAACTCATCAGCAATCTCACTCGAGACTTGGAAATGGCATACGCAGACGTGCCCTTGCCACCTGCAAATTCAGCTCCCCAACGCGTTTCTAGTTCTATCACTGCATTGGTTCTTTGCTGTGTCGGAGTGTGTCAGGGTGTTTGCGCTGCCATCTTTGAGAATCAAACAACCTTTGGAAGAATTCCAGCAAAAGTGAAAGCAGATTGTCTGGCACTGGTTCAGACGCTTTTGGAAATCATTTCGAATATCGCTATAACTTGCTATGGAGACCGAGTTTGGAGAAATATAGGTGCGGCCCCTGGACGAAGCGCCAATCTGTTTTACGAAGCTAATGATAAAATGCGACTCAGGATTCGATTTTGTCAGATACTTGAGTGCATGTTTAGGACCGAATATGACCTCACTGCAATACGCCAGTGTCAAGATTTTATTTGCCGATATCGAAAGATTTTCGCATGAGCCATATGAAGTGCGGGACGCGAATGCTTTAAAGTTTACGGATTCTTGGCTTCAATATTTGGATGCAGTGAGTGTGATCCTTTGAGATCTCCTGATGTTTAAAAATGTTGAATTCCATTCATTGTCAGCTCATGTCTTCCTGGGGAACATCGCTGCACCCAAACCTGCTTCTCATCTTCATGTCACCGTTGAATTCTCTCCTTCTTTCGAAACTGCGTCTGCTTTGCGGCCGCGATAAAGCCGCATCAGCGAGCATATCCACGTCCTGCAGAATATGGATTCGAAAAATTCACAACGCAATCGGGGCATTTGATCAGTTGGCAAAATATCCGCATGAATTGCTTCTTGAAATTGTCGACATTTCGATCGAATTGAAAACGCGTCGAAAAATTGCAATCAAGCCTTTGATGGAGCAGCGGGTTCGACTTCTTGCCGCAAAGCACGAGTTGAGTCTTGGTTCACAGGAAGCGATAAAGTATGAAGATCATCTCCGCGAAATTCGTGGTTGGGAGGCTGCCGCGTGTCTCAAAAGCATTTTGATGGCTGATATTTCAATTGCGCTGGAATGCTTGACAGCGACGGTGCCCGGATTTGGTGCGCCGTTGACTGCATCAGTTCTTGAAACCGTATGCTTGGTTGACACTGAGACGGAATATCGGAGCACTGATTGGTGGCTCAAATTGGAATCTTCAATGTTTTCGGTGATTCGGGAATCGGATTCACGGTTGATAGTTGCTGCTTTTTTCCGTTTGCGTTCGTTCCCTGATGTCTGACGAATTTTATAACCAGGCTCAATTTGACAAGTTCGAAAGTGCACTTCAGAGTGCCACAAGCCGTATTGAAATTCGTCTCTCGGCTGATAGACGATTCGTCAACATATACGCATTTCATAGTCGGAGCAATATGGTTGCGCGATATTTTGAAGAGATTCGCGGGCTACACGCAGAACTCGAATGAGTGGCAAAACAACGTCCTGCCACATTTGGAGAAGCTCGTGTTCAATTTGGTTCCCCGTCTTGGTATGCGTGCCATTACTCGCCCCAAATTGCTTATTTTCGACTGCTGATCCTCCAATGTGTGCAGATTTTGAAACAGATTTCGAAATGCGAATCTTGCTTGGAGAATTACTTCAAGAAGCTGCTGACGCGATCGATTTTTCGAAAAAGTCGTTTGAATTCTATCTTCCAATCATGCGAAGGCTAAATGATGTTCATCCGGAAGTTCAAAGATCGTTTTCGAAAATTGTTCCGGTGATGGCTGCGAAGTTGCTGCGATGCAAACAAACGGCATCAGAGGGAATCATCTCGCGTGCAGAGAGCTTTAAAGTAGGCGAATTTTATTTAAAAATTCTTGCAAGTCGGTGAAGCTGACCAAGTTTTGCTTCTTAGCTCAGTGTGATGGCATCCGCAAATTTGGGAAATTTCAGGTGGAATCATTTTGAAATTGTGATGCAGACGCTCGGAATATTTCCCCGATTGGAAACCCTGCGACCAGACGCTGCAAAAACTTTGCTGCGTATCTTTCACATTTGCCAAGCTTCCAAGGTCGTTTCTCAGGCGACAGATCTTATGGATGAGAATGGTACAAATGTCATACTACCGACTTTAGGATTGTGTTTTTAATCGTCGCTTGCCAGATTTGAAGGCACATTCGAACGCGTACTTGTCAGAGGATCTTCTTACGTACTGGGCGCTCTGGGAATCTGCTCGTTTCTGCGTGCTGTCACGCTTGAGGACGCCTTTCGGAAATCCTGAGCAGGTACAGAGCTGACTCTTGTTCCCTTTCAACCATCTCTGACAAAAAGTGGTAACACAACCCGCTTTCCTCAATCAGACATTTGGCGCCCTCGGATCTGCGATTCAAGGCAAAAGAGGCAAAGGCCTCAGAAACGCTCTTTGTTTGATTGAAATGCTTGAGCTTCAAATCCTCAACGCGACGGATGGTTCTTCATTGAGTATCCCTGGTCCGCCAAAAGCGTCCGCCGCTTTCTTTTACGCAAACAAAAGCGTTTGTGAAGAATGGTTTGCGCAGATCAGACCCAGTCTTGTGAAAGCAAGTCTCGTTCTGGGAGAATATGGTGAAAGCTTCCTCAAAATTGGCGCGGATTTGATGGAGCAACTGAGTGCAAGTGAAAAGGCAGTCAGTTCTGATGGTTCATCTGGTTTGTCTGAGATGCTCGCTGGAGTCGGTACGTGAATTAGTTTCCTATTCCGATGATATCCAACATCCTTTTATAATTTTCCTTATTTACGGTTTCGCTTTCGAAGGAGCTTCATTTGTGCATATGAATTATTCTGAAGGCATCGAAGGATTGCAAAAGCTTGCAAATCGGTACAACGTCGACGCAGGAACCACCCACTTTCTCGAGTGTTGTAAACAGCGCTTGAATGGAGAGTTCGAAAATCACCTTTCGACATTGATAAGCATGATCCCAAGAAATGAAGTTCAAAAACCCGTTTATGATACGGTTGGTTCTTTATTTCCGTGTCTTGATAAACTCTCTTCTTAAATACCATTCAGTTTCTTGAATCTCTCGCTACTTCAAACCGTAACCCGCATGATATCAAAATCGCTTCAAAAGATGCAATTTTTTCAGACTCATTCACGAAACTGCAAGCATGGGGAAATTTGGCTCCTTCAACTCATGCATCTGGTCCCAATTCAACATCACTTTCTCCATTGATATGTCTTGCTGCGCAGCATAACGCTCTTGGAAGATTACCCGTTTTGTCATTTCCGAAAGGCACAGAATCTCCAGCCATTCTGAAAAAAGTTCCGGCTGCAATCAGCCTCATCATCAAAGATGTTTTACATCAAACTTGCGTCGGCTCTGCTTTGAATCCATCCATGCATGCAATCAATACCTTGTCCGTCGTTGAAATCGCTGAAGCTTTGAATCAAGTGTTTCAATCAAATTCTTTCAGCGGCGTGTCATGTGCCTGGGAAGCACCGAGCTCGACTGAAACTGTGGCGTTGAAAAGCCAGTTGTTCAAAGCTATCGCACAGGGTGGCTCCCAATCGGTTCATTTCGAAGCGTCTCTTTTCCTCCGCAAGAAATTGAGAAAAAGCGGGTTATTCACGTTGGCCGAGTCTGTGGCGGAATCTTTCCAGAAAAATCCATTGACCCATGTAAATGCGTATGTTGATCAGGCTGAGACTGCAAAGTTGGAGTATGCGCAGACAAAAGATGTTTCATCGCTCGTTCACTTGAGCTCGCAAGATTCGACCGCGTCCACTGCTCCTCTGATTTCGAAAGTCGCGTTATCTTGCTTCAAACGAATTTTGAATTTGAAGCATTTCGAGCCCGACGATGTCAATGCCACTTCAGATCAAACGCAATTTGACGGTGAATTTGTCAAAACCCGCCTGGGCATAAGCACCAATTTGACACCGAATTATGGAAAAGCATGGCTTTTGAGCGCCAATTTTTACTTTGAAAAGGGGCTCGCTCAAGTCGCGGAAATAAGGGCGAAATCCCCGATGGAATTTCTCGAAGATTTCAAGCGTCTATATGAAGCTGCGGATCAGGAACAGACAACGTTTGAAGATTTCGTCTCGGTGAGAATGACATCGATATCCTTTTGGCACTGGCTAATCGCCAATTTTTCCATTCAGAAAACGTGCGCAGTCCTCATTAAGGGACTAGAGAGCGTTCATCTTGAAAGAAATGAAACTTGGACGCTGTCAACGGCAGCGCCTTGGGAAAACTGCCTCATATCCCTGTTCCCAGAAGATTCAGTCTTGGCGATCCTGAACGGATTAAAGGAAATCAAAGGAAAGATATTGAAAAGCTTTTCTCGAGCGATGGACGAGTACTTTCGGTTCTTGAAACTCGACAGCCAGTGTTTAGTAAAAGGCGGACACCACATGACTGTTGTGTTCCGACTTCTTCGGCTGCTGACAACCTTTGGCGACGATCTTGAAGATGCGTTCGATATTGGAAGCGACGCGTTTCCAACTAGCGTGTGGCATCCTGTGATCCCGCAACTGTTTTCCTGTTTGTTTCATTCAAACGCGTCCGTCAGAAATTGCGCCTGTAAGCTGTTGTGCAAAATTGGGACGCAATCTCCTGGAAGTATTGTTTATCATTGCGCAGTTGGAATCACTTCATCGAATGCGCAAAAATATGCCTCTCTCAAGAGTCTGTACATTCAAATCCAAGCTGCTATTGGCGTGACCTATGTCGACCAAGTCGCTCATTTCCTCACTGAACTTTGTAGAATGACAGTGTTATGGGAGGAGCGGTGGTTCAACTTGCTGGTTAACTTGAATTCGAGTGCGCCAAAGAAGCTCCAGCAGTTTGCTTCTGAATTCAATCGCTGCAAAACTGAATCTGCTGGTGAATCTTCGCTCTCAGCAAAAGAAAAGTATGACATCATCTTGTACCCTATCATCAGTCCATTGGAAAAGATGGTGGAATCTACGTTCTCAATTGGTGCAGTCACTCCGCATGAAGCCTCGTTCGCTGATCGCTTTCAGGAGAGCATCACGAGCGCCATGCAGGTGCTGAAAAGTCCGGAAGATTTGAGTTCTGTGAAAAGTTTATGGGATCCTTTTTTGCAAGTACGTGCATTATTCTCACCTCTTCAATTCGCGTCTTTTTTACACAATTAACCATCTTCGCAGATAACAAACGACATCTCAAAGAGTCTTCAAGCAAACAAAACGTTGCAATCATCGCGTTTAAGTCCCAAGTTGAAAACCTTGGTCGATTTATCTGTACCGCTGCCGTTTCTTGGCGTTGACGAAACCACTTTGCAAGTGCAGTCATTCGGAAGTGATGTCACTGTTTTGCCCACGAAAACGAAACCGAAAAAAGTGGATATATGGGCGGTGGATGGGCGGAAATACTCTTTTCTTCTGAAGGGGCACGAAGACTTGCATCTGGATGAACGAATTCAGCAGTTTCTGAAAGCGACAAATTCTCTTTTGAAAGTGGATAAACATGCACGGAAGTCTGGTCTCTGTGCCCGTTCGTATGAGGTGATCCCTTTGGCCGATGAATATGGAATGATTCAATGGGTCGAAAGAGTGGGATCCTTTTTCTCAATCTATAAGCGGTGGCAGTTGCGAAACCATTCAGCCAAAAACACTTCTGTCGGCAAAGATGCTGCTGAGGCGATCCTTAGACCGAATGAAATCTTCAATGCAAAAGTATCAGCAGCCTTGAAGAAGGCCGGAATTTCGCGCTCGGTGCCTCGTCCAAACTGGCCGCCTTCAATTCTCGAAAACGTGTTTCGCGAACTTGTCCAGGAAACGCCACGAACTTTGATCAAAAACGAGCTTAGGGCAACTTCTGCCATGCCGGAGAGATGGTGGGAAAAGACGAAAAACTTTTCGCATTCTTCAGGAGTGAATTCAGTGATTGGGTACATCATTGGCCTTGGGGATCGTCATTTGGATAACGTCCTTATTGATGAAATGACAGGTGAAGTTGTTCACATTGACTACAACGTCTGTTTCGAAAAGGGTTTACGGCTACGTGTGCCAGAAACTGTTCCTTTCCGTCTCACGCAAAATATCGTGGGCGGTCTCGGGATTTCCGGCGTTGAAGGAGGTTTCAGGGAGTCCAGCGAACAGACCTTGAAAGTGCTGAGGCAGAAATCGGATGTTCTGATGTCACTGCTCGATTCGCTTGCATATGACCCGATATCGGATTGGATCACTGATGAAGATGCTGAAGACGAAAGAATCAAAGTTCTGATTTTGAATTTGAAACTTGTATCCAGTCGGATATGTGAGTGCCCCCATTGCATTGATCTTACCCAGCATCGTTACCTATCTTCGCTATAACAGCGGAAGCCAAGAGAGACCTTTTGGCGTCGACAGCAAACATGACTACCACCATTTCCGCAGCTGTTGACTCCATTTCTGAATTTTCTCGGTTATGTACTGATCGCTTACAGATGGACGAACTGCTTGCCACCCTCATAAAAGAATGGTCGAGTGTAAAATCGAAAGATTCAAAGTCTTCTTCGAAAGATGAGTCGAATCCATTGATTTCAGAATCAGGAACTTGGATTACAATTTACCAAGATGCGCTGACTGAATTGAGAGCAAATCCTTCAAAGAAAGGATATGAGCAGCTCATTTCCTCGTTGCGTGACAGCATCAAAATTCAGAGTTTCACAGAAACGGTTGTGTCAGCGCAAGTTGAAGAGTGCGTGGCATCTGTGGCGGCAGCGCACGATGCAATAAGATTACTGTTGAAGCCATTACACATGGTTGTTGACACTGTGATACGAGGAAGCCAAAACTTGGTGCGAGCAGAGGCAGTTCACAAACAACTCAAGGTGAATCATACAGGTTTCCTGAAAATTTTTGGTGCTGAAAGCCGCTTTCAATTAGTCATTCTGGGGGCTTTGGCCATATCTTGGAAGTGCCGTCAGACGATGGAAAGAGAATTTGATGAAATACCTTGCGTCCAAGGTTACTTCGACCGATACGGCTGCGATTTTAGTAGTGCGTACTCATGTCCAAAAATATCAATCGCTGGCTGACTCTGTTTGAACGCTTTTAGAAAAGGGCGGCTTGGATTCTCAAAGGGGCAAACGAGACTGTCAGGGCCTTTACCAACAGTTTGCTCAGCATCGAAACACTCTCAGATTCGCAGGCTGTTCTCACTAAAGGATATATGAGTGGGTCTGCTGCCGCTAGTCAAGATGAACAGCAATGGCAGAGCACTGTCGACGGTGACGCAGACAAGCAGGACCATCATCTCGAGGATGACGACCGCGATGATATTGAGTCATCGCAAGTGGAAGAAGAGGAAGAAGAGGAGCCGAATAACGAAGAAGTGGCTGGAGAATCGCAAAAGATGGAGATTAGTAACGCCATGAATAAGGAGAAATCCAACGTGGGCCAAGGAAAGCAACCTCAAGGAACTTATAACGCGCAAGGATTGAGTGTCCTTGGAAGGGTTCGGTTGAAACTTGAGGGAAAGGATAACTGCAATGAGGAGAAAAGTATGTCTGTTGCGGCGCAGGTATGTCACACTTTCGATGAGTTCAAAAATTGAGTACTGTTTAACTTGGTGACACCAGGTTGACATGATTATCCAAGAGGCCCAAAATGTCGAAAACCTGAAGAACATGTACGAGGGGTGGATGAGTTGGATTTAAGTAGTGCGTGAAGTTCATCAGAGCATCAGCCTTCGCCCACAGTCGACGCTGAACATATCTTTTTAACGAATTCTTCCCATTGACCTGCGATGGACAATGGAAGTATTGCACAAAAGATACTTGTCATCTGAAGTGGCGATTTGGTTGAAAACGGATGTGCAGTGGTTGGCTGCCCGTTTTCGACAATTCTTTCTTTTTGTTTTATCGTCAGACGTGAAACTGGTGTTGTCATGGCAAAATAAAACCGATCACTTCTCCCCTGAAAGGACTCCAGTTGGGAACTGAGCTAAGTTGCGAAACCCTCATTCCCTTTTGGCATGACACATGAATCCACAAGCGGGAAAAAATGAGGGTTTCTTTTAACAATTCCGTGGTCAATTGTCACATGAGGCAAAGAGCCACTGCTTCCTTCCCTGTCTCCGTGTAGCTAGCAGGTTGTGAGCACCTGTTCCAGTGGTCTTGCCTGACTGTGGATCGGAGGTGGTGCCATCAGCGTCGGTTTTATTCAGCGATCCACACACTTGTGCCTGTGCACAAAAAGGACCCCCAAGAAAGGACCCGCAAATTGCGGCATGGCATATTTTTTGAATTTCATCACGTCAAAAAAACTAGGGTTAACATTGCGACCTACCAACGTAAAACGACTTGCGCGACGATGCTTCCAAACAGAATCGTACGAAAATGCAAAACTGGCAGCGATGGACAACTTTTGGAGCATGCCTTGCCTCCATGGCGACGCTTGGCATCGCATCCACATTCTCCCTATACTCCGAAGACCTCAAGAGCCGGCTCTCCTTCACCTCCTCCGACCTGAATCTTATATCTGGCATTGAACTAGCCACGGAAGACTTGGTAAGCCTATTTATTGGTCGTAAGCCATTATCTACCGTGAATCTCATCATTTTCTTCCTCCAGTCATTTTTGCTGGCCGGCCCAGTCGTTGACAAGTTTGGCTCTAAGTTTGCACTTGGCTTTGGCGCCATCTTGTACTCGCTCGGGTGTTTCTTGGTCCAGCTTGCTTACCGTGGCTCGATTTTGGGTACCAAGTTTACTGTGGTACTCTACTACATCCTCATTGGTAGCGGAAGCACGTGTGTCTACCTGGCCGCGCTCAAACTCATTGTAGTCAACTTTGCGGGTCTCGCTTACGAAGGAGTGATTATGGGGTTGGCGCTGCTGTTCTTCAGTCTCAGCCCGATGTTACTCGCCCAAATTTTCAGTTCGTTCTTCGCGGGGAAAGTGGAAGGATACTTGACATTTCTCGCGGTGGCTGCCCTTGTCATCAACTTGCTATCGCTGCTTCTTACGTTTGAGTCCGCGGCCGAACCAACTGTTGCGCCGGAGCTTTGTCTCCCGGACAATACCGGAAACAAGACGGACATCCCCGACGAGTTTCTCATTTCTGACACAACTGAATCCTCGCGGACCTTGAGCATCCCAACAGAAGGGAAGGTGGCAACGTCAACTCAAGATTACGAGAGACGATCTTCTGTTGAGGAAGCGGATATAATTGACGTGGTTCGAGAGGGCTCGTTGAGAAGCACTCCCTCAATCACTCCCAGCAAACTTCATAACGGCAGCTTCATGACTCCAAAGGAGATTTTACGCGCTCCTATTTTCTGGTCGTTTGCGTTGGTGTTTGTTTTTATTCAGGTATTTATGCTTCATTTTTGGATGACACTCAATTCTGGCTAAAACCCCTTTATTATTTACTGCAGGGCTTCACATACAACCTCAACTTTATTCAAATCCTTCAAGCAACGCTGCAAGAACCCAACGCCATGACTCTCTCAGACCAAAACACTCGCCATGTGACTATCATGTCCATTAGTCAATCTATGGGCCGTTTTCTGGCCCCCATTCTTTTACAACGCGTTTCAGGCAGTTACAAACCCAGTTTGCTCTGCATTGCGCAGGTGCTCATTCTCGCACCAACGGTAGTCCTTGCGCAAGGTGTATCTGGCGAGTCGATACTGTACTTTGCATCAACGTGCATTCAGTTTGGGTTGGGCTTGGCAATGGCCAGTCATTTGGTGCTGACAAAAGACTTCTTTGGAACCAAATACTATGTGAGTCTGCCTTATGAGCACAATTCATTCATTCATTCACTAATTTCACGAAACCAGGCCACCGCATGTGCATTCAGTATCGCAAGCACGCCAATTGGAATCTTGACGTCAAATTTCGTGTTTGGACAGTTGTATGATCGAGAAGCTGGCGCCGGAACCGAGTGTCTGAACGCCAACTGTTACTCGAAAGCGTTTGTGATATTTTCCGTGTTTCAAGGAATTGCACTGTGTCTTTCGCTGGTTGTGTTTTATTTGCGGTGGAGGAAATCGCGGTAATTTTTACCTGAAATGACAATTCAAGGTTGTCGGGAAAATAGATGGAAATAGCAATGTGTATCACTGACAAAGCTCTTGCACCTGTTTTGGTGGTTGTTGTTTTGAAGCGAATTTCCATTGACAGCCAGCCCGCTGAGAAATTTTTGCCTAAAAAAAATCGCGGAGTGAGCGTTGAACCCCGTGTGGCTGGTTTTCTTGTGCTTGTTCAGTGCGCCCAGCCAGCCAGCCAGCCAGCCAGACAAAACTTGCTCGAAATGCAAAACTGGCAGCGATGGACCACTTTTGCCGTGTGCCTGGCGTCCATGGCGACTCTTGGCATTGCATCCACATTCTCCCTCTACTCCGAAGAACTGAAGAGCCGGCTCTCCTTCACCTCCTCCGACTTGAATCTTATTTCTGGCATCGAGCTAGCCACAGAAGACTTGGTAAGGACATGCATTAGTCGTGCTACCGTGCCGCTCATCACTTTCTTCAGTCTTTTTTGCTGGCTGGTCCAGTCGTTGACAAGTTTGGCTCTCAAGTAGCAGTTGGCCTTGGCGCCATGTTGTACTCCCTCGGGTGCTTACTTGCCCAGCTTGCTTATCGCGGCTTAATTATGGGAACAAGATCTACCATGATTCTCTACTACATTCTCGTTGGCAGCGGAAGCACATTTGTATACCTGGCTGCTCTCAAGCTCATTGTGGTGAACTTTGGTGGACTGGCGTACGAAGGAGTGATTATGGGTGTTGCACTGCTGTTCTACGGTCTCAGTCCAATGCTTTTTGCACAGATATTTGGTTGGTTTTTCGCAGGGAATATTCAAGGATATTTGATGTTCATAGCGGTGACGGCCCTGGTTGTCAACTTACTGACGGTGCTTATTACCTCTGCGACGCGGAATGGGATGACATCAAGGGGCCAGCCATCCATCTCTGCTGAACCTGCGAAACATGTGGACAAAATTACCATCGCAGAAGAAACAAACTCTCTCATTTCTGGAACAAAAGATAACTTTGGAACATTTGCGCAAGTCGGCCAGGATGTTCGCAGGCTTCAAAGCATCGAAGACGCGTTACCAAATCAATGTATCGAAGGAGGAGACACCATCGACTTGCAGGAACCGCAGCTACAAGACGGCAGCATGCACTATTCAATGAGACGCACTCCCTCCATCACGCCAAGTAAAATTGAAAACGGCAGTTTTATGACTCCAAAACAAATCTTGCGCGCTCCAGTATTTTGGTCCTTTGCACTCGTATTTGTATTTATCCAGGTCACACTTCTCCAGATGGAAATAATATCACACGCTTGCTAACAATTTAACTCAGGGCTTCACATACAACCTCAACTTTATTCAAATCCTACAAGCCACGCTGCAAGAACCCAACTCGACATTGCTGTCTGCCCAAAACACTCGCCATGTCACCATCATGTCCTTTAGTCAATCTGTTGGTCGCTTTCTGGCCCCGATTCTTCTACAACGCGTTTCGAGCAGCTACAGACCCAGTTTACTATGTCTCGCACAGGTGCTTATTCTTGCTCCAACGGTAGTCCTTGCGCATGGTGTATACGCCGAATCGCTACTGTACTTTGCATCAACTTGCATGCAGTTCGGGTTGGGGCTGGCATTGGCGAGTCATGTGGTTCTAACCGAAGACTTTTTTGGTGCAAAATACTTTGTGAGCAAAAAACCAACTTTGCGCCTTCCTTCACGCAAGATTTCTAAAAAACAAACGTCATCATATTTCACTAGGCAACAGCATGTGCGTTCAGTATCGCGTGCACGCCGATCGGAATCCTTGGATCAAATTTCGTGTTTGGACAGTTGTATGATCGAGACGCTGGCACTGGGACCGAGTGTCTGAACGCCAACTGTTACTCGAAAGCGTTTGTGATATTTTCCGTGTTTCAGGGCGTGGCGCTGTGTTTTTCGCTGGTTGTGTTTTATTTGAGGTGGAGGAAACCCCAGTAAACCAACCCAAAAAAAAAAAAAAAAAAAAAAAAAGGGATTACCAAAAATGCATTCTCGCTACTGGAAAAGAAACAGAATCCTTGTTATTGTTCTATTGACACCCTGCTTGAAGTATATAATGGCAAATGAAACAGTCCCTCCAACACGTCCGCCGGAACCTTAAACTGCTCCTTGTCGGCGTTGACCTTCAACACCGCAGGCCCGTCTGAACTAATACCCAAGTGATGTCTAAAAAAATTCCCATCATACGACATATGGAACTGAAACTCTCCGTTCAAAGTGTAAAACACTTCCCCTTTGATTGTCACCCCTGCACCAACAACATCGCCAGCTCCGAAAGGACGCCCCTGCACGCCATAATCTAGCATATCAGAAGAAGTTAATTTGCGTCCATGCATGCTGCTATATCCGACACTGAAGTTGGTCCATCTAACAGCACAAAACGGTGGATAATTCGTTGGGACGATCCCAATCGAAACGTGCGCGTGCCCTGCATCATCAAACCAATCCATATCTTCAATTTCGACTTCAACATACAGTCCTCGCTCCGGAAGCGACTTTTCAAAGAAACTGTACGCCGAGACGGCACATCGAAGTGTCCACTCTGTAAACTCTACAACAGTTCCTTCATCATGAATAACAACCCCATTCGTCCACAGCGTCGGATTCGGGTCAGAATCTAACCGGGCCACCATCTTGGCAAGTTCCGGCAATGGTTTACATGAGATGAGTTTGTGACCGTCCTTTGAGTACTCAATCACTCGCATGTCAGTGACAGGGGGTAAATCATTCCTTGGTACGCGATGGTTCATTCGAGCCATAGCTTCAGGTGACTGACTGCTGGGGATGTGTCGATCCATCAGTTCGCCACCATACCTATAGGCTGGAATCTTTTGCATGCTTCCAGCCGGAGTTTCACGCTCGTCAATGTAAAAGTGGCTTGGATGGTGCAACACGCTTGCGCGAGGGTCCACACCAGTACGGAGTTGTGCGTTGGTTGCTTTGATATACGGCAGTGTTGCGGACGGCATGGTTTCACTGTGTTGCAGCAAAACAATATAATCTGACTTGCTCATGGATTGAATAACTTTTCCTGGCCACCTATATCGAGAAGAATTAAAGAAAAACAGCGCGTCTGTTCTGAATCCCGAGAGAAAACAAACCACAAATACGAATCCCCCAAATCGCCAGCAAACCAATACATCCTCACTTCCACCAAATCTCCCACTGCCCATGCATCTACGCTAGAATCCACCGGCTGACAGCAATACCGCAATAACTTTATGGGTTTAAACATGATCCGTCCCACACTGGCTGAATCCCAATCCACCATCCCATCATATTGCCATGTCATCAAGAAACTTAACGCCGGCGATGGAGAAATCATGTGCTGGCATGCCCATCTGAATTTATCTTTTGGCGCATCGCCCTGACTGAGTAAGCTTATATGATGCGTCCAAGAAAGCCCGCACACAGAAACCGTCTGTACATCCGCATCCGTTTTGGTCCTCAATTGTGGCGAAACTGGCGTCTGCACCATACTGGGCACGTCGGTGCTTTGATTCTCAGTTGCATCAGATTCGACACACTCCACATCCATCAAAAGACAATCCAGCGCTTCCATCCCGTCACCAGAACCAAGTTTGAGGGCATTTCGTTTCCACGGTACATCTTTTGGATCGTCATCGCGCAGCTTTGTCGCGCGCAGCTTTTCATCAGCTTCTCGACCTATCAGAGCCATTTTGTACACAAGAGTGTCCAAGCGTGCAAGAAGCAACTGTTTGACGGTGAGATCAATCATATTATCGGCAGACAGAAAGTTCAAGAAGCTGCTGCTTTCTTGGCCGGTGCTTGTCGTTGCGCTCAAAGGTTTTAAGACTGCATATGTGATGGGAATGTTGAGGCGCCGCGCATATTCGATTTCCTTGCGATGAATTTCGGATTGGCAGTATTCCGGTGTGAGAAGCGCCAAAAACATTTTGGCCTTCAAGGTTTAGATGCGAAGAAGTCGTGTTAGGTGAACGATTTTCAATCTGCAGCATCAGAGGGAAAGAAACCTTTCACAACGCCCTTCAGAAGTCGCACGCGCACTTGATCCTGATTCAGCAGTTCCACGCTTCCAACCTCTACTGCACAGTCCAACACACTGATATTCCTCGCAATGAGCATTTTTATCAAATGTGACGGATCCACTGCACAGTTCTCTATCGCGGTCTGAAAGTTGTAACTGACCCAAATAACGGCATTTGTAAATGGATCCGCACGCGTCGAATATGTGCTGGCATCAGTCCATAGGTCCCGCGAAACAGTCAGTATACGCGCTTTGGAAGATAAGGCGTCCCAAGCTTCACCGTGGTAATGATTTTTGTGTTTCAAACTGTCCCATTTGCTTTTCGACATTTTTTTGCCGCTGTTGCCGCCATTTAGACTTGGCTGTGGTGTGCTGCTGCGATGTGCGACATATTCTGAATCGGGTGCTTCAAGAAATGCGTCTTCGACGGTAGCAATCCCTGCAGCCGCTTCTGCGTCGAAACCGTACCATCGAAGTTGATCCAAAGGGGCAGCATCTGGCAAATTTTCGGGCCTGACAATAGAGCCTCGCAAAAGAACCAATTATTTCTGAATTCAAAATCCGAGGTGAGATACTTCAATCATTGAACCAAAATTGCAAGCTCTCACCCCGGCAATTAAAGCCTGCCGAACTCGATACAATTTAATATCATGTCCCATGCGCAGCAACCGGGCGCTCACAGGCTTCAAAGCCGCTGCATAATTCCCAGTTTAGGCAATCAAACCCATGCCACGACCTTGCTTGACGAGATATTTTCCGTTTTCGAGTTTCGATGTAATATATGCAGGCCAGTAGCGAGCGCGGCGTGTCTGTTGCTTGAGCCAAACCATTTGCACTTAAAATATTTGCAAATAATCTCTTACTACAGCGGACTTGGAGATATTATTGGGCGAAGGGAGATGACAACATCAAAGTTGCTGTTTATTCAGTACCTTGAATCTCTGCCCCTCTCCTTTCGATCATCGCTGCGTTTCCCTCGGTCTCTTCCGTCCCGACTACTCCTTCCAACATCACGTTGCTGGAACCCTCGCCCGCCGCTGCCTCCTGAATCTTTAACCCGCTTCTTCTCATCGGATGGTTGCGGATTTCGTGGATCTGCAATATGTCGTCAGCTCAGTCGATAACCTTGGTCCATTTCACGAAATATTTACCAAAGAAGCTGTAATCGTCCACAGTTGGCTCGTACACATTTGCCGCGTGTTTTTTGAAATGCAAATCATGTGCAAACCATCTAACCAAGAAAGCAAAGAGTGTGGTGAGATGAAAGCCATCAATCGCCAACAACAGAAAACTAACCCGCTCTCATCATCCGCATCATCATCCTCCCCATGTTTCACACAGGAACGGCAGCCTGCAAGTCCATGCAAGTTGCAAACTTTTTCCTCTTGTAACTTTTTCGGTTTGGATTTTGACACACTTTCGTCCGGATTCAGAATCTTGTTTTTGAATGCCGCCAAATTGTTGAGAATATCTTTATCCTCGCCAGACGATTTAAGCCTTTTTCCCATCAGCGCCTTTCCTTTGTATTTGTTCCGCATTGCTTCGAGGGGGTTCATTTTTTGGGTCGACTTGTCTGTGGATGCTTCAGTTGCGCGAGCTGCCCGTTTTGCAGATTCCATTTGACGCAGCTCATTTTGAAGTTTGGCGACTTCAGAGCGGACTGCGGACCTATGTTTCGAATTTAAATCCACATTTTGAGTCAATGGATAACATTTTCAGAGTTGAAGGCACTCACACTTTGGATGAAAGCGCGTTGCTGCTTTGTTTGAAATTGGATGAAGCCTTTGACTGCTCCATTTCGTCGTCACTGCTGTCCTCCTCCGACTCGGATTCTTCTTTTTCGTCCCGCATGTTGCGCTTTTTCAAAGCAGGTGCGGCTTCCTGTTGACTGGATGTTGCAGGAACTGGCATTCTGCTCTTCGCGACCGGATCCAGTCCATCTTTACTCAGCCGCTGATCGTCAGTCAACAAATCATGGCTACTCGCAATTTTCCGCTTATTCGGCGCAATGGCTTTGATTGAAATTTCCTCATTTTCAGCTTCATCGCCGAATGAGAGCAAGTTCAAATTCCTGGCGTAAGTAGCTTATCAATATCCGCGTTCCGATATCACACGAGCAGCTCGGCGCACTCACTTTTTGCCTTTGATTTTTCGAGAACTTGTGTCTTTTGCAGCCAGCCTGCGTTCCTCGGCCTCGCGGTCTGCTTTGCGTTCAAGAGCAGTAGTGCGCGGCTCGATATCATCGAGTGGGTTGGACAGGACTTCAACTGAGTTGATTTTAATCGGGTATAGTGGCCGCTCGTCTTCCCCGACTTCTGCTTCACCAATTTCGAGGAGATTGTATATGGTGTCTCCAACAACCTTGAAGAAGAACAGAATTAATAAAAAAGCAAAAGCAAACTGCAATAAATCGATGTCACCTTTCCAAAAATGGTATTCTTCCTGTCGAGTTCTGGGGTTTTGTCGAGAGTGAAAAAAAACTGCGAGTTGTTGCAGTTACGAGTGGTGTTTGCCATCGCAAGGAGGCCCCTGTGCGAGAAACGCAGACGCGTGTGTATTTCGTCCGGAAATGGTTCGCTGTAAATGGATTCGCCGCCAGTTCCGGTTCCTTGAAAGAGAGAGTGAGTCATCGTTCGCTTACGCTCGCAGCGCACGCACCTGTTGGATCTCCACCCTGAACAATGAACCCTTTCACAAGTCGATGGAATTGAGTCTCATCGTAGTATCCCTCCAGGCTGTAATTTTGTTGTTGTTTTGAGTTTTCGTTGTTTTCATCGTCCGTCAACTCGTCAACTCACCACAGCTGAACAAAGTTTCGCACTGCTTTCGGTGCCTCTTTCGGCCAAAGCTGTGTTAAATCCGTCAGAGTTGCTGTTTTGAAATGGCCGTACAACGTGCAGTCACCTCTATTTCGAGGTCACCCATTGTTGTCTTGAGCACGACTTTGCCCTAAACGAGACCTTGGGGTTAAGCTCGAGCAGGAGCGAATGCAGGTCAATGCACCTTCGTTGGTGGCTCTGTTGCGTATGCATAACTCATGGTTGTCGATTTCAACTCAAATCCAGTATTTTATGGGCCTCAGATATTTTTCCAAAGGTACGACATTCACTTCCACTTCTGCCGGCTCCACGCTTGATCGATCATCAGTTGTGACCCGAATTATCACATGGCGGCCATCAGACTCGCCTTCGATGCTTCCAAACATCTCCTGCTTCCTTTCCGTTTGCAACTCAAACTCCTTGTCTCGCTTGTCTTTTGAAGCAGACGGACGTAGCAAATCGGATAATCGTCGCCAGCCTTCGAGATGCGGCTCTCTATCCAGCGTAAGGCTTTCCAGATCAAATTCTGTGGCTGCTGTGTCGTCCTTCTGTTCATCCTTGTTCTTGGCAGTAGGGCGGCTATTGATTCTGCGCGTTTGGCTTCCATAGGGACTGGTTGGTGCACGCCTTTAGCTTTGTGCTTGGATGTGTGGCCGATGGGGGGGTCCACCTCGCTTGGCAAGTCTTCGTCACTTGGAGAGTTGTCGACCATGTGTGACTTCATGCGCGACTCCGCCGTATCCATGCGCTGGTTGGCAATCCCAACTGCAACCTTCTGCGCCCTGTCTTTGGTTTGAACACTGCTCTTTTCTGCAGTCTCACTCCTGGCACGACTGTCCATGCTGAAATAACTTCTCCCGCAGCGGCTCTCGGTAGAGTTGTCACTTGCCCCTTCAGAGGTATCTCCATCGTTCGATTCGCATTCTGCGTCACCAACAGTCACATCATCTCGAGGGCCAGTTGATTCATCTTCACCCTCATCATCTTCCTGGAACCACTCCAAATCCAGGAATTTTGCAGCAGTAATACGGGTTTCTGGGTTCGGATTCAAGCACGCCTCGACTGCTTGCTGTGCATTCGCGGGCACCTTGGACCAGATGCTGGGCGAGTAACTGACGACAACATCCAGTTTGGATTGAGGCACGATCCCGAGCTCAAACGGTGGGGCCCCCGTCAGAAGAATATACAGAAGACATCCGAATGCCCAAATGTCGACTGCAGATGTGCATTCACACTTTTTTTGAAATTTTTGTTCAGTCGAAAGGTTGTTTGTCCGAAAACTATCAACAAGTTCACCTCATACTGACCAATGAAAAGTATCTCCGGGGCCATATACCCCAACGTCCCACACGGAGTCGTCGCGAGGCCTGACTTTGCATACGTACTCAGCCCAAAGTCAATCAACTTCACCTTCATCCAATTCTCATGGTTGTCGGACACGTCGTCTCCTTCACTGGCCGGTGGGAACCGGATCCCAATGTTCTCAGATTTAATGTCACGGCGGACAGAATGTCTGATAGCTGCAGAAAGATTGCCGTGCTTCCGCGTCCTTTCTGTGTCCGCTGTTTGGAAAGTCGCAATACTTCTCTCGCAGCCATTTTCGGCGACGGTCAAGTTCGAATTTGAAAAGGATGACGAACTATCCGATGATTTGGTACTTCCGCGTGAGCTGATGGCACCGCTCATGCTGGTATCCAGCGAGTTGGTTTTGGAAAAATCTGCATTTCCCAACCACTTGACTCAGAGAAAACTAACTATCAAAGATAACATCGATTGAAGAAACGAATTCTGATTGGTTGAAAGCGAAGAAGGAAATATCGTCATAGACAAGGTTTAACAAGGGTCCATCTCAAATCGACCACGCAAACGTGACATTCACACCCCCCTTCCCACAAACTGCGTGGCACCCGTCCAAAATCGCAAAAAAAACTTCCTGCTTTCCTGCAAAAAAGTCGCTGCCCTCTTCAAACCCAAGAACGCGCAACGCTCTCTGCCGAATCGACAGTTTATCCCCAGACGACCACATGCCATACACCTCCACTCGATTCAACTTTTCATTCGGCGACGGCAGAGCAGGCGCCAAAGAAGTCACGTCGTCCAGCAACGAATCATCATCTTTCGAAAAGATAGAAAGACTGGCAAGTTGAAAGCGGCCCTTCCCAAACCGCATGGTGGCCATGGAGACGGATCCAATTGATCCCCGCCTTGATCGGGAGTACATGCTTTTCGCACGGTATGTTTTGTAGCTCTCAATCAAAAAGTCCGTGTCACCGCCGGCACCATTGCTACCATGATAATCGCTCAAACTTGAAGTTGCAGCAAAGTTTCGGAAATCTTCTTCTTCTTCGAAATCAAAATAGGCTTCCAGGGTCGTAAAATATTCGAAACCTTGTAATTTTGGGCATGCGGAGAGAATCTGCTGCATCCTGTCAGGATCGATTCCATCGGTTCCACTGCGAGAGCCCGAATGATCGATGGCCAACACTTCAAGATTTTTGAGGCAGCGCAGGGTTTCGAGAAAGTCGCCGAATCCTTCCGTCTCCAAGGGTTCGTTGAAACACGTCACCGAGAGTCGTTTAATGCGGTCCCCAAACAGAGTCACGCTGTTTTTGAATTCAGCAACGTCCATGCAATCCGTGTCCAACTCGAGCGAGCTCAGATTCTTCCAACCCTTCGCCATGTATTTGATTGCGTGTGCTGACAAGCCACAGCACTCTTCGTCCACAAACGATTCCACGGCCGGACAACTCGTCGTCAGGAGCAAAATGTTGGAATCACCGACATACGCGCTGTCCGAGTCCCCGGAGAGAACAATCTTGGAAATGGCGGGGCAATATTTCGCAACTGACGCAAGCAATATGTGAATATCGCCAAATAGCGACTCGTGCAGTCCCGTTGTGGACACCATCAACGACGATGGCACCGGCAATCGGAATTGAAGCTGGATCGTGTCCAAGGCCGTTCGATGCGCGGCATCGTCGATCCGGAGCTCCCTTAAATTCGACCCAATTTGCGCGAGAAGTCGCTCGGTACTTTCGAAAAAGGAGTCTGCTCCTTCGACAGTGCTCGATGCGAAGGATATACTGAATGCATGCGTTAGTAACAGAGAAGTTCATGAATTAGACACAAAGTATACCTCTCGAACGAGATAGATCGAATGTGTTTCGCATGCTGTAAAACGACGTTTTCGATAAACAGCGCCGCTGAAGAGACTCTTCCACTGACAGACACGTGCGTCCACAGCATTGGATCGTGGACAATGCGAGCGTGCCTGCGACTCAGCGTCCCGCACTTTGCGATGAATCTGGGAGTGGATCTCGGTTTCAAGGAATGCTCTCCTTAAGTTCGAAGCAAGTAAAACCAACCTCGAATCGCAATACCGAAACGCAGCGAGGATGCAATGGTCTGGCAGGTCGTCAAATGTTGGCATCAACACAATTTTTATTTTGCAGCTGTGAAACAAGGCAGAAACGGAATCCGTCCTCGACCCACAATTGATCTCTCCTCACAAGCCCTCCCTTCGAAGCAGGCATCCGTCGTAATGGACAGAGGATTTGCTTTCCTTTTCTTTTTTGCGTGAATCTCAGCTGAATCCAAAACGTCTGCATCCGCGCCACCAAACACGACCAGCTTCCGACGACAAAAGTTGCACATCATTTGGGATACTTTTAGCTTTTTTTAGCCCAGTCATTGTTGAAAGGAGCTGACTTGAACAATTCTTCGTCAATTGCACGAAGTCAAAATCTGTGAATCAGCTTCTGAGAGAAAAAGAATAAGAAACGCCCAACGTGGGGGTCGAACCCACAGCCTTCAGATTAAGAGTCTGACGCTCTACCGATTGAGCTAGCCAGGCGCGTGCTCATCAAATTTTTAAGAGTACTATGTAATTTTAAATGTGCACCTTCCTTTCCTGTGAGTGCAAGGAATTAAGATCATTGTATCTTGGCAACCGCAAAAGTGTCACGATTCATGGATCAAGTTCGTTGTAGATACACCTTCGGTGACTTTATCTAAGCTACAGCCTATGAAAGCCCAGGGAAGCAGGGCGTTGCACCATCGTTGTTTCAAACTGAAACCGGTGCCATTTGATCGAAATTAATCGACCGAGAATAAAGTCTGTGAACACCTGACTTTATACTTCCTTTATTGAACATAAACACGAGAGACTGCGTCAAACTCTGACAAAAAGACGGCAAATGACTTCAAAGTAGCATGTATGATTCACGTTAAAGAGGGTGGGTGCTGATGCTCAAGAACATGAATCAAGGCTGATGATCAGACTTTTGCAACAAATGAAACAAGGACAGCAGGAACCCACAACAATAACAACTACAACTGAGAGCAGCCAGCTCTTCCACATTGGTACTGAGATAGCAAGCTTGGATCAACTGAGGGATCTTGTCGGGGCTACTTCATGCGGCGCCATTGCCACATTCCTTGGTACAACTCGAGACACGTTTGCAGGTGCGCCGGTCCCCAATCCTTGCTCATGCCCTCTATTGAAGGTGTTCATTCACAGTGGATGGCGTTGATAAGCAAGTCACTCGGCTTGAGTACGAGGCGTACACGGAAATGGCTGTCAAACAGATTCAAGCAATCGCACAGACGACTCGATCCAAATGGCCAGACATTGTTCAAATTGCTGTCCATCATCGCATTGGTAAAATTTGTGATTCATGTTGCTTTTGGTTGTCATTAACATTGGAGTCCTCTTCTCCTCAGGAGTTGTTCCGGCCAGGGAGGCAAGCATTGCAATCGCAGTCTCGAGTCCGCATCGAAAAGCGGCCCTGCATTCTGTCGAGTTCTTGATTGATGAAGTGAAGCGAATAGCGCCAATCTGGAAGAAGGAAGTTTACTCTGATGGAACGTCAAACTGGAAGCAAAACTGTTGTTAATACCTCCTCTCGAATAAAGCATATATTGCAGAATCCACCCATGCAGTTGCTTTCACAAAACAATCATACGCGGCTTCCAGTGAATATGTGGAAGCAGTCTGGGAATCCAACTTTGTCAAACATCCAAAGATCAAGTAAGCGTCGCGAAGACAGAATCGGTGAGTCCAAACTTCACGTTCGACTAGCAATTCTACGTCAATTGCACGAAGTCAAAATCTGTGAATCAGCTTCTGAGAGAAAAAGAATAAGAAACGCCCAACGTGGGGGTCGAACCCACAGCCTTCAGATTAAGAGTCTGACGCTCTACCGATTGAGCTAGCCAGGCACATATTCCGTAAAATTTTAAACACTATTTGATCGTAAATATGGTGATTGTGAATAAGCAAGTTACCTTACTTTGATTCTCCTCAGTCGCTGTTTTGAAAAGCGAAGAAGATGGTAAGAGTGAATGAAAAATGGAACATTCGCCAGGAAGAAAGTTTGCCAAAGCTGTATTCAATAAAATAATGTTCAAAATAATTATGTGTTCGCGCTTCCAATAACTATAAGAGATAACGACAGGACCCAGGGGTTATAAATCATATGATTCCACTTCCACAGTGACACAAACACCATTACGATGCCACATGAATGTATCCACACTCTCTAACGTGTCTTGGATAAATTGTTCTTCGGTAAATACTCACATGGCCTCCAGCTTTTGCCTTTGGGCGCTGACTGCTAACGCTGCCTTTCATGCAAAAAGGAGTGGTTCATGGCACTTCCATATGAGAATACCAAGACCTGAAACTAGTACTCCACTAGCTTCAAAGACCACGACGCGTCGGATTCCTCCCAGAGGGACGCGTCGCAGCTTTGTTCTTGACAGGAGTTTGATCTGCGTCACGTCTAGTTCAGAGCCACCTTCCCTAGACGATTGATTTCAGCGTACTTCTGGGTTTATTGCATTGTCATGGGGCGATCTCTTGCCCATAAATAAAACAACAATGAACAATAAAATAAAACAAAAGAAAAAGGAAAGAAAGAAAGAAAAGAACTAACAACTAGCGAAGAAGAAGAAGAAACTCCATGAATAACAGTTGTTACTTCACACACAACCCAAACGTTCCAAGGACCAAGATCCGAAAAAGACTTTATCCTTTAGCCCCAAATCAGCGGCAATTGCTTTCATATCCTTCAAGTACCAGTGTTCAACAAAGCCATGGTTTTCTGCAGCTATTTCGATGCCAGCTTGCATAAGGTCGCACAGGACTGCGGGTCAGCTGGGGTACTGCAGTCCTTTTTATTTGGTTTTGAACTTGAGCTGATAAGTATTTATTATCTTAAGGGTGTATCACAACACATCAAAACAGCTCTCCTTATATACATTTTTGTCTCTCATCAAATCTAATTAGGCTTTCTTCAGTTTCACTTCTCAGCCACCTTTTTTTCCATTTCATTTGTCATAATTGAGATTTTCAGTCAGAAAAGGCATTATGGATATGAAATCACTCATTTGTCATTTTCCAGTTTGAAATTGCTGAAAAAGTGAGTCATTGCTCACAAATCAGTTTTCAGGCTGATAAGTTAATCAGAACTGGGCTGACAGCAAAGGCTTGTCAATTATAATCAATATCCCCACAGTGGGTAAGGTTATTGATTGATTGTTTGACTGGCTTGACAGATTAGTCATACAAAAGTGGTAGTAGAATACTTGTCTAAGTTGATTTCTATTTCCTCTTCTTCTGCTTATTTCCCTGTAAAGATCAGAAGATATGTTGTAGTATCTACTAGATGTTTATAAGAGAGAACCAATGCCTGGTGGTGGTGACAGTTGAGCAAGGGGGGAGTTGGAGCAAGTGAGCCAGCGAGCCAATTTACTGAAAGAATGGTCATGTTTATTTCCTTGTTTACATGCAATCATATAGAGTAAGAAAGAGAAGATCGTATCCTGGTGGTGGTGGCAGTTGAGTGAGGG